>CM056557.1:28151637-28171637 GCA_029721515.1 Synanceia verrucosa
GTTAAAAAAAAATAGAATGGTGATAAAAGGCATCAAAACAACATATTATGTGATCCTGAAGACAGTCATAGTGTAATGCTTTCAAAAAAATTGTAAGATACGCATATTACGAAATGTCATGAAATTTAAAAAAAAATATGTCATAGTATAGTATGTGGAAAAAAGTCAAAGAGTTAAAAGATGACAATGTCAGGATTCATCGGGCTCAAATAGTGAAAGAGTGGTTCAGGGAGCATGAGACATGATTTTCACCACAGAGTCCAGACCTTAACCCCATCGAGAATCTCAGGGATGTGCTGGAGAAGCCTTTGTGCAGCGGTCAGACTCTACCATCATCAATGCAAGATCTTGGTGAAAATTAATGCAACACTGGATGGAAATAAATCTTGTGACATTGCAGAAGCTTATTGAAACAATGCCACAACGAATGTTTGCCGTAATCAAAGCTGAAGGCGGTCCAACGTAATTTTAGAGTGTGTGACCTTCTTTTTTGGGTGGCGACTTTTTTTGGCCAGGCAGTGTATTATTTGACAATACACAGAAGCTACCGTTAGCTAGCTACATTGACAGTTTGATGGGACTCTGAAGAAGTTCCACTTTGATTAGAAAGCCATCCCTCTGCCTCCTGCTAGTCTGAACACAGAAAACACTCAGCTGATAACCTGGCCACATTAGTACTCATTCACAGGAGGCTAACATCCAATCATTACAAAAGCCCATGCTTGCTGACCAAACTAACCCACCATACAACAACAGCTGTAACATTCACACCATTTAAAATTTAAACATTCTTTAAAAGATAAAGAGTACCAGCCAATCACAGCACAGGCAGGAAGTGTGTCTCCATCAACTGAAACTGGAACCAGAACTGAATGTGGGGATCAAATTTAGCAGTTTATTCCATGATCATAATATTACATTCAGTTTAAACATCATGTCAGCTCCTCTTCAAAACTGTCCTCTGCAGAGAAAACAAAAGAATCCTGAATATCAGATGAAAGGATTTAAGTTAAGTGGACAATTTGTCAATTTGACTCGAATAAAATATGTTTCTTTGTTTGTTTTTTTTAAACCTATATTAAAAATGGACATTTAACTCATATAAAGACAACAAGGCAAGAGAATTTGAGAAAGGATTACTCAGAAAGTACACAGTAAAAGTACTACTAAATAATTTTGGGAATGCTCTCACATACTGGGCACAAAAACAACATTTCAAGGGGAAACTAATGGCAATAAAATCCATCTTCAAAGATAGCAGAGGAGGCTTTGTTCTAGTCATTTGGGAGGCAACATATCAGTTCATTTATTAATATTGTCACTCATATTTACAGTGAAATACAAAAAAATGCCAGGGACTTTTTTAATCCCACAAGTTTAATAAATGATGTTCTTCAATAAACTTTGCATTTGGCCACTAATCGGGCAGTACAGCTCCTCTTCTTGTCCCCACTCTTAAACATCTCCTCCCTCTGCAACCACAGCCATCTGAGTTTAGCTGTGAACCAGGGTTTGTCATTGCTGTAACTCACCCTGGTGCTAGTTGGTACACAGATGATGAATTACAGTGACTATCATACATTTAAGTTAAGTCACAGTGTGTAAAATGGTTTACTAAGGAAACAAAGGTCAGGTACAATAATCTGACCTCACAGGACTTCATGGTCCAGTGAAGCCGTCGTGCTGCTTTCATCTGGCTGATGTTGTTATGGAGGAAGGTCGGGATCTGAGAGGCTGCTCATCACAGGCCTCTGAAGGTGAGAGACTCCTCATACAGCATGTTGAGGACAGCCGATCCTTTTAACGAGGCCAGGTGTATTAAAGACGACAGAATGCACAGTGATCACATGATACGGCTGGATTATGATCGGGACAACACAAAGAGGCTGTTTGGTGTCAAAGCAACAGTCAGAGAAAACAAAAAGGGGGCAAGAGAACAGACCTGGTTTCTCCTGAGTGGACGCTGGGACTTCTGGGAGCTCGTCCTCGGGAACCTCAGGAAGCTCGGCGTCTCCCTGAGACACAAACAGAGCAGATCGAACACATGGAAGAGTAACGCTGCTCCTCTGAGCCTCTGAAGACGCTTCAATTTCAATTAAAAACACACCGTTTCTGTAAAAGTGAGAATTTTAGCATTAAACCTCATAAAGTGTAAACACAGTTATGCAGATGAGACCGACCTGAGTTATAGTCTCCAGCTCAGCCAGCACAGCATCTTCATCTTCTTGAGGCAGCAAGCATCTCGTCTATTTGCTGCAGAGACACAACAAGCTCTGAGTAAACAACAACAAACTGGTTCATACTGAAGATCAGAGGATAGAAAACGGTCCTGTATGTTTGACATCAGCTGACTGTTTGGTATTCGATGGCGTCTTGTTTCATCCCAAATCCCCTCAACTTCTTCAACAGACATCACCTAAAACTGAAAAAGCATCAATAACCATTGAAACAGACACTGAAAGACAGACTCATTTCTAAAATCACTTGTAAGATACATATGTAGGAAATCTACCATCAAACACCAAATATTCAAAGGCTCAGGGTTTGTTTTATCCAACACACCAAAATCTAAAAGCATATATCACATTATACTGAAGCCGAATTGAAGAGTAACTCATAACGTCCTAGCATGATAATTTTGTGCCGTAAAACGTGTCCCCTGTTACCATAGCAACGGAACACAGTTCAAAGGCAGTTCAGAACACAATGGCGTTGTCACTCCATGACGTGTTCAGAACTGCCTTTGATCCTTTAGGCAATAAAAGCCACAACATCTAGTATTATTGAACAGAAGTGTTGAGAGGCTGATCGAGTCAGTAGCACAAAGAGACACAGAGAGTTCACAGTCTGCTGTTTAAAACACAGAGGAGCCTTTTGTATTAAAGCATATCTGCAAACAGCAGCACTGATATGGACAGTGAAAACAACACAACACACCAGGGGGATGCTGACAGGCCCCAGGAACAACCAGAACGTCCTCAACAGGACCATGTTCCTCCACCAGTGGCACTTCACGCAAGTGATGCTACAAAGGTTGATGGTGAAGGGATGAAGACAGCCTGGCAGGAACGGTTCAGAGCATTGGAGGAGAGGTTTGCCAAGGAGCTGGCACAGAAAGAGGAGGGCTGGAGAAAGAAGGAGAGCCAGATGAAGGCTGAGATTCAGGACAAGGACGACATAATCTCTAATCTTCACCAAGGCATGGACCATTTACGTGAGAGCCTCAAGCAGAAAACGAGGCAGCTACAAACAGAAAGAGCTGAACTCCACCAGTCTGTGAAAGACTTGGATGAGAGCTGGAAAAAGAAGGAGAGTCTGATGAAGATTGACATTCAGGACAAGGACAACATAATCTATGCTCTTAAGCAAAGCAATGAGCATTTAAGTGAGAGCCTCAACAAGAAAATGATGCAGCTACAAACAGAAAGAGATGAACTCTACCAGTCTGTGAGAGACTGTCAGGACAGGGTCAAAGCTGTGGATGAGAGGCTGGCACAAAGAGAAGAGAGCTGTAAGAAGATGGAGAGTCAGATGAAGACAGAGATTCAGGACAAGGACAACATAATCTCTGCTCTTCACCAAAGCAAGGAAGAGCAAGCTCAACACATGCAGAAGGAGATCAGACTGCTGGAGGACATCTGTCTGTACCAAAAGAGCAGGAGAGGCTGCTTCCTATTCAGACGGGAGATCCTGGACAGGGAGGCAGCGTTGGAGAGGATGAAGAACAAGCTGCATGAGAGGGAGATGAAAAAGAGGGAGAAGGAGGAGAAAAGGAGGTGAAAAGAAGAGGAACGGAGAAGAGTGACAGTGATTGTCAAATGGAGGAGGCTACTGGATGTTCAGCTTAGGCTGGACATCAGTAACTTCCTTCATCTCCCTCACCTCTACCTCCTTTATCATTTAATCAATCGATCAAAGCGATGGATTTGATCTATTGATGAAATGAGAGTGATTTTCCTGGTGATCAGTTTTTTTTTCACAAATGCACAGTCATGGTCAAAATTTAAATAAACTTGTAAAGAACATAACGGCATGGCTCTCTAGAGTTTCCAGTTACTCTATGTCGAACAAAAGTCAAAAAGTTCAAAAAAAAAAGATTGTTAATAAAAAAAAATGTCTTAGTACAGTATGTCAAAAAAAAGTCAAAATAGGTCAAAATCTAAAATTGACAATAAAAGTAATCAAAACAACATGTTATATGTGTCTGATTATTGTCATGCTGTTAGATCCTTCAAAAAAGTTTGAAAAAGGCATATTATGAAATGTAAAGAAATTAAAAAATTGTCATCATATAGTATGTCGAAAAAGTCATTCAAGATCAAAACCTAGATTGTCAATAAAATTAATCAAAACAACATATTATATGATTCTGATTACTGTCATACTGTCAGATTCTTCAAAAAAAGTTGGAACAAAGACATATAAAATGTCATGAAATTAAAAAAAAATGTTAAAATAGGTCAAAATCTAGATTGTCCATAAAAGTCATCAAAACATATTACATGATTCTGATGACTGTCATACTGTCAGAATCCTCAAAAAAGTTGTAAAAAAAAGGAATATAATGAAATGTCATCAAATTTAAAAAATGTCATCTTATAGTATGTTGAAAAAAGTCAAAAAGTTAAAAAAAAATAGAATGGTGATAAAAGGCATCAAAACAACATATTATGTGATCCTGAAGACAGTCATAGTGTAATGCTTTCAAAAAAATTGTAAGATACGCATATTACGAAATGTCATGAAATTTAAAAAAAAATATGTCATAGTATAGTATGTGGAAAAAAGTCAAAGAGTTAAAAGATGACAATGTCAGGATTCATCGGGCTCAAATAGTGAAAGAGTGGTTCAGGGAGCATGAGACATGATTTTCACCACAGAGTCCAGACCTTAACCCCATCGAGAATCTCAGGGATGTGCTGGAGAAGCCTTTGTGCAGCGGTCAGACTCTACCATCATCAATGCAAGATCTTGGTGAAAAATTAATGCAACACTGGATGGAAATAAATCTTGTGACATTGCAGAAGCTTATTGAAACAATGCCACAACGAATGTTTGCCGTAATCAAAGCTGAAGGCGGTCCAACGTAATTTTAGAGTGTGTGACCTTTTTTTTTGGGTGACGACTTTTTTTTTGGCCAAGCAGTGTATTATTTGACAATACACAGAAGCTACCGTTAGCTAGCTACATTGACAGTTTGATGGGACTCTGAAGAAGTTCCACTTTGATTAGAAAGCCATCCCTCTGCCTCCTGCTAGTCTGAACACAGAAAACACTCAGCTGATAACCTGGCCACATTAGTACTCATTCACAGTAGGCTAACATCCAATCATTACAAAAGCCCATGCTTGCTGACCAAACTAACCCACCATACAACAACAGCTGTAACATTCACACCATTTAAAATTTAAACATTCTTTAAAAGATAAAGAGTACCAGCCAATCACAGCACAGGCAGGAAGTGTGTCTCCATCAACTGAAACTGGAACCAGAACTGAATGTGGGGATCAAATTTAGCAGTTTATTCCATGATCATAATATTACATTCAGTTTAAACATCATGTCAGCTCCTCTTCAAAACTGTCCTCTGCAGAGAAAACAAAAGAATCCTGAATATCAGATGAAAGCATTTAAGTTAAGTGGACAATTTCTCAATTTGACTCGAATAAAATATGTTTCTTTGTTGTTGTTTTTTTAAAACATATATTAAAAATGGACATTTAACTCATATAAAGACAACAAGGCAAGAGAATTTGAGAAAGGATTACTCAGAAAGTACACAGTAAAAGTACTACTAAATAATTTTGGGAATGCTCTCACATACTGGGCACAAAAACAACATTTCAAGGGGAAACTAATGGCAATAAAATCCATCTTCAAAGATAGCAGAGGAGGCTTTGTTCTAGTCATTTGGGAGGCAACATATCAGTTCATTTATTAATATTGTCACTCATATTTACAGTGAAATACAAAAAAATGCCAGGGACTTTTTTAATCCCACAAGTTTAATAAATGATGTTCTTCAATAAACTTTGCATTTGGCCACTAATCGGGCAGTACAGCTCCTCTTCTTGTCCCCACTCTTAAACATCCCCTCCTCTGCAACCACAGCCATCTGAGTTTAGCTGTGAACCAGGGTTTGTCATTGCTGTAACTCACCCTGGTGCTAGTTGGTACACAGATGATGAAATACAGTGACTATCATACATTTAAGTTAAGTCACAGTGTGTAAAATGGTTTACTAAGGAAACAAAGGTCAGGTACAATAATCTGACCTCACAGGACTTCATGGTCCAGTGAAGCCGCTGTGCTGCTTTCATCTGGCTGATGTTGTTATGGAGGAAGGTCGGGATCTGAGAGGTTGCTCATCACAGGCCTCTGAAGGTGAGAGACTCCTCATACAGCATGTTGAGGACAGCCGATCCTTTTAACGAGGCCAGGTGTATTAAAGACGACAGAATGCACAGTGATCACATGATACGGCTGGATTATGATCGGGACAACACAAAGAGGCTGTTTGGTGTCAAAGCAACAGTCAGAGAAAACAAAAAGGGGGCAAGAGAACAGACCTGGTTTCTCCTGAGTGGACGCTGGGACTTCTGGGAGCTCGTCCTCGGGAACCTCAGGAAGCTTGGCGTCTCCCTGAGACACAAACAGAGCAGATGGAACACATGGAAGAGTAACGCTGCTCCTCTGAGCCTCTGAAGACGCTTCAATTTCAATTAAAAACACACCGTTTCTGTAAAAGTGAGAATTTTAGCATTAAACCTCATAAAGTGTAAACACAGTTATGGAGATGAGACCGACCTGAGTTATAGTCTCCAGCTCAGCCAGCACAGCATCTTCATCTTCTTGAGGCAGCAAGCATCTCGTCTATTTGCTGCAGAGACACAACAAGCTCTGAGTAAACAACAACAAACTGGTTCATACTGAAGATCAGAGGATAGAAAACGGTCCTGTATGTTTGACATCAGCTGACTGTTTGGTATTCGATGGCGTCTTGTTTCATCCCAAATCCCTCAACTTCTTCAACAGACATCACCTAAAACTGAAAAAGCATCAATAACCATTGAAACAGACACTGAAAGACAGACTCATTTCTAAAATCACTTGTAAGATACATATGTAGGAAATCTACCATCAAACACCAAATATTCAAAGGCTCAGGGTTTGTTTTATCCAACACACCAAAATCTAAAAGCATATATCACATTATATTGAAGCCGAATTGAAGAGTAACTCATAACGTCCTAGCATGATAATTTTGTGCCGTAAAACGTGTCCCCTGTTACCATAGCAACGGAACACAGTTCAAAGGCAGTTCAGAACACAATGGCGTTGTCACTCCATGACGTGTTCAGAACTGCCTTTGATCCTTTAGGCAATAAAAGCCACAACATCTAGTATTATTGAACAGAAGTGTTGAGAGGCTGATCGAGTCAGTAGCACAAAGAGACACAGAGAGTTCACAGTCTGCTGTTTAAAACACAGAGGAGCCTTTTGTATTAAAGCATATCTGCAAACAGCAGCACTGATATGGACAGTGAAAACAACACAACACACCAGGGGGATGCTGACAGGCCCCAGGAACAACCAGAACGTCCTCAACAGGACCATGTTCCTCCACCAGTGGCACTTCACGCAAGTGATGCTACAAAGGTTGATGGTGAAGGGATGAAGACAGCCTGGCAGGAACGGTTCAGAGCATTGGAGGAGAGGTTTGCCAAGGAGCTGGCACAGAAAGAGGAGGGCTGGAGAAAGAAGGAGAGCCAGATGAAGGCTGAGATTCAGGACAAGGACGACATAATCTCTAATCTTCACCAAGGCATGGACCATTTACGTGAGAGCCTCAAGCAGAAAACGAGGCAGCTCAACACAGAAAGAGCTGAACTCCACCAGTCTGTGAAAGACTTGGATGAGAGCTGGAAAAAGAAGGAGAGTCTGATGAAGATTGACATTCAGGACAAGGACAACATAATCTATGCTCTTAAGCAAAGCAATGAGCATTTAAGTGAGAGCCTCAACAAGAAAATGATGCAGCTACAAACAGAAAGAGATGAACTCTACCAGTCTGTGAGAGACTGTCAGGACAGGGTCAAAGCTGTGGATGAGAGGCTGGCACAAAGAGAAGAGAGCTGTAAGAAGATGGAGAGTCAGATGAAGACAGAGATTCAGGACAAGGACAACATAATCTCTGCTCTTCACCAAAGCAAGGAAGAGCAAGCTCAACACATGCAGAAGGAGATCAGACTGCTGGAGGACATCTGTCTGTACCAAAAGAGCAGGAGAGGCTGCTTCCTATTCAGACGGGAGATCCTGGACAGGGAGGCAGCGTTGGAGAGGATGAAGAACAAGCTGCATGAGAGGGAGATGAAAAAGAGGGAGAAGGAGGAGAAAAGGAGGTGAAAAGAAGAGGAACGGAGAAGAGTGACAGTGATTGTCAAATGGAGGAGGCTACTGGATGTTCAGCTTAGGCTGGACATCAGTAACTTCCTTCATCTCCCTCACCTCTACCTCCTTTATCATTTAATCAATCGATCAAAGCGATGGATTTGATCTATTGATGAAATGAGAGTGATTTTCCTGGTGATCAGTTTTTTTTCACAAATGCACAGTCATGGTCAAAATTTAAATAAACTTGTAAAGAACATAACGGCATGGCTCTCTAGAGTTTCCAGTTACTCTATGTCGAACAAAAGTCAAAAAGTTCCAAAAAAAAAGATTGTTAATAAAAAAAAATGTCTTAGTACAGTATGTCAAAAAAAGTCAAAATAGGTCAAAATCTAAAATTGACAATAAAAGTAATCAAAACAACATGTTATATGTGTCTGATTATTGTCATGCTGTTAGATCCTTCAAAAAAGTTTGAAAAAGGCATATTATGAAATGTAAAGAAATTAAAAAATTGTCATCATATAGTATGTCGAAAAAGTCATTCAAGATCAAAACCTAGATTGTCAATAAAATTAATCAAAACAACATATTATATGATTCTGATTACTGTCATACTGTCAGATTCTTCAAAAAAAGTTGGAACAAAGACATATAAAATGTCATGAAATTAAAAAAAATGTTAAAATAGGTCAAAATCTAGATTGTCCATAAAAGTCATCAAAACATATTACATGATTCTGATGACTGTCATACTGTCAGAATCCTCAAAAAAGTTGTAAAAAAAAAGGAATATAATGAAATGTCATCAAATTTAAAAAATGTCATCTTATAGTATGTTGAAAAAAGTCAAAAGTTAAAAAAATAGAATGGTGATAAAAGGCATCAAAACAACATATTATGTGATCCTGAAGACAGTCATAGTGTAATGCTTTCAAAAATTGTAAGATACGATATTACGAAATGTCATGAAATTTAAAAAATATGTCATAGTATAGTATGTGGAAAAAGTCAAAGAGTTAAAAGATGACAATGTCAGGATTCATCGGGCTCAAATAGTGAAAGAGTGGTTCAGGGAGCATGAGACATGATTTTCACCACAGAGTCCAGACCTTAACCCCATCGAGAATCTCAGGGATGTGCTGGAGAAGCCTTTGTGCAGCGGTCAGACTCTACCATCATCAATGCAAGATCTTGGTGAAAAATTAATGCAACACTGGATGGAAATAAATCTTGTGACATTGCAGAAGCTTATTGAAACAATGCCACAACGAATGTTTGCCGTAATCAAAGCTGAAGGCGGTCCAACGTAATTTTAGAGTGTGTGACCTTTTTTTGGGTGGCGACTTTTTTTTTGGCCAGGCAGTGTATTATTTGACAATACACAGAAGCTACCGTTAGCTAGCTACATTGACAGTTTGATGGGACTCTGAAGAAGTTCCACTTTGATTAGAAAGCCATCCCTCTGCCTCCTGCTAGTCTGAACACAGAAAACACTCAGCTGATAACCTGGCCACATTAGTACTCATTCACAGTAGGCTAACATCCAATCATTACAAAAGCCCATGCTTGCTGACCAAACTAACCCACCATACAACAACAGCTGTAACATTCACACCATTTAAAATTTAAACATTCTTTAAAAGATAAAGAGTACCAGCCAATCACAGCACAGGCAGGAAGTGTGTCTCCATCAACTGAAACTGGAACCAGAACTGAATGTGGGGATCAAATTTAGCAGTTTATTCCATGATCATAATATTACATTCAGTTTAAACATCATGTCAGCTCCTCTTCAAAACTGTCCTCTGCAGAGAAAACAAAAGAATCCTGAATATCAGATGAAAGGATTTAAGTTAAGTAGACAATTTCTCAATTTGACTCGAATAAAATATGTTTCTTTGTTTTTTTTAAACATATATTAAAAATGGACATTTAACTCATATAAAGACAACAAGGCAAGAGAATTTGAGAAAGGATTACTCAGAAAGTACACAGTAAAAGTACTACTAAATAATTTTGGGAATGCTCTCACATACTGGGCACAAAAACAACATTTCAAGGGGAAACTAATGGCAATAAAATCCATCTTCAAAGATAGCAGAGGAGGCTTTGTTCTAGTCATTTGGGAGGCAACATATCAGTTCATTTATTAATATTGTCACTCATATTTACAGTGAAATACAAAAAAATGCCAGGGACTTTTTTAATCCCACAAGTTTAATAAATGATGTTCTTCAATAAACTTTGCATTTGGCCACTAATCGGGCAGTACAGCTCCTCTTCTTGTCCCCACTCTTAAACATCTCCTCCCTCTGCAACCACAGCCATCTGAGTTTAGCTGTGAACCAGGGTTTGTCATTGCTGTAACTCACCCTGGTGCTAGTTGGTACACAGATGATGAATTACAGTGACTATCATACATTTAAGTTAAGTCACAGTGTGTAAAATGGTTTACTAAGGAAACAAAGGTCAGGTACAATAATCTGACCTCACAGGACTTCATGGTCCAGTGACGCCGTGCTGCTTTCATCTGGCTGATGTTGTTATGGAGGAAGGTCGGGATCTGAGAGGCTGCTCATCACAGGCCTCTGAAGGTGAGAGACTCTCATACAGCATGTTGAGGACAGCCGATCCTTTTAACGAGGCCAGGTGTATTAAAGACGACAGAATGCACAGTGATCACATGATACGGCTGGATTATGATCGGGACAACACAAAGAGGCTGTTTGGTGTCAAAGCAACAGTCAGAGAAAACAAAAGGGGGCAAGAGAACAGACCTGGTTTCTCCTGAGTGGACGCTGGGACTTCTGGGAGCTCGCCCTCGGGAACCTCAGGAAGCTCGGCGCCTCCCTGAGACACAAACAGAGCAGATCGAACACATGGAAGAGTAACGCTGCTCCTCTGAGCCTCTGAAGACGCTTCAATTTCAATTAAAAACACACCGTTTCTGTAAAAGTGAGAATTTTAGCATTAAACCTCATAAAGTGTAAACACAGTTATGGAGATGAGACCGACCTGAGTTATAGTCTCCAGCTCAGCCAGCACAGCATCTTCATCTTCTTGAGGCAGCAAGCATCTCGTCTATTTGCTGCAGAGACACAACAAGCTCTGAGTAAACAACAACAAACTGGTTCATACTGAAGATCAGAGGATAGAAAACGGTCCTGTATGTTTGACATCAGCTGACTGTTTGGTATTCGATGGCGTCTTGTTTCATCCCAAATCCCCTCAACTTCTTCAACAGACATCACCTAAAACTGAAAAAGCATCAATAACCATTGAAACAGACACTGAAAGACAGACTCATTTCTAAAATCACTTGTAAGATACATATGTAGGAAATCTACCATCAAACACCAAATATTCAAAGGCTCAGGGTTTGTTTTATCCAACACACCAAAATCTAAAAGCATATATCACATTATATTGAAGCCGAATTGAAGAGTAACTCATAACGTCCTAGCATGATAATTTTGTGCCGTAAAACGTGTCCCCTGTTACCATAGCAACGGAACACAGTTCAAAGGCAGTTCAGAACACAATGGCGTTGTCACTCCATGACGTGTTCAGAACTGCCTTTGATCCTTTAGGCAATAAAAGCCACAACATCTAGTATTATTGAACAGAAGTGTTGAGAGGCTGATCGAGTCAGTAGCACAAAGAGACACAGAGAGTTCACAGTCTGCTGTTTAAAACACAGAGGAGCCTTTTGTATTAAAGCATATCTGCAAACAGCAGCACTGATATGGACAGTGAAAACAACACAACACACCAGGGGGATGCTGACAGGCCCCAGGAACAACCAGAACGTCCTCAACAGGACCATGTTCCTCCACCAGTGGCACTTCACGCAAGTGATGCTACAAAGGTTGATGGTGAAGGGATGAAGACAGCCTGGCAGGAACGGTTCAGAGCATTGGAGGAGAGGTTTGCCAAGGAGCTGGCACAGAAAGAGGAGGGCTGGAGAAAGAAGGAGAGCCAGATGAAGGCTGAGATTCAGGACAAGGACGACATAATCTCTAATCTTCACCAAGGCATGGACCATTTACGTGAGAGCCTCAAGCAGAAAACGAGGCAGCTACAACACAGAAAGAGCTGAACTCCACCAGTCTGTGAAAGACTTGGATGAGAGCTGGAAAAAGAAGGAGAGTCTGATGAAGATTGACATTCAGGACAAGGACAACATAATCTATGCTCTTAAGCAAAGCAATGAGCATTTAAGTGAGAGCCTCAACAAGAAAATGATGCAGCTACAAACAGAAAGAGATGAACTCTACCAGTCTGTGAGAGACTGTCAGGACAGGGTCAAAGCTGTGGATGAGAGGCTGGCACAAAGAGAAGAGAGCTGTAAGAAGATGGAGAGTCAGATGAAGACAGAGATTCAGGACAAGGACAACATAATCTCTGCTCTTCACCAAAGCAAGGAAGAGCAAGCTCAACACATGCAGAAGGAGATCAGACTGCTGGAGGACATCTGTCTGTACCAAAAGAGCAGGAGAGGCTGCTTCCTATTCAGACGGGAGATCCTGGACAGGGAGGCAGCGTTGGAGAGGATGAAGAACAAGCTGCATGAGAGGGAGATGAAAAAGAGGGAGAAGGAGGAGAAAAGGAGGTGAAAAGAAGAGGAACGGAGAAGAGTGACAGTGATTGTCAAATGGAGGAGGCTACTGGATGTTCAGCTTAGGCTGGACATCAGTAACTTCCTTCATCTCCCTCACCTCTACCTCCTTTATCATTTAATCAATCGATCAAAGCGATGGATTTGATCTATTGATGAAATGAGAGTGATTTTCCTGGTGATCAGTTTTTTTTTCACAAATGCACAGTCATGGTCAAAATTTAAATAAACTTGTAAAGAACATAACGGCATGGCTCTCTAGAGTTTCCAGTTACTCTATGTCGAACAAAAGTCAAAAAGTTCCAAAAAAAAAAGATTGTTAATAAAAAAAAATGTCTTAGTACAGTATGTCAAAAAAAGTCAAAATAGGTCAAAATCTAAAATTGACAATAAAAGTAATCAAAACAACATGTTATATGTGTCTGATTATTGACATGCTGTTAGATCCTTCAAAAAAGTTTGAAAAAGGCATATTATGAAATGTAAAGAAATTAAAAAATTGTCATCATATAGTATGTCGAAAAAGTCATTCAAGATCAAAACCTAGATTGTCAATAAAATTAATCAAAACAACATATTATATGATTCTGATTACTGTCATACTGTCAGATTCTTCAAAAAAAGTTGGAACAAAGACATATAAAATGTCATGAAATTAAAAAAAATGTTAAAATAGGTCAAAATCTAGATTGTCCATAAAAGTCATCAAAACATATTACATGATTCTGATGACTGTCATACTGTCAGAATCCTCAAAAAAGTTGTAAAAAAAAAGGAATATAATGAAATGTCATCAAATTTAAAAAATGTCATCTTATAGTATGTTGAAAAAAGTCAAAAAGTTAAAAAAAAAAAATAGAATGGTGATAAAAGGCATCAAAACAACATATTATGTGATCCTGAAGACAGTCATAGTGTAATGCTTTCAAAAAAATTGTAAGATACGCATATTACGAAATGTCATGAAATTTAAAAAAAAATATGTCATAGTATAGTATGTGGAAAAAAGTCAAAGAGTTAAAAGATGACAATGTCAGGATTCATCGGGCTCAAATAGTGAAAGAGTGGTTCAGGGAGCATGAGACATGATTTTCACCACAGAGTCCAGACCTTAACCCCATCGAGAATCTCAGGGATGTGCTGGAGAAGCCTTTGTGCAGCGGTCAGACTCTACCATCATCAATGCAAGATCTTGGTGAAAAATTAATGCAACACTGGATGGAAATAAATCTTGTGACATTGCAGAAGCTTATTGAAACAATGCCACAACGAATGTTTGCCGTAATCAAAGCTGAAGGCGGTCCAACGTAATTTTAGAGTGTGTGACCTTTTTTTTTGGGTGGCGACTTTTTTTTGGCCAGGCAGTGTATTATTTGACAATACACAGAAGCTACCGTTAGCTAGCTACATTGACAGTTTGATGGGACTCTGAAGAAGTTCCACTTTGATTAGAAAGCCATCCCTCTGCCTCCTGCTAGTCTGAACACAGAAAACACTCAGCTGATAACCTGGCCACATTAGTACTCATTCACAGTAGGCTAACATCCAATCATTACAAAAGCCCATGCTTGCTGACCAAACTAACCCACCATACAACAACAGCTGTAACATTCACACCATTTAAAATTTAAACATTCTTTAAAAGATAAAGAGTACCAGCCAATCACAGCACAGGCAGGAAGTGTGTCTCCATCAACTGAAACTGGAACCAGAACTGAATGTGGGGATCAAATTTAGCAGTTTATTCCATGATCATAATATTACATTCAGTTTAAACATCATGTCAGCTCCTCTTCAAAACTGTCCTCTGCAGAGAAAACAAAAGAATCCTGAATATCAGATGAAAGCATTTAAGTTAAGTGGACAATTTCTCAATTTGACTCGAATAAAATATGTTTCTTTGTTGTTGTTTTTTTAAAACATATATTAAAAATGGACATTTAACTCATATAAAGACAACAAGGCAAGAGAATTTGAGAAAGGATTACTCAGAAAGTACACAGTAAAAGTACTACTAAATAATTTTGGGAATGCTCTCACATACTGGGCACAAAAACAACATTTCAAGGGGAAACTAATGGCAATAAAATCCATCTTCAAAGATAGCAGAGGAGGCTTTGTTCTAGTCATTTGGGAGGCAACATATCAGTTCATTTATTAATATTGTCACTCATATTTACAGTGAAATACAAAAAAATGCCAGGGACTTTTTTAATCCCACAAGTTTAATAAATGATGTTCTTCAATAAACTTTGCATTTGGCCACTAATCGGGCAGTACAGCTCCTCTTCTTGTCCCCACTCTTAAACATCTCCTCCCTCTGCAACCACAGCCATCTGAGTTTAGCTGTGAACCAGGGTTTGTCATTGCTGTAACTCACCCTGGTGCTAGTTGGTACACAGATGATGAATTACAGTGACTATCATACATTTAAGTTAAGTCACAGTGTGTAAAATGGTTTACTAAGGAAACAAAGGTCAGGTACAATAATCTGACCTCACAGGACTTCATGGTCCAGTGAAGCCGTCGTGCTGCTTTCATCTGGCTGATGTTATTATGGAGGAAGGTCGGGATCTGAGTGGCTGCTCATCACAGGCCTCTGAAGGTGAGACACTCCTCATACAGCATGTTGAGGACAGCCGATCCTTTTAACGAGGCCAGGTGTATTAAAGACGACAGAATGCACAGTGATCACATGATACGGCTGGATTATGATCGGGACAACACAAAGAGGCTGTTTGGTGTCAAAGCAACAGTCAGAGAAAACAAAAAGGGGGCAAGAGAACAGACCTGGTTTCTCCTGAGTGGACGCTGGGACTTCTGGGAGCTCGTCCTCGGGAACCTCAGGAAGCTCGGCGTCTCCCTGAGACACAAACAGAGCAGATCGAACACATGGAAGAGTAACGCTGCTCCTCTGAGCCTCTGAAGACGCTTCAATTTCAATTAAAACACACCGTTTCTGTAAAAGTGAGAATTTTAGCATTAAACCTCATAAAGTGTAAACACAGTTATGGAGATGAGACCGACCTGAGTTATAGTCTCCAGCTCAGCCAGCACAGCATCTTCATCTTCTTGAGGCAGCAAGCATCTCGTCTATTTGCTGCAGAGACACAACAAGCTCTGAGTAAACAACAACAAACTGGTTCATACTGAAGATCAGAGGATAGAAAACGGTCCTGTATGTTTGACATCAGCTGACTGTTTGGTATTCGATGGCGTCTTGTTTCATCCCAAATCCCTCAACTTCTTCAACAGACATCACCTAAAACTGAAAAAGCATCAATAACCATTGAAACAGACACTGAAAGACAGACTCATTTCTAAAATCACTTGTAAGATACATATGTAGGAAATCTACCATCAAACACCAAATATTCAAAGGCTCAGGGTTTGTTTTATCCAACACACCAAAATCTAAAAGCATATATCACATTATACTGAAGCCGAATTGAAGAGTAACTCATAACGTCCTAGCATGATAATTTTGTGCCGTAAAACGTGTCCCCTGTTACCATAGCAACGGAACACAGTTCAAAGGCAGTTCAGAACACAATGGCGTTGTCACTCCATGACGTGTTCAGAACTGCCTTTGATCCTTTAGGCAATAAAAGCCACAACATCTAGTATTATTGAACAGAAGTGTTGAGAGGCTGATCGAGTCAGTAGCACAAAGAGACACAGAGAGTTCACAGTCTGCTGTTTAAAACACAGAGGAGCCTTTTGTATTAAAGCATATCTGCAAACAGCAGCACTGATATGGACAGTGAAAACAACACAACACACCAGGGGGATGCTGACAGGCCCCAGGAACAACCAGAACGTCCTCAACAGGACCATGTTCCTCCACCAGTGGCACTTCACGCAAGTGATGCTACAAAGGTTGATGGTGAAGGGATGAAGACAGCCTGGCAGGAACGGTTCAGAGCATTGGAGGAGAGGTTTGCCAAGGAGCTGGCACAGAAAGAGGAGGGCTGGAGAAAGAAGGAGAGCCAGATGAAGGCTGAGATTCAGGACAAGGACGACATAATCTCTAATCTTCACCAAGGCATGGACCATTTACGTGAGAGCCTCAAGCAGAAAACGAGGCAGCTCAACACAGAAAGAGCTGAACTCCACCAGTCTGTGAAAGACTTGGATGAGAGCTGGAAAAAGAAGGAGAGTCTGATGAAGATTGACATTCAGGACAAGGACAACATAATCTATGCTCTTAAGCAAAGCAATGAGCATTTAAGTGAGAGCCTCAACAAGAAAATGATGCAGCTACAAACAGAAAGAGATGAACTCTACCAGTCTGTGAGAGACTGTCAGGACAGGGTCAAAGCTGTGGATGAGAGGCTGGAACAAAGAGAAGAGAGCTGTAAGAAGATGGAGAGTCAGATGAAGACAGAGATTCAGGACAAGGACAACATAATCTCTGCTCTTCACCAAAGCAAGGAAGAGCAAGCTCAACACATGCAGAAGGAGATCAGACTGCTGGAGGACATCTGTCTGTACCAAAAGAGCAGGAGAGGCTGCTTCCTATTCAGACGGGAGATCCTGGACAGGGAGGCAGCGTTGGAGAGGATGAAGAACAAGCTGCATGAGAGGGAGATGAAAAAGAGGGAGAAGGAGGAGAAAAGGAGGTGAAAAGAAGAGGAACGGAGAAGAGTGACAGTGATTGTCAAATGGAGGAGGCTACTGGATGTTCAGCTTAGGCTGGACATCAGTAACTTCCTTCATCTCCCTCACCTCTACCTCCTTTATCATTTAATCAATCGATCAAAGCGATGGATTTGATCTATTGATGAAATGAGAGTGATTTTCCTGGTGATCAGTTTTTTTTTCACAAATGCACAGTCATGGTCAAAATTTAAATAAACTTGTAAAGAACATAACGGCATGGCTCTCTAGAGTTTCCAGTTACTCTATGTCGAACAAAAGTCAAAAAGTTCCAAAAAAAAGATTGTTAATAAAAAAAAATGTCTTAGTACAGTGTGTCAAAAAAAGTCAAAATAGGTCAAAATTTAAATTGACAATAAAAGTAATCAAAACAACATGTTATATGTGTCTGATTATTGTCATGCTGTTAGATCCTTCAAAAAAGTTTGAAAAAGGCATATTATGAAATGTAAAGAAATTAAAAAATTGTCATCATATAGTATGTCGAAAAAGTCATTCAAGATCAAAACCTAGATTGTCAATAAAATTAATTAAAACAACATATTATATGATTCTGATTACTGTCATACTGTCAGATTCTTCAAATAAGTTGGAACAAAGACATATAAAATGTCATGAAATTAAAAAAATGTTAAAATAGGTCAAAATCTAGATTGTCCATAAAAGTCATCAAAACATATTACATGATTCTGATGACTGTCATACTGTCAGAATCCTCAAAAAGTTGTAAAAAAAGGAATATAATGAAATGTCATCAAATTTAAAAATGTCATCTTATAGTATGTTGAAAAAGTCAAAAAGTTAAAAAAATAGAATGGTGATAAAAGGCATCAAAACAACATATTATGTGATCCTGAAGACAGTCATAGTGTAATGCTTTCAAAAATTGTAAGATACGCATATTACGAAATGTCATGAAATTTAAAAAAATATGTCATAGTATAGTATGTGGAAAAAGTCAAAGAGTTAAAAGATGACAATGTCAGGATTCATCGGGCTCAAATAGTGAAAGAGTGGTTCAGGGAGCATGAGACATGATTTTCACCACAGAGTCCAGACCTTAACCCCATCGAGAATCTCAGGGATGTGCTGGAGAAGCCTTTGTGCAGCGGTCAGACTCTACCATCATCAATGCAAGATCTTGGTGAAAAATTAATGCAACACTGGATGGAAATAAATCTTGTGACATTGCAGAAGCTTATTGAAACAATGCCACAACGAATGTTTGCCGTAATCAAAGCTGAAGGCGGTCCAACGTAATTTTAGAGTGTGTGACCTTTTTTTTGGGTGGCGACTTTTTTGGCCAGGCAGTGTATTATTTGACAATACACAGAAGCTACCGTTAGCTAGCTACATTGACAGTTTGATGGGACTCTGAAGAAGTTCCACTTTGATTAGAAAGCCATCCCTCTGCCTCCTGCTAGTCTGAACACAGAAAACACTCAGCTGATAACCTGGCCACATTAGTACTCATTCACAGTAGGCTAACATCCAATCATTACAAAAGCCCATGCTTGCTGACCAAACTAACCCACCATACAACAACAGCTGTAACATTCACACCATTTAAAATTTAAACATTCTTTAAAAGATAAAGAGTACCAGCCAATCACAGCACAGGCAGGAAGTGTGTCTCCATCAACTGAAACTGGAACCAGAACTGAATGTGGGGATCAAATTTAGCAGTTTATTCCATGATCATAATATTACATTCAGTTTAAACATCATGTCAGCTCCTCTTCAAAACTGTCCTCTGCAGAGAAAACAAAAGAATCCTGAATATCAGATGAAAGCATTTAAGTTAAGTGGACAATTTCTCAATTTGACTCGAATAAAATATGTTTCTTTGTTTTTTTTAAACATATATTAAAAATGGACATTTAACTCATATAAAGACAACAAGGCAAGAGAATTTGAGAAAGGATTACTCAGAAAGTACACAGTAAAAGTACTACTTAATAATTTTGGGAATGCTCTCACATACTGGGCACAAAAACAACATTTCAAGGGGAAACTAATGGCAATAAAATCCATCTTCAAAGATAGCAGAGGAGGCTTTGTTCTAGTCATTTGGGAGGCAACATATCAGTTCATTTATTAATATTGTCACTCATATTTACAGTGAAATACAAAAAAAAATGCCAGGGACTTTTTTTAATCCCACAAGTTTAATAATGATGTTCTTCAATAAACTTTGCATTTGGCCACTAATCGGGCAGTACAGCTCCTCTTCTTGTCCCCACTCTTAAACATCTCCTCCCTCTGCAACCACAGCCATCTGAGTTTAGCTGTGAACCAGGGTTTGTCATTGCTGTAACTCACCCTGGTG
>CM056557.1:28172137-28192803 GCA_029721515.1 Synanceia verrucosa
TGGGATGAGTGCAAAAGTGTCTTTCCTCTTCTGTTTGCCCTGCTCTGTGGACACTCAGTTTGTTATTCACTCATTCATTAATTCATTGTGCTCATTGCCAAATAAATGCTGATAGATAGATAAATAAATAAATAAATAAATAAATAGATGGACAATTAGACTCATAGAGATATAAACAGATAGTATATAAGAATATTGGTTGATTCCTTTTGAATAATGTGCTATTGTGGATGTGAAGGAAGAACATGGACACATGAAAAGACATCAAAGTACAGTTCATTTTTCACCTGTTACCGTCCACTGCCTCACATCACACACCCACTGCTGTAGGGTTTCCTCATCAAGGTTGTGCTCCTTCTTTATGTTTTCGAGAGCGGTAGCTTCAACCTCTGCCCGCTTGGTGATCTTTAAAAGAGAACAAAACAAAAACAAGACAAATGCCACACCATAATGCAAAAACCACCAGTTTAAGTTGAGCTTCCATCAAAACAGATGAGACCTTTGACGACACCATCTGTATCCCAAAAGTAGGTGTTGAGAAAAATTATCTATAAAGCTGTAAAATCACAATTATATAACAGCACAGACTTTTGTCACAAGCATATAATATGAGATGAGAAGGAAATTGCATTTTTTCCCATACTTTGACGTATTGGTGGGCTAGTGCATGATGAAGGTTGTCTTTCTTTCTTCTGTTCCACCCAATGGCCTGTTGAGTGAGCGTGTTCACTCTTCCTAATTGAAATAAGAAATCACAATGGTAGGAATTAATAAATGAATTTAGTCTGTTGTTTAGTCACTTTAATTACAGTAAAGTGATACAGCTGTATCGTTCATAGAAATGTTTACACTGTTGAGGGCTGCCTTATCACAGTGTGAGGTATGACTGTGGTACCAACCTGCCTTTGTCATGTATTTGGTAATGAGAGCTGCCCGGGACAGAAAACTGTTAACCTACAAAGAAAATATTCCATTTATGTTCAGGCTATATACACAGCATGAAGTTTATGAAAAACCCTGCATTTGACATTTGTGGTCCCTTTCAGCAACATGCATTTAACATAGCTAAAAATGTGACCAGCCCACCTGTCATTTCAGCAATAAAGGATGATATAAAGGATAGGATTTATTCCTCACACCAGGCTGGTCAATTACATAACAAATAACCGTTTCTAGTGTTTTGATTTTGATTAAGACTCATTTTACAATAATTTATTTATTTATTAATTTATTTACATACTTGCTCAACTTCCTCTCCAACTGTGTTTCCTGCTCTATCCTGACTTCTCCCACCCCATCTCACCTGCAGCACAATGTAAGAAGAGTTACAAAGCCCCATAGTTTGCACTATGTTTTTTGATAGAACATCATCCAATAGAGATGTCACGGTTACCGGTGTATCGGTAAACCCTGATGAAAATGTTGACTATAAGAATTACCGTTTTAATTTCAAAATAAAAAGCTGAAAATTGAAAAGTTGTACTTTTGATAAGGCTTTGTCTGTATTTTTACACTTTTTTGAGACTATTTCAGTTTGTGTAGGACTGTGTAGAATGCTTTCTGAACATATTCAACACACTTTTTTCTGCACAACCTCTACCAATATTATGATACTCGGTGACTTCAACATCCATGTTGACACCCCTTCATGTCACTCTGCTGCTGAATTCCTCCACCTGCTTGACTGTTTAAATCTACAGCAACATGTTGATGCCCCCACACACTCCAAGGGTCATACGCTCGACTTGGTCATCACAAACTCTGTTCCCATCATGAACCTTCAGGTACATGATCTCGGGCTGTCAGACCACAAAGCCGTCTTCATGGAGCTGCCTTTCTCCTACTCAGCCCACTGTGAACCAAAGCGGCAAATCCACTTCAGATCTATGAAAAACATTGACTCTGTAGCCCTAGCTCTCAACCTCAAACATGTGTCCTCTAACTCTACTGCTTTATCCTCAGTAACTGAAACAGTGGATTTTTACAGTCGCTCTCTTACCAGCCTTCTTGACCACCACGCCCCCATCAGGACTCGTACAGTCACTTTCTTACGCTCAGCCCCCTGGTACACTAGTGAGTTGCGGAGGATGAAATCATCTGGACGCATCCTTGAACGGCGCTTTAAGGCCTCAGGACTAACAGTACATAAGCAGACCTTCAGGGAACATCAAAAAGCCTATGCCAAATCCCTCAAAGATGCACGGTCCCAGTTTTATTCCAGTGTCATTAACAACAACCCAGGCAACTCTAAGCAGCTTTTTTCCACCATCAGCCACCTTCTCTTGCCACAAACAACCTCTCACTCAGATGCTACTGTGGAAACGTGCAATAACTTCATTAACTTCTTTAGGAATAAAATAATAACTATCCGCTCTGCTCTCTCCAGTCCCCCTGGCCCCTCAGCCACTCCCACCACTATGACTGATCCACTGGCAGGGCCTTCCAGACCTCTCAGCAACTTTTCCAATGTCACAGTGCAGGAGGTTGAGGCCATCATCAGTAAAGTGAAACCATCCACTTGTGTGTTGGACCCCCTCCCCACAGCCCTGATAAAGTCCAATCTTGCTGCCATCAGCCCCCTCATCACTCAGGTGATAAACCTTTCTCTTCAAGCTGGTTATGTTCCACCTGCACTTAAAGCTGCTGTTATCAGGCCACTTCTTAAAAAACACACACTAGACCCAGATCATCTTTCAAACTACAGACCCATCTCAAACCTGCCGTTTCTCTCAAAGGTGCTGGAAAAAGTAGTGGCTTCCCAACTTCCTAACCACCTTAAAGTAAACAATCTGTATGAAACATTTCAGTCTGGTTTCCGTCAGGCCACAGCACTGAAACAGCACTGGTTAGGGTGACCAACGACCTGCTCATGACAGCCAACGCTGGTTCCCCATTGCTTCTCATTCTCCTGTCCGCAGCTTTTGACACCGTTGATCACAGTATCCTGTTGCACCGTCTTCATACCATCATCGGCCTCTCCAACTCCGTTTACAACCGGTTTTCCTCTATCTGTTGCCCTGGGGGAAGCCAAATCAGAGACCCACTTTGTCACCTGTGGGGTTCCCCAGGGCTCGGTGCTTGGACCAACTCTTTTCACCATATATCTGCTCCCTCTTGGTCATGTCATCAGCATACACAGACTTTCATTCCACTACTATGCTGACGACACTCAGTTGTATTTAAAGATGGATTCTAACCACCACAACCACTCTGCACTCTCGCAATCTGCCATTCTCACCACCTGCCTGGAGGAGATAAAGGCGTGGATGAAGCTCAACTTCCTGCAGCTAAAGAGCTCCAAGACTGAGGCCATCCTAGTCGGCACTCCACACAAGGTTGGCACCTCCACTATCACCAGCATCACCTTCTCGGATCAGGACATTCCACTATCCCCAGCTGTCACCAGCCTTGGTGTAAAAATGGATCCCCATCTTACATACGACTCCCATATCCAACAACTCTGCAAAACCTCATTTTACCACCTCAAGAACATCGCCAAACTCCATCCGTCACTCACCCTGGCAGATGCAGAAAAGCTGGTCCACGCCTTTGTCTCCTCCAGGCTGGACTATTGCAATCCACTACTCATCAGGATCCCCAGCAAGAGCATTCAGAGGCTCCAATACATTCAGAACAGCGCTGCTAGGATCCTGATGAGGGTGCGAAAATTCAATCACATTACTCCCATTCTGAAAACACTCCACTGGCTCCCTATCTCACTCCACATTGAATAAAAGGTTTCCCTCCTCACCTACCAGTGTCTCCATGGAACTGCCCCCACATACCTTAAGGATCTCCTCACTCCTCAGACATCTACACGTTCCCTCCGTTCATCCTCCACACATCTCCTTAAAACCCCAAGGACTAAGCTCTGTACAATGGGAGATCAGGCCTTTTGCTCTGCCGCCCCCCACCTTTGGAACGTCCTCCCACCTGAGGGCACCACAGACTACTGACGCTTTTAAATGTGGCCTGAAAACCCAACTTTTTAAAAGAGCTTATGATTGGTGATTTTATGTGTCGATTTTACTCTGTAGCACTTTGAGATTGTTTTAATGAAAAGTGCATCATAAATAAAATTTATTATTATTATTATTGTTATTATTACTTTTTAAATAACCCTGCAATGATACCCAAAACCGTGATCATTTTGGTCACAATAACCATGAGGTTAAATTTTCATACCGTGACACCCCTATAATGCAATAATGCATGACATGCACAGCTTTTAAAGAGCATGTCCTTTGCTTTAGATTTGAAAATGGCCTTTCAAATATGTCATTACAAAAGCACAACATTCTACAAATTCACAAGCGTAACTACTGTCACATTACAATTTGAGTGATTGCATGTACCTCGCATTTTGGTGTATGGGCTTTAGCATGCATGACACTCAGTAATGGTCTCATGTCTGTCAACTGCAAAAGCTCTGGTAACTGCTCGGCTACCTTGTTCAGGTCGGGCCAGGATCTGAAAAGCAGAAGCAGCATATTGACAGTTTGATAAAGACACATCTTAATTACTACATAAATCTACAATAAATACAATCACTGTAAAGGTATGACATAGGCCATTTTGACCAAAGGGATAAATATGTAAAACAGCAATGAGGATTAGCTGCATGTCACATCCATACAGAAGAAAGAAACATTTGCCGTATTTGAGATCTCTCTCTGGAGATACATTGGATAGGCAAATATTTCTCCTCGATAGTGGTTCAGTGTCCACAAGAGAAAACTATGTCTGAGTAATCAGAAGAAAAACATACTGGTTAATAATAAACTTCTGATCTAGAGCAAAACTCTGTCAGCTGGATGTCTGTAAAAAACAAAAAAACACTTTCCTGCAACAAAAGAGTGATAAATATAACTCTGCATCCAAGCATAAGTAAAACTTCCAATTATTACTATGAATAAGACTTGGACTGTGATGACAACAGGAATTGTGACAGCAGCCTCAAGAACTATGCAGGTATCCACACAAACACAAATACAAACCTGCAAACGGCAACTTGAATGCCCTCCTCATCTATCTGAGCACCAGACTTTTTTGACATGGCTCTGCCAGCTGTAAATTTGGCAGGGCCACAGACAGCGTGGTCATTTTCCGACAAAGTCAGATTACACATACATTATTACACATCAAAACACATCCAAAAACTACAACAATAAAAATATATAATTCATAAACACTTACAGTTGGCACGTTGCCTCTGACAAGGTCAACAAATGTGGATACCTCCTTGTCTTTGGCCAGGAACAAGCCCTCAAATATGGGTGGCTCCTCAGTCCTGTCCATATATAGTAACGATGACAAAGTACATTATTATTATTTGTTGAAATGTCAAATTATTCTCAAAAAGCATACCTATGGGGGTTTTATTCCAAACAATCCTAAAACTAACCTCTGATACTAGTACTTACCCTTCTGACTTGGAAAACCTGCAATGTTTTGGTTTCCATCACAGCAAACAGGCAGCATGTCTGGAGAACAGGCTGGACAGACAAACTGTTGGACGTGACACATTTCCTCTTCTTTGAAGTGACAAAACGAAAATTCAAAGAAAAGTCGCTGGAATGTGTCAGCACAGATACTGCCCGTCTGCAAACAATTAGATTATGATTTGTTTTAAAGTGCTGCCCAACATTAATATTAGCAATAAAGTAATATGTAATATATGTTTCAATGTGATTAAGGCAGATTACCCTTCCAGCTTTAAAGATCTGTGCTCCAACATTTTCAATAAGGCCTGTCTGCACATGGCTGGTGCTGTCACCTTCATGTGCTCAAAAGAGGTGAAGACATCAAACTTGTAGAGGGTTTGGCAGCTGGTACTAGATGGCCAGTACGATACAAAAGCAGGTCTTTCACCTCAGGAGTCCATTCAGCAGAGCAGGATGGACAGGATTTCTTCGGCAAGTACACGTCACATCGGCCTGTGAACAAGTACATTTATTTAGGAACAAGGATTTTTCACTAACCAAATTGCAATAGTTTGCCTGAGCAGATTATATTTGCAGATTGGTCCTGGTGAAGGAACAGGAAGTTGACATACTAAAATACAGAATGAAGTTAGAAGGGTTACATTTGTAGTTCTTTCTCCAATGCATTTTCAAACATGCTTATCTCATCCTCAAAATAGTGCCTCAAACACATTAAAAAAGCCAGCCACAACAGTATTTCAACTGCCATTGTGTGTGTGTCCACAATGTGGACATTTAATTATCATTCCCCAAGATATGCTGGTCAAAACCAGTCATACTTTTACCAATCAGCTATCAGCTATGAACACTTCCACCTCATTCTTCTTAAGGTTTGAGAATAAAGTTACAATGTGATGTGTACACACTGTCTGGGGAATGACACTACAGTAGGATATTGTAATATAATAATAATCTTAACGTACTTTGTTCATGAAACTGTGGCTGGCCATTATCATCCATCACCACAGCTGTTGTAGGGGGAATGGGTTCCAGAAAACCATGGAAGAGAGCCTCTGTCATGGAAGATGTTCCTTTTGTGGGCCTCCATGTCACAGGTAGCACAGAGAAACTCCATGTCCAGTGGCACACATTCCAGACACCTGATGACAGCTTCTGCTGCACTACACCTGTGGCACTTTTGGTTGATTATTCTCTCAGCTGCAAGTTTTGCATCAAAAAGCAGAGGCCGTGCAGGTTTCATCCTTGCATCCGAGAGACGCTGCCTTTGAGCCCAAGCAGAAAGGGTTGTGCCTGTTGCCTCAGGAAACTGGATGGCAGTAAGGGTGTCCCTGAAGTGTTGGAGATGTGTTTCTAAAAAGGGCATCAGCTGTTAAGCAAGCCTAAAACTCAAGGTATAATGGATAATATAGGCATGTTGAATAACTTTTGAAGACAAATTAAAGAAAGAGAAATACTTCATCCTACAACTTGTTACCTGCATCATTTACCAACATTAGTAAATTAGTAAGTTTCTAACAAAACATAGTCCTGAATAAGTCAAGGAAACTGGAAATAAATGTAATAAAAATAATCAATTGCTGTTTCAGAACACTCATTATGCTCACCAAGACTTGCCATCTCTTGATATTCTATCTGAGGGCCTTCTTGTACAGGTTCCCTTTATCTGGTTTGGGATGCTGCAGAGACATGTTTGCTGCACTTTATCTGTATCTATTATATGACTATTCTATATGTCCTATTTATGCTTATTATAATCTTCATATAGTAGAGGACAAACCTGATCTTGCACATTGTGGATGCCAACGTTTCTTCTGTCTGCTTGAGACCGCTGGGCTGGTGAGGACCCTCTTCCTGGTTGTCCTCTTTTTTTTGGTGGCAAGGGGGACACGTTTTACGGCACAAAATTATCATGCTAGGATGTTATGAGTTACTCTTCAATTCGGCTTCAATATAACGTGATATATACTTTTAGATTTTGGTGTGTTGGTTAAAACAAACCCTGAGCCTTTGAATATTTGGTGTTTGATGGTAGATTTCCTACATATGTATCTTACAAGTGATTTTAGAAATGAGTCTGTCTTTCAGTGTCTGTTTCAATGGTTATTGATTCTTTTTCAGTTTTAGGTGATGTCTGTTGAAGAAGTTGAGGGGATTTTGGATGAAACAAGACGCCATCGAATACCAAACAGTCAGCTGATGTCAAACATACAGGACCGTTTTCTATCCTCTGATCTTCAGTATGAACCAGTTTGTTGTTTTTTCCTCAGAGCTTGTTGTGTCTGTGCAGCAAATAGACGAGATGCTTGCTGCCTCAAGAAGATGAAGATGCTGTGCTGGCTGAGCTGGAGACTATAACTCAGGTCGGTCTCATCTCCATAACTGTGTTTACACTTTATGAGGTTTAATGCTAAAATTCTCACTTTTACAGAAACGGTGTGTTTTTAATTGAAATTGAAGCGTCCTCAGCGGCTCAGAGGAGCAGCGTTACTCTTCCATGTGTTCGATCTGCTCTGTTTGTGTCTCAGGGAGACGCCGAGCTTCCTGAGGTTCCCGAAGACGAGCTCCCAGAAGTCCCAGCGTCCACTCAGGAGAAACCAGGTCTGTTCTCTTGCCCCCTTTTTGTTTTCTCTGACTGTTGCTTTGACACCAAACAGCATCTTTGTGTTGTCCCGATCATAATCCAGCCGTATCACGTGATGAGCAGCCTCTCAGATCCCGACCTTCCTCCATAACAACATCAGCCAGATGAAAGCAGCACGACGGCTTCACTGGACCATGAAGTCCTGTGAGGTCAGATTATTGTACCTGACCTTTGTTTCCTTAGTAAACCATTTTACACACTGTGACTTAACTTAAATGTATGATAGTCACTGTAATTCATCATCTGTGTACCAACTAGCACCAGGGTGAGTTACAGCAATGACAAACCCTGGTTCACAGCTAAACTCAGATGGCTGTGGTTGCAGAGGGAGGAGATGTTTAAGAGTTGGGACAAGAAGAGGAGCTGTACTGCCCAATTAGTGGCCAAATGCAAAGTTTATTGAAGAACATCATTTATTAAACTTGTGGGATTAAAAAAAGTCCCTGGCATTTTTTTTGTATTTCACTGTAAATATGAGTGACGATATTAATAAATGAACTGATATATTGCCTCCCAAATGACTAGAACAAAGCCTCCTCTGCTATCTTTGAAGATGGATTTTATTGCCATTAGTTTCCCCTTGAAATGTTGTTTTTGGGCCCAGTATGTGAGAGCATTCCCAAAATTATTAAGTAGTGTTTTTACTGTGTACTTTCTGAGTAATCCTTTCTCAAATTCTCTTGCCTTGTTGTCTTTATATGAGTTAAATGTCCATTTTTAATATATGTTTAAAGAAAACAACTGTTGTCCTGACTGTTGTGTGTGCTTATGCACCAAACAACAGTTCAGAGTACCCACCCTTTTTGGAGTCCTTGGAGGGGGTGCTGGAGAGCGCCCCCTCTGGGGATTCCCTCGTTCTGCTGGGGGACTTCAATGCTCACGTGGGCAATGACAGTGAGACCTGGAGAGGCGTGATTGGGAGGAACGGCCCCCCCGACCGGAACCCGAGTGGTGCTCTGTTATTGGACTTTCTTTTTTTGAAGAATCTGACAGTATGACAGTAATCAGAATCATATAATATGTTGTTTTGATTAATTTTATTGACAATCTAGGTTTTGATCTTGAATGACTTTTTCGACATACTATATGATGACAATTTTTTAATTTCTTTACATTTCATAATATGCCTTTTTCAAACTTTTTTAAATTTTTAAGGATCTAACAGCATGTCAATAATCAGACACATATAACATGTTGTTTTGATTACTTTTATTGTCAATTTAGATTTTGACCTATTTTGACTTTTTTTGACATACTGTACTAAGACATTTTTTTATTAACAATCTTTTTTTTTTGGAACTTTTTGACTTTTTTGCGACATAGAGTAACTGGAAACTCTAGAGAGCCATGCCGTTATGTTCTTTACAAGTTTATTTAAATTTTGACCATGACTGTACATTTGTGAAAAAAAACTGATCACCAGGAAAATCACTCTCATTTCATCAATAGATCAAATCCATCGCTTTGATCGATTGATTAAATGATAAAGGAGGTAGAGGTGAGGGAGATGAAGGAAGTTACTGATGTCCAGCCTAAGCTGAACATCCAGTAGCCTCCTCCATTTGACAATCACTGTCACTCTTCTCCGTTCCTCTTCTTTTCACCTCCTTTTCTCCTCCTCCTCCCTCTTTTCATCTCCCTCTCATGCAGCTTGTTCTTCATCCTCTCCAACGCTGCCTCCCTGTCCAGGATCTCCCGTCTGAATAGGAAGCAGCCTCTCCTGCTCTTTTGGTACAGACAGATGTCCTCCAGCAGTCTGATCTCCTTCTGCATGTGTTGAGCTTGCTCTTCCTTGCTTTGGTGAAGAGCAGAGATTATGTTGTCCTTGTCCTGAATCTCTGTCTTCATCTGACTCTCCTTCTTTTTACAGCTCTCTTCTGTTTGTGCCAGCCTCTCATCCACAGCTTTGACCCTGTCCTGACAGTCTCTCACAGACTGGTAAAGTTCAGCTCTTTCTGTGGTTAGCTGCATCATTTTGTTGTTAAGGCTCTCACTTAAATGCGCAATGCTTTGCTTAAGAGCATAGATTATGTTGTCCTTGTCCTGAATCTCTGTCTTCATCAGACTCTCCTTCTTTTTCCAGCTCTCATCCAAGTCTTTCACAGACTCGTGGAGTTCAGCTCTTTCTGTGTTGAGCTGCATCGTTTTCTTCTTTAGGCTCTCACGTAAATGCTCCATGCCTTGGTGAAGATCAGAGATGATGTTGTCCTTGTCCTGAATCTCAGCCTTCATCTGGCTCTCCTTCTTTCTCCAGCCCTCCTCTTTCTGTGCCAGCTCCTTGGCAAACCTCTCCTCCAATGCTCTGAACCGTTCCTGCCAGGCTGTCTCCATCCCTTCGCCATCAACTTTTGCAGCATCACTTGCGTGAAGTGCCACTGGTGGAGGAACATGGTCCTGTTGAGGACGTTTTGGTTGTTCCTGGGGCCTGTCAGCATCCCCCTGGTGTGTTGTGTTGTTTTCACTCTCCATATCAGTGCTGCTGTTTGCAGATATGCTTTAGTACAAAAGGCTCCTCTGTGTTTTAAACAGCAGACTGTGAACTCTCTGTGTCTCTCTTTGTGCTACTGACTCGATCAGCCTCTCAACACTTCTGCTCAATAATACTAGATGTTGTGGCTTTTATTGCCAAAAGGATCAAAGGCAGTTCTGAACACGTCATGGAGTGACAACGCCATTGTGTTCTGAACTGCCTTTGAACTGTGTTCCGTTGCTATGGTAACAGGGGACACGTTTTACGGCACAAAATTATCATGCTAGGACGTTATGAGTTACTCTTCAATTCGGCTTCAATATAATGTGATATATACTTTTAGATTTTGGTGTGTTGGTTAAAACAAACCCTGAGCCTTTGAATATTTGATGTTTGATGGTAGATTTCCTACATATGTGTCTTACAAGTGATTTTAGAAATGAGTCTGTCTTTCAGCGTCTGTTTCAATGGTTATTGATTCTTTTTCAGTTTTAGGTGATGTCTGTTGAAGAAGTTGAGGGGATTTTGGATGAAACAAGACGCCATCGAATACCAAACAGTCAGCTGATGTCAAACATACAGGACCGTTTTCTATCCTCTGATCTTCAGTATGAACCAGTTTGTTGTTGTTTACTCAGAGCTTGTTGTGTCTCTGCAGCAAATAGACGAGATGCTTGCTGCCTCAAGAAGATGAAGATGCTGTGCTGGCTGAGCTGGAAACTATAACTCAGGTCGGTCTCATCTCCATAACTGTGTTTACACTTTATGAGGTTTAATGCTAAAATTCTCACTTTTACAGAAACGGTGTGTTTTTAATTGAAATTGAAGCGTCTTCAGAGGCTCAGAGGAGCAGCGTTACTCTTCCATGTGTTCAATCTGCTCTGTTTGTGTCTCAGGGAGACGCCGAGCTTCCTGAGGTTCCCAAAGACGAGCTCCCAGAAGTCCCAGCGTCCACTCAGGAGAAACCAGGTCTGTTCTCTTGCCCCCTTTTTGTTTTCTCTGACTGTTGCTTTGACACCAAACAGCCTCTTTGTGTTGTCCCGATCATAATCCAGCCGTATCATGTGATCACTGTGCATTCTGTCGTCTTTAATACACCTGGCCTCGTTAAAAGGATCGGCTGTCCTCAACATGCTGTATGAGGAGTCTCTCACCTTCAGAGGCCTGTGATGAGCAGCCTCTCAGATCCCGACCTTCCTCCATAACAACATCAGCCAGATGAAAGCAGCACGACGGCTTCACTGGACCATGAAGTCCTGTGAGGTCAGATTATTGTACCTGACCTTTGTTTCCTTAGTAAACCATTTTACACACTGTGACTTAACTTAAATGTATGATAGTCACTGTAATTCATCATCTGTGTACCAACTAGCACCAGGGTGAGTTACAGCAATGACAAACCCTGCTTCACAGCTAAACTCAGATGGCTGTGGTTGCAGAGGGAGGAGATGTTTAAGAGTGGGGACAAGAAGAGGAGCTGTACTGCCCAATTAGTGGCCAAATGCAAAGTTTATTGAAGAACATAATTTCTTAAACTTGTGGGATTAAAAAAAGTCCCTGGCATTTTTTTGTATTTCACTGTAAATATGAGTGACAATATTAATAAATGAACTGATATATTGCCTCCCAAATGACTAGAACAAAGCCTCCTGTGCTATCTTTGAAGATGGATTTTATTGCCATTAGTTTCCCCTTGAAATGTTGTTTTTGTGCCCAGTATGTGAGAGCATTCCCAAAATTATTAAGTAGTACTTTTACTGTGTACTTTTTGAGTAATCCTTGTGTCCCAGGAAGCACAAATCTTTCTGCCTGATGTTGCACTTCGACAGGTTGAGTTTCAGGCCCGCCTTGTCAATGCGTTGAAGCACAGCAGTCAGGGTTTTGTCATGTTGCTCTGGTGTCGAGCCTGACACGATCACATCATCCAGATAGCATTGAACTCCTTTCATGTCTTTCAGGATCATTGACATCATCCGCTGGAAGCAGCTGGGCGCGGATGCCAGTCCGTACGGCACCCTTTTGTACCGGAACAGCCCGTCATGCGTGATGAATGTTGTAAGGTGACGGCTGTCTTCATGGAGAGGCAGTTGGTGGTAAGCACTCTGTAAGTCCAATGTAGAGAACGTTGTTGCACCCCTGAGCTCTGTAAACATTTCCTCCATGTGTGGCAGTGGAAAGCCATCTACTACCACAGCCTTGTTGACCTCTCGCAAGTCCGCACAGAGTCTCAGGTCCTTCCCACCTTTCTTTGTAGTGAACACGATGGGTGAAATCCACTCTGAAGCCTCCACTGCTTCTATGACGTCCTGTTGCAGCAGCTTTTTCAACTCTGCCGACACTGCATCCCTGACAGCAAAAGGCAACCTGCGCATTTTCTGTCGAACTGGTTGGACGTCAGGGCGCTCTTTCACCTGATGTGTAAAGCCTTTGGCGCACCCCAGTGTGTTCTCATCTGCATCAACATTCTGTACTGTGGCTTTAAATGGGACAGCTGAGCGTGCTGCAACCTGGCCATTGATCAGTTGCATTTGTAGTGCAGCGGACAGGTCTCTGCCTAACACTGCAGACCCCCGCTTTGCAATGTAGAAATCTGTGGCAGTGCTACAGTCACCAAAAGTCACAGTTGCATTCAAGCACCCCAGCACAGGTATCTCATTCCCCCCATAGTCTTTCAGTTTGTAGGTAGGCTTGACAAGTGCAGTGGTAGGGAAGGACTTTGCATAGACAGTCGCTGGTAGGATAGACACTGCTGAGCCTGTGTCTAGCATTAATTCGACAGTCTGGCTCTGTTGTCCCTCTGCACTCACTTTAACTGTACACATTATGTTACTGCAGACTTTTGCATAATGTCCTTTCTTTTTACAGGAATTGCATTGCGCCTCTTTTGCAGGACAGTCCTTGTAATCCGCCTTGTGTGAAGCTGATCCACATCTGTAGCATGTTTTCCCTGGTGCATCCGAAGTTTGAGGCGATGTCTTCTTCCCTTTCTGGAATTTGCGGTGTTGCTGCGATCTTTTCAGATGCACCGCTTACACTGCACCCTCAGCAACGGTCGTGCTCATGGCTTTAGCCTCTGTAATGGCTGTTTCAACTTGGCGCGCAATCGTCAACGTTTTGGTAAGTGTTAATCCGTCCTCCAGTAGCAATCATTCCCTGATGCGTGATGAGTTGGTCTTTTCGACGATTTGATCGCGTAGCATCTCGTCCTCCAATCGACCAAAGTTGCATGTTGTAACCAGCTCTTTCAATGCAGCATGGAACTGGTCTGTCGTTTCCCCTGCACGCTGACCACGCTGTCTGAAGCGGTAACATTCAGCCACGACATTAACTTTTGGTGTGAAAAAGTCCTCAAGCGCTTTCAGAGCCTTAGCATAGGTGTTGTCATCAACTTTAAGCGTGTAGAAAAGTCTCTGACCTTCAGCACCCAAGCAGTGTATCAGCAAGGCACGTTTCCTAGCATCAGTTAGCTCACCCTCAGACATTACTAGCAGAAAGTTGTCGAAGGAGCAGATCCACGCTTTGAACGGAATCGGCGGTTCACCTACATTTTGTAGAAACGGCGTCGGCTGGCACAGCTTTAGAGTCGTCATCCTCGTCGCCAATATGTTGTGTCGTAATTCAACACACGTGGTTTAACAACCGTACTTTTATTAAACAAAATAAGCGACTCCCCGAGAGCATCACATAACGTGTGTACCCATTGCATACAGTCTTACTCTGTCCCCTCTACCCAAGTCATGTTATAGAAGTAGTACCAGGCTCCAGCTAGTGGAAGGGATGAACATAACACATCGCATACACCACAGATCAGTTAAAATATTTAACTCCAGCAAGACGGAGAGGGTGTCCATGAGAAGTGAACAGTAGCAGAACTGGTCTACGTCCAAATGTGGCAGGTATTATAAATCGCTATAATGAAGAATTATTAACATTAAATTCCAGAGGTGACAGCAGCTCTCTATCTCTCAAGTGTTTCACATTTAAATAGAAACCTTTAGGAATATTATGTTAAGAGTGAAGTCAAATCATTTTAGTTTTATCATCCATTTTGTGCAGAAAGTATCCAGTCAGTCATTGCATTTGTAGACAGTTGAGGTCTTTACTGATAAAGTGATGAGAAATACAGTGCATTATATACAGTATTCACAGCAGTTAAGACAACGTTTAAAGGGACATTTCCATGCATTTAAAGTTACTGTACAACAAATTACACAAAAAGGTTCACGAAGAGTTACAAAAGGGTATGTTACATCAAAGTCACGTTAAAAATAAATTTGCTCCCAGTGAGAAAAAGTACAAAAATGTGAGTACAGTCTGTTTCTGAACAATATTTCTATACAAAATAGGAGGCATTAAAAAACAAAAAACACTGCTTCAGCAGTCTCATTTACACAATTTACACAAGCGTCACATTTTGAAACATGATGAACATACATGATGACTATATGCAGAAATGTTGATTAAGAAATCATTATTTATTAAAAACATCAATTTCTAACCTGATAATCCTAATATGTTTATGTTTAGACATCTCAGCAGGCATTTTTGAAATAAATGAAAATCATTAGGAAGACAAGATCAATATTTGTGTTATTACTCCATCAGGCTGCCTATAGTGTTGACATACATAGACATGTAATTATTCTGTTATCAAATATGTGATATTGTGGCTTATTCAGGTTAGAGTGTTTTCTGGTGAAATATACAGTATATGAAGAAACAGACAAATACATAACTCATCACAGATTTCTATTCAAACATGAATTAATCAACAGGAAATCACTGTGATAAATAAAATGTACACATGCTATAGTACATTTAAATAAAACTCTAGTAAGAGGAAACGTTTGTTTTGGCAACCGTCAAATCGATCCAGTGGAAACATTTATTTTAATTTCTAATATTTTTTTACTGCTGAATCTTTAAGTAGGTCAAGCTTTGGTTACCAAGCTGCATCATATGTACAGAAAGAAAGTGTCTGACACTTTAATATGGCATTTAGGATAAACAGGGTCTGATATCTGACCTGCCAACATTTAGGGTTTAAAGGGGCAGTGCGTAAATAAAAGGCCAAACCTCAACCATCCATCCATTTTCTACCACTTATCCTCTCATAGGGTCACAGGGGGGCTGGAGTCTATCCCAGCTGATTTAGGGTGAAAGGCAGGGTACACCCTGGACAAGTCTCCAGTTCATCACAGGACACATAGAGACAGAAAACCACTCACACTCACATTCACACCAACGGACAATTTATTCCCTTATGTTTTCTCAGTGGCAAGACCTGTGTGTGTGTGTGTGTGTGTGTGTGTGTGAGTGTGACCCAGTTAGTCCTCATTTAGTTTTGGCTAACAATTATATTTTAATAATAATACATTTTATGAACAGATTGCCTGTCACGTTACCTGTTACTCAAAGACACTGTACATCAAAGGTGACATAAAAGCACAATATTTGAAAAGATCATAACAGTATCTATATAAAAGCAATCAAACATTAAAAGCAATTCTGAATAAGTGAGTTTTTTCCAGGGATTTGATTCTGGGTAGGTCTGAGCAGGTGTGAATGTTTATGGGCAGAGTGTTGGGGCAGCAACAGTAAAAGCCCCAGGTCCGGTTCTTGGTTCTGTGTGAAAGGGAGAGGAGGTGGGCATCAGAGGATTGAAGGTCCTGATGGTTTTGGTGGAATGTAGAGCTGGATGTTGACAGTGAAGCAGTGGAAACGGACACCGTGATGATAACTGAGGTAAGTGGGAGTATGTACAAGAGCCATTCATATAAAGTAATATCAACCCATTTATACAAAGTAATATAAAGTAGAATTCATAAACAACCATCATTTTCATGGAGGATCACCCAGACACTGGATTCTTCAGATACAATGCAACTGATCAGGGTTAGGGGTGGGGTAAGTGAAAAACTACTGATTATCAACACAAAACATGGTATAAGTGGCCTGAAATGACATTTGTGACTTATAAGAAGCCAAAACTAAATTGTCACTAAGACATTTGTCCACTATGTCAACCAAAACAGGTTTTAATCATTTTTATGCAGGTGACCATTCATGGCCTCTTGAAATCTATACCTGACACTAGGGGTTGGTCAAGAAAGGTAAAGCTTTAAATTTTGTCATAGAGGTAAACCAAATACATCATCGGAAAGGTCTTATCAAGGAGGATCGTATGATGTCAGTCTAAGGGCTCTATGCCAGTCCTGCTTTGAACTATTGACCTTTGAACTCTGCATTTTCTAAGTCATCGAGCTCAACAACAGAATTACCTACAATCATGACATTTGACATTTGACATGCTAAATTTCTCTCACATTTCCTCCCTTTTGTTCCTACAGGAACACCTAAGTAAATACAAAGTTTACTGAAAGCATCAAACATCAAATTGAACCTTCCGCAGGTTGTTAAGATCTAACATCATTAAGATGTCAGTAACAGGAAAAAAAAAAGTTGCATTTGTTCTTGCGAGAATAGAACTCTCTGTTTATAGCAAAGCTGAGACAGACAGAACGGGGATTGTAGAATTACACAAGTGATATTACATTACTGTATATTAATCAGTACAGATAACAACCATCATCCACGATGAAAGAAAAGACTCTTCATTATAACTTTATGATTCTCAAATGTCCATGCTGTAAAACAAACAGATTCAATGCATCTCAGTTCTTCTCAGAGGTCACACCTATCAATGGTTACACCGCAAATTCAGGCAAAAACCCTTTTCTAGGGAAAAATTCCTGAATGACCCTCTCATAGAGCCCAGAGGAGAAAAACCCCATCGGTGTCAGATGAGGAGAAACACCTCTGTGGTCTCCATGGGAACGATCACCATTCTGGGCTTGCAGTGAACCTGGTTGTAACACAGAATAAACAGACATTAGAATCATCATAAAGGCATTATAATCACATGAATATTTATGAAAATGTTGAAAAGTTGACTGTATGCTGGTGCAGATGTCTTTAGATTTCTTTGTTTCTTGTCCGCTGTTCTGGCATCATGGTTTCGTTGGAACAGAGCGTTTACTTTCACCATCTGTTCAGTTGGTGACTTGGCACGTCACATGTAGCAGGGAGCGCTTTTACCTCCTCCTGATATTGTGGATCTCCAGGTGGTGGGTCAGTTGGAGCTGGTATTTTTGCAGTGGGACGTGTAGATTCATGTTGCTCTTTCTGCAAACTTCACTGTTGTGTCCGTGGTGAGGAGGATCTGGAACAGGCCTTGCCAGCGTCTGTGTTTCCAGCTTTTCCTTCTGAAGTCTTTCATGACCACGTAGTCTCCTGGTTGGAGCCGATGCAGTGGACCTTCAGCTTGACCAGGGAGTGCAGCAGACACTTGTTGTCTCAGTGATGGCTCCCCTTTATTAACATCATTGCTCGTCGTCAGATCCTGGTGGTAGGATGGACAATCCCTCCATTTCAGCTGAACACTGGGCCATCTTCTTTTCCAGTTGAAATCAATCTGACCCCTTTTGAGGTACACTGGTTAAACTGGCTGTCTGTATCCTGGATGTCTCATTTCCACCTGCCTCCAGTGTGTCTGCAAAATACAATAATAGCAAAACAACACAACAAGCAACAATAGCAGACATAGATAAAACAATCCATTAAGTGTTATTTTACTCAAGACTTCCTGCTCTAATTTCAAAATAAAAGCCCTTCGGTGTTTTTGTCTGTTGATAGAACTGTGTTTATTAACACGAGACCTTTATTTTGACCTACCGTATGTATAAGAATAAATACTCAGTGCAAGCTTGACTAGCTTTATGGAAAAAGACAATGAGCCAGCCCGATGTATAGAGTTTATTCTGAAGGACCAACTGGACTGATATCTGCGTTCAATCTTTAGTCTTTTGTAAAATTCACTAACATCCCACCTGTGAGATATTAATGAGTTTATATAGTGACCTTGCTGCTTTTAACACTACAAGCTGTATATCAGAAACATTTAGCCTTGTTATACTTAAAATACATGGATAGTTCAAAGTCATTAAACAAAAACCAATAATAGCCATAACGCTAATTTGACCTTCGATGAAATGGAGTTTGACACCCCTGTTCTAGTGGATATGGAGGCTTTAGCACACTGATTCAGGTGGTACCTCGTGTGTCCTCTATCCAGTCGGAGGGTCTCACCCTCTGTTGTCACTCTTTTGTATGGAGAGATGCTACCAGTACAGTTAGTGCACCGTAGTATGACACATGATCAAGATTTGTGAGGTCTAGAGGCGTCCCCCTGAGACCCACTATTGCAGGACCCTCAAACGTGTCCTGTGCAAAGCTTGAACAGTAAAAACCCTATACTGTTGTTGGTGGAGGCTCTGATCAAAGCAATAAGCAAGGCCTCAACTCAGATTAATTTGGAATCTGCGCAGATTTTTGCCAATTTTTACTTTTTCAACTTGACATTGGGGCTGCCAAACCTAGTAGATTACTTCATGTTACTATTGCTGATGGCTAATTGTTACCATGACTATACACTGCCCACCCTCAGTGACTCAGTAACTACCCCTCTGTGTACCATGAATGTTTTATTTCACATATACATATATATACATATACATATATATATACGTATATATATATATATATACCTATATATATATATATAGGTATATATATATATATATAGAGAGGTATATATATATATAAAGCTGACATATAAACTCAAGCGTCCATCATGTCCATGTGCTTCCTTCAGATGGGATCATGTTCACAAGAAGAGTCCATGTGAATCCTCCTCTTTCATTATCCAAGACCTCATTGGTGGAAATTTAGTGAAAACAACTGAAGTTCACTCTTGATGTTTGTTAATATGCTGTAATCAGACCATAGACTGTATATAACGAGTGGACGGAGCTATCGTGAAGTCACCTGTTGGTTTGTGAACAACAGCAATGAAGCCCACTCGTTTTGTGCTTCTTCACAGGACAACAAAAATCACACAAGCTTTCTGAGAAAAAGACTTTTCAACTAAATTCTTTATTTTGCTGTCTTTTTCCATGTACCACCAAGGCTCTAAGAATAGCTAAATCCTCGGTATGTTGTTAACTGGCTCTTTTAAAAGAACAGAGTGTAGCAGTGAGGGGCTCTATTGGCAGAAACTGAATATAATATGAAGAAGTTTTAGTAAGTTTTCTTCAGTGTATAAGAATGTTTCTATCATCTTATATTGAGCCGTTCATATCCACATATGGAGCAGGATCTCTTCACCTTGTTTCTACACTATAGAATGGAAAAAACAGGTTCACTCACCATGACCGAGTGGGAACACAAGAGTTTTTCCATCAGCTCTTAAAATACCATGAGGCTGATCTGTGACCTGTGACATTAGGCTGTTTACACTCTCCAGTCACTTTATTAGGTACACCTTGCCAGTAAAAGATTGGACCCCTTTTTCCTTCAGAACTGTCTTAATTCTTGGTGTCGTCCTTTCTACGAGGTGTTGGAAACATTCCTCACAGATTCTGGTCCATATTGACATGATGGCATCACTCAGCTGCTGCAGATTTGTCAGCTGATCATCTATGATGAGAATCTCTTTTCCTCCACATCCTAAAGCTGCTCTATTGGATTGAGATCTGGTGACTGTGGACACCAGTGGAGTCCAGTGAACTCACTGTCATGTGAACTGTAGCCTCAGTTTCTGTTCTTAGCTGACAGCAGTGTCACCAGGTGTGCTCTTCTTCTGCTGCTCTAGTCCATCTTCTTCAAGGCTCCAGTGCTGAGCTTCACACATGATATTCTGCATTCCTTGGTTGAACCAGTGATTATTTGAGTTCCTGTTGACTTTCTATCATCTCCAACCAGTCTGTCCATTCTCCTGTGACCTCTCACATCAATGAGACATTTTACTCACTGGATATTTCCTCTTTTCTGGACCATTCTCTGTGAACCCTAGAGATGTTGTAGTGAAAATCCCAGTAGATCAACAGTTTATGAAATCCCAGTCTGTCTGGCACCAACAACCATGCCACGTTCAAAGTCTCTTAAATCTTCTTTCTTCCTCATTCTGATGCTCTGGTTGAACTTCAGCTCAGTGTCTTGACCACATCTATATAGGTGAAAGGCAGCTCCATGAAGACGGCTTTGTGGTCTG
>CM056558.1:0-412805 GCA_029721515.1 Synanceia verrucosa
GAAATTCAAAGTCTGATTTTGATGCTTAAAAAATCAGGTTTAGAAATTCAAATTCAAAATCAGATGGCACAGATATACTTCCATAAAGCCATATCACCTCAATTTCCTTATACATAATATCCTCCCTAACTTCCTCTCTAACCTCACTGGAATGTAATTTTGAACATAACAAGCAACCCCACCTGTATAGATTATATCCTTATATGAACTTAGCATCATTATGCTAAATCAAATGTGTCATCCAAATGTGCTTCAGAAAGAGCAAGTATATAAATTGTATTTTTAAACACTAGATCAGCAATATCATTCAATTTGTTCCTCAAGCTACAAATGTCCAGATGAGCAATCTTGAAACTTTTCTTTGGAAGTACAGCAGCAATAGACATGAAATGTGTAATACATATAACATATTGTGTGCGTGTGCATACTGTCCTTGTTGTGGGTTTAAAGTTCCTTAATGCTGTTTGTGGATGATGAGTTTATCATACCTTAAAAAGGCAATGTCTCCTTTTTCTCTGGCGGCTTTCATTTTAGGCAGTAGCTCATTTCTCTTCTGGGGAACTGAATCAGGGTAATCCTCATTTATAAAAAAAAATGTCTGTACCTTTCAGCATTTTTGCTTTGCTCAAAACTGTATCTCTGTTCTTAATTCTTTAAAACTTCACAATTAACAGTTGAGACCGATGTCTGCCTAGGGTATCATCTGTTGCTGTTGGTACTTTTCCAGCTCGCTGAGCTTGTTCTATCCTGAAGGTGTGGGGGTCAAAGTCCATTTTCTCCTTGAAGAAAGCCAGCACTTTCTCCTCTGAATGTCTCCACCTTTCATTTTCAGACTCAGAAATACCATCAATGATCACATTGTGATGCCAGGACAGACCATCCAGAACATCTGCTTTGTTATTTATTAAAAATTATTGATTCAGCCAGTTAGTGTATGTCCACGTCATTTGTTTTGGAGTTGGATCACAGATTAACACTGGCCACTTACAGGTCATCCACTTCCTTTTGTGTGAAGTGGAGGCTTATTTTCAATTCTTGCTGCTTTTTCAAAATGCCATCCATTCTTGCGTTTGGTGTATCCATTGAGGGTGTGCAAATACATTTTGAAGTTGCATTACTGCTGCCGTAGCGAATTTCTTTGTTGATTCAGTATTTCATGCACCTCTTCCTGTGAGATGTATTGACCATTGTCTTTATCTTTGTCCTTTCGGCCAGCCATCTTGGCAAAGTGGCAGTGCATGCCTGTTGCTGTAGGCCTTAACCACAGAAGATAAAAAAAAATCCTCAGTCTCTCCAATTTTAGTCACGATTTCCTTCTTTATGTTGTAGAAAGGACACCCAAAGACACTTGTGTAACTTTGGTGGAAAAAATAGACAGGATTGAGAAGATTTCTGAAGGATTGTTTTCCACTCTAGCCTTCCACTCCTCTTGTTAGGACTACAGCTAGCTGGAAAATAAAAATTGTTTCCTCTTCCTGGTTGCAAAGCATGATGGGAGTTGCAACTAAAGGTGAAACCATAATGGACATACTTAGCATCCAATCACCCCTTATATACCCTTCAAACCCCTAGAAATATGTTTGAGCTGTAGGGCCTATGACTAGTAGTAATTGTTTTCTATCCAATACCCTACACACCTCTTACTTTCAATACAACCTCCACAAGTTTTCTGATGATTCAGCTGTTGTTAGGTGGATGGAAAAGAGGGTGAGTACAGGGTACTGGTAGACAATTTTGTGGTCTGAACAAAATCACCTGAAGTTGAATATCAACAAGACCAGAGAGATGGTGATCGACTTCAGGAAAAAGAGGATGCCTTCACACCCACTACAGCTCAGAGGGAAGGTGATGGAGGAGGTGGAGGACTATAAGTACCTGGCAGTGGTGATTGGAAACAGACTGGAGTGGAAAACCAACACAGAGGCTGTGTACAAGAAGGGGATGAGCAGACTATTTCCTGAGGAAGCTGAGATCCTTCAGTGTGTGCAGCAAGATGTTGGAGATCTTTTACCACTCCATTGTTGCAAGCACCATCTTCTTTGCTGCTGTATGACACCAGCAGACTGGATTAGATCATCAAGAAGGCTCTGTAGTGGGTTTGAAGCTGGACTCATTTCAAGCTGTGGTGAAGAGGAGGACACTCAAAAAAAAACTACTCCATCAGGGACATGGTTAGAGGAGGAGGAGGTCTGGTGTTTTTGGCTGGCTGGGTGGAGGAGAAGATCCAGTGTTTCTGGCTTGCTGGTGGAGGGGAAGGTCTAATGATTTTGGCTGGGTGGAGATCTCTAAATGACCGCAAATAGTGTATTTTGGCATCAAGTTAAGAATACTATGACTTCAGTTGTGATAACACATTTAATAAAAATGTGCTTACATTGTCAGTTTTTCTTACAGCCATCAACCATTTTCATACAGTGGTAAAACAAAGACGTGAGACATCCTGAGGTACTTTAGAAGATGACACAATAAGCTCAGAGCGGCTGGATACAAATCAGACATCTTTTAAACCCTTCTGTAACATATGATGGAAATTTCACAGATGACAACCATGATTATTGTGACAGTTTGAATCATTTACTGTATGCTCTTTCTTGCTGACTGATGGAAATCGGTTGTATGCTTGTGATTGTGTGTTTCAGACGATCTATCCAGTCTGCATCAGTCCTCTGCGTGCTGAGCAACAGCCTCATACTGTCGTGGCTGTCTGTAGAGACAGTAGTGTTGAGTCATGAAGAGGATGTCAAACACCACAGAGAACAGACCCAGACCAAACTTTGTAGGATCACCAAATACCAGCATCCACTCATCTGAGGAGAGACATGTTACCGTTAGTACAAACCACGTGCACAGGTGTACAGTAAAGGCTTACTATCTGTTGTGACAAACATGAGCATTATCACCTGCAGATGCTCAGATATTGGGACCACTTTTTTTTTGGTTTTTTTTTTGTAGAATTTCTTGTGTTGCATCCTTGTGTTAGAATCACTGAAATCATTTCCCTCAATCTACACTTGATACCCCTGACAAATGTGTTCAGTCAGCACCACTGGCAGATATCACATCCTTGAGTCTCGGATTTGACCCAACAACCTTTGTGAAGAGCTGAGTTGAACATCAGCTCACTCACCAAAAAAGCCAAGCCGAGAATGTACTACATGCAGCACTTGAAGAAATTCAACCTGCCAAAGACAATGATGATGCATTTCCACACTGCCCTTATTGAGTCCATCATCACCTCCTCCATCACCATCTGGTATACTGCTGTCACCACCAAGGACAAGGCCAGGCTGCAGGAGATCATCCACTCTGCAGAGAAGGTGACTGGCTGCAATCTTCCATTTCTCCAGGACCTGAAGGCCTCCAGGACCCTGAAGCCTCCAGGACAGACTGTGTCAGACCCCTCCCACCCTGGACATCAACTGTTTCAGTCCCTCCCCTCTGGCAGGAGGCTGATCCATCAGGACCAGAATCTCAGGCCATAAGACCAGTTTCTTTCCTACTGTAGCTGGACTCATCAACAAGGCTCATGGTCCATCCCCATCCAATAGCCTAATTACACATTGCACCTCCTGTACAGCTTTTGTCTCCCTTTATCTGGCATATAGCATTGTTTTAACACAATGTCAGAGTTTTGGAATTCATATTTATTCTTAGTCGCTTTCTCATCTCTTGGTTCTCTGCACTACTTTTATATGTTTAGACGTCATGCACCAAGTCACCAAGTTCAATTCCTTGTTTGTGTAGACTTATTTGGCAATAAACTTGTTTCTGATTCTGCAGAGGGTGTCACATCCTGTATAGACCATAAAACCCTGTGAGGCTAATGTATGATATTGGGCTACACAAATGAAATGGACTTGACTGCTTGATTTGGGGAATTTCTGCCATTCTTCAGATCCTCTCAGACTCTGAGGTAGGATGGGGCCCGTCACTCGACCACCATTTTTAGGCATTCTCAGAGATGCTTCATTGGATTCAACTCCAAACATGGGCTCGGTACACTTATTTACAGAACTGTGCCAAGGTCACTGTCCATTTTGAAGATGACCTTTCTGTCCAGTCTGAGGTCCTGAGCACTCTGGACATAGTCCAGTTCCTGTTGAACCACTGTTATGTCCAGATCTGTCTTGACAAAATTATGTCGCTGAGCTCGGCAAATCCAAATCATTTCATTGCATTAACCACAATTATTTGTATAAAAATCCACTGTCATACTCAACTAAAATGTCATCATGTCTATGATATAACTGATAACATCTATTCAGCCACTAGATGTCGCCGTCACCTTCCCTGTTTCACTACATCTATCTCACACATCCTGTGAGTTTATGTTCGGTTTTGACTCAGTCCGTCATGTGGCGTGATCAATCATAGAGTAAAAGTCATTCACATTGTGTAGTTGTAGGCTGCATAAATTAAGGGTTGGTTAAATTAATTAATTAATTAATTGATTCTTTGAGTGCCATTTTTTTTGCAGTGGGTCGCTGATCATGGTCTCACACAGCTTGTGAGTAATTTCGAGGCTTCTCTGATTTGTAGTCAGAGCATAAAGAGACGGTATACACCACAGAGATCAAAGCAGGAAGTGGAGACGATCGCGATTAGAGCGCAAAACAGAATCTGGACCAAAAGTGGTGATTTTGATGAAAGTGTCCTCTACTCGACCTCTGATAAAACAAGAATGGAACAAGGTAAAAACAGTTTTTTTCATGATGAAATAGAGAGTCTTTTTTTCATTTGAGCTATTCAGTGTTTTCAGAGTCAGAATACAAAATATTCTGTGGGTCTAGAAATATGATTCAAAATGGACAAAACACTGGAAAAAGGCACTTTCTGTTTAAAAAAATGGCTGGCACTCAAAGACTTAATTAATTAAGGTAACAATTTTATAATGACTATAATTGATTGATTCACAATATTTTTTTAAAGAAAAGCTATTACTTTCTGCACCTAAAATTTCTGGGAGCCTAAACTTTTTTTTAAAATTTGTCTCCATGAAAATTTGATAATTATCTGTAAGCAAATGGTAGCTTGACATCTTACTGGCCAAAAAGAGATGTTTACCATTGTTATAAGACTGTAAGATCATCTGAATAATACTGAGGATTCCTCCAGTGAAGTCCAGCAACACGTTGCCAATGCTCCACCCTTCAGTGCTCTGCTTCCTGTAGTTCATGTACGCCTGGAAAAACAGAAGCACACTGTAACAATCCATCAAACAACAAAAGAGACAAAAGAACAAACAAACAACAAAAGAGACAAAAGAACAATAACATACAACATGAATGTATTTTGTGGAATAGTATTAAAATTCACCCTCATAGTACAATATTTGTTGGTATTGGTTGATTTTACAATAAAAATGGAATCAGTGAAAGTGCATATATAACAGAAACACCAATGCAACAGTCCAGTAACACTGTTCTGTCCTGTCATGCGTAATCCCCAAAATAATTGTGCTATCTGACAAGTTCAATTAAAATATGAATTCAAGTTCAATAAACTATATAATATATTCAATATTGCTATTTCAATGTAATCATAAACTGTTGTAAACAGTTTTTTTCTTACAAAAATCCTTTGTGTATACTCTGAGTGTATATTTTTGAAGTTTGATGCTAGAACTGATCCTGTGAAAGAGGTGAAATGTGTGCTCTATTTTGAGGTTGTAGCATTGAAAAATGAGGACAGCACGACCATAACACAGTCTCAAACTATTTTAAAGTTTGTACAGTGCTGGTATTTACTGCATGGCTACTGTATTGTGATGTATTACGCTGTCCAGGTGTTCCCTCAGTGTACGTGTGCATAGCTTACCTGTGGCACATATTTGATCAGAGTAACTGCCAGTTTAATGTAGGAGAAATAGTAGAGGTAATCCAACCAGGTGATCCATTTGACTATAGCAAGAAACAAGGTTACCAGAACAAACATCCAGCCAGTTGCCAACAAGAAGAGGGCCGTACGGGAGACCTTCTGACCCCCCCTCTGGAAGAGAGATGACAAAGAAAACAGAACAAATATTTGTGAAATCTGTACTGAGAATGATCGAACACATTCATGTGCAGATGGAACCACTCAAACATCTACATACATTAAAATATCTATCACAGACTATATCCACCTAACTGAATCACTGGGGCGCCGCCAACCATCCAGGTAGAAAGCATGCAATCATTGGAGAGACCTATGCTGATGGTGGAGAACGTAAAGAATACCACCAAAACACTGACACTTGTAGCATAAATACTCTAGAGCAGATTTAATAGTCAATCATTAATTAATATCAAATTATATATTTATAAACAATTTTTAAGTTATTGGTCATAAACCATGAATGGTCATAAAAGGTGACGGAGTGTGATAACACTCAGCTTCAAGTATAATTCACTATTACATTTAATAGTGGAAATTATCAGGACACCACCCAGTTTTGCGAAAAACAGGGAAAATTTGTGAATTTAACATTAATTGAGTCTCTTAATCTCAGGGTGGTACGGAGTTCTTGACCCAGTGAACAGTGATTCAATTGCTTTATATACACACATACATATCACATAACCAAGTTCTTGATAGATGAGATGTTTATTTGACAGCTACATGACCTGACTAGTAGCAGAAAAGAATTAATAATAAATGATTAATTTCACAAGCTAAATGACCAGATTACTAACAGAAAATAATAAAATAGAAAATAGGAAATAACAGAATAATGGAAAGTTTGATGGGTGAGTAAATTATTAATTAATTCAATGTGACAAGTTGGTTCTCTATTAACCAAATTAAGAATTAAGCTGTTGTTAATTAAATTTAGTTTAGGTTTGGTGTACCATTCAGCAGTTGAGTTTGAGAAGCATCAGAGAAGACTGTGGAGTAATTTACTATTCAGAATTTAAGTTTAGTATTTTATTATTCAGTATTAAGTTTTCTAGATTAAGCTCTAAATTTGGCCGTTTAATTTAGTGTCTAATCATCAAAATCTTTAATATCTGAGGATATATGCATTATATCACAGTTCCTGGATGGATGGGAGTGAGGAGTGGCTGCAGGTTCTGTCTGGGTCTGCTGGATCTCTGTTGGACTCACTTCATCACCTGTGGCTCTATTTGGCATCTCTGGACGTGCTCTGGACAGCTCTGAACACCTTTGTTCATCTCTGGACATCTTGGGTTGACATGGCTCGGCTGACATTGTTTCCATCTCAGTTTCTCTCTTTTCTTTACAGCATAGTCTTTGTGCCCTTGCTTCAATTTCCCCCCTCCCCTCGTTGATGGGGTGGGGATGTCAGCTGGCATCACACCAGTTCAATATGACTGCTGTAGACAGTCTTTCCTCTCTTGGAGGTTTCTTCATGGAGGCTGGAGTAATTTCTGCAGCGTGTGTCAGGCAGAGGAGCTGTCTCGCATCCATCCATCTATCCATTATCTACCGCTTATCCTCATAGGGTCGCAGGGGGCTGGAGCCTATCCCAGCTGTCTTAGGGTGAAAGACAGGGTACACCCTGGACAAGTCACCATCTCATCGTAGGGCACATAGAGACAGACAACCACTCACACTCACATTCACACCTACAGTCAATTTAAATTAGCCAAATTAACCTAATTGCATGTTTTTGGATGGTGGGAGGAAGCCGGAGTACCAGAGAGAACCCACGCAGACATGAGGAGAACATGCAAACTCCACATAGAAAGACCCCGGGCTTCGAACCCGGTACCTTCTTGCTGTGAGGCGACAGTGCTAACCACTACACCACCGTGCTGCCTGAGCTGTCTCACATTTTCAGGGCAAAGGAGTAGAGAGAGGAGACAAGGTGGTCTTGAGGTAGGATGCAGGATGCAGAGTAGAAGGTTCTCAGTTGTATTTGGAGCACAGTTGAAATTCTGGAAAGGCTTTCATGGCGTGAGGAGTCTGCGGTGGAGCAGCATGTCTCAATATCTGGATCATTTCTTCCCCTCCCCCCTTCTCTGGGCCAGAGAGGGAGAGAGAGACCAGGAGTGAAGCTGCAGAAGGCCAGAAAAAAACTTGACTGGAGGTAGGATGAGACCAAAACTTGACTGGAGACAGGATTCAGAGGAGGTTGTCCCATGGCGTGAGGCACCGAGCCCTGAGGAGGTCATCCAGACAGCATGTCTCTGTCAGTGGGCTCACTCCCCCTCTCCCTCCCAGCTGCAATCCATGATGCTGTTCAGAAACACTTTTTGTTATACTGGGTGAAATGGTCCTTCCACCCTGAGAGCAGTCAATACATTATGTGTTAAGGAAAAGGAATGGAAAGAATTAGACCTCTGTGGCAGCTACAGGACTGTAAAAACTCTGACCAATCAACTGCCTCTTGGACCAACCAATCATGTCTCGTCCTGCTCACATTTAAGGAAATAAAAAATTAAATAGGATATAATAAAATATCAATAAAATATCAAATACAAAAATATATACTATAATAGATACATAAGAGGAATGCAAGGTGCAAATTGTGATTAAGTCCGAGAGATTAATACAAGGTACAAATTATGATAGAATATGAAATACCAGGTATAATTAATGATAAACCATGATAGGTAAAAATAGAAATATAAAAGTCTGACAGATACAGTGCAGTAAGTGTCGTGTACAGTTTTTGTTTTGTTTTTTTCCACACATACAGTATGTGGAGTCCAGCTTGTAAATGTGAGTGAGTGTGAGTGAGAAAGTGCGTGTGTCCAGGTGTGTGGTGTGACTGTGTGTTGAGTCCAGGGCTCAGTTTTTATGTTGTCGCTCCCCCTGAGAGGTGTTGAAAAGCCGTATGGTGTGGGGGAGGAACGACCTCCTGAGTCTGTCTGTGGAGCAGGACAGTGACAGCAGTCTGTCACTGAAGTTGCTCCTCTGTCTGCAGATGGTGCTGTGGTAATGTTTGCTAACTTAGCTGCTGTTGTAGCGCGTATTAGCCTGATGCTAATCCTGTCATGGACTCGGCTGTAGCTTCCTAGCTTCACCTTGCTGCTGCTCCTCCTGCACACACCCCTCCGCTCATCCAGTCATCTCCTGCCAGCCTTCCCACCAGTACTCGGTCCACACCCAGCTACTCTCCCCCTGCAATGACTGTCAGCCAGTCTGTGACCAGCCTGCTCAGCCACCAATAAAACCCCCTCCTCATGTGTGTTCTGGAGTTTCTTTGGTCAGAGAGGAGGATGGGAGAGTGGAGTTCTCTGTTTATTCAAGCCATTCATAAAAGTACTTAGTGACCTGTGGATTTCTTGGGTCAGTCTGGGAGGATGAGAAAACACTGAGAAATTGTCCACTTTGGACACTCAGACCACATCTCTTTGTTCCTGCATCCGGCTTACAGACAAAGACTGAAGCAAACAACCTTGTTGTTAAACATATCAAACTCTGGACCCCAGAGACTGAGGGCACCCTGCAGGACTGCTTATGATGTGGGCTGGGATGTGTTCAAAGCTGCAGCCACTCTTCTGTCAGTGTACAGGACTATGCTGAGTATGTGACTGGGTATATCAGCACTTGTGTTGACAACATTATGTCCACCATACAAGTCAGGAAGTTCCTCAACGAGAAGCCCTGGATTAAAAGTCAGGTACGCTGCATGCTGCGTGCCCGCTCTGCTGCATTCAGATCAGGCAACGAGTTGGAGTACAAAGCTGCAAAGTACAGACTGAGGAGAGCCATCACAACAGCCAAGAGGCAGTACAGAGAGAAGCTGGATGGGTTCTGTTCTACTGCTGACTCAAGGCGGATGTGGTGAGGCCTGCAACACATCACAGACTACAGGACTGCTACCGGCACAATCTGCCCCACAGGCAGCCTGCTGGATGTCCTCAACAAGTTTTACACCTGCTATGAGACCTCTGGTTACAATAAAGACAGGAGGTGTGCGCGCGCGCAGACACAGACACACACACACACACACACACACACACACACACACACACACACACACACCTGGACCACCCCCCTATTCTTCCCCCTCACCAACAGTCTCATCAGGGCAGGTACACAGAGCCCTGAGAAGGATCAACCCCTGCAAGGCAGCAGGACCGGACAACATCCCTGGGCGGGCTCTTAGAGCATGCGCCAACGAGCTGGCTGGCATCCTGACCTGCCTCTTCAACCTTTCCCTCAGTCAGAGCACCGTTCCCTCCTGCTTCAAAACCACAACCTTCATCCCCATTCCCAAGAAGAGCCCCCCCCCCCACCTGCTTGAATGACTACAGGCTGGTAGCACTCACTCCAATCACTATGTAGTGTTTTGAGAGAGTGCTGCTGGCCCACATCCAGAGCAGCACACTGGTCACCCTGGACCTCCTGCAGTTTGCCTACAGGCCCAACAGATCCACCTCAGACGCCATTGCTGCTACCCTCCATTATTCCCTCCTACATCTGGAAAACAAGGACTCTTACATCAGGATGCTCCTTGTTGACTACAGCTCTGCCTTCAACATGGTCATCCCCCACAAACTGTCAACTCTTGGACTGAACCCCACTCTCTGTGACTGGCTCCCGGACTTTCTGACTAGCCGGCCCCAGTCTGTCAGGATCGGCAACAGGACTTCAGCCAGGATCATCACTAACACTGGTACCCCACAGGGATGCATCCTCAGCCCCATCCTCTACACCCTGCTCACCTATGACTGTGTTGCCTCCCACGAGGACAACATCATCCTGAAGTTTGTGAACGACACCGCAGTGATAGGACGGATCACTGGCAGAGACGAAACGGCCAACAGGAGGGAGGTAGACAGTCTGGTGTCCTGGTGTGAGGACAACAACCTCACCCTGACAAGACGAAGGCAATGATAGTGGACATGAGGAAGGAGAGGAGACCTCATGAGCCATTGTTTACCCAGGAGCTTGAAGTGGAAAGGGTGAGCAGCTTTAAATACCTGGGCATCCACATCACTGAGGACCTCACCTGGACACTGAACACCACACAGCTGGTTAAAAAAGCGGCGGTACTTCCTGAGGAGGCTGAGGAAATTTGGGATGTCTACAGCTGCATTGTTGAGAGCATGTTGACCAGCTGCATCACAGTGTGGTACGGCAGCACTACTGCTATGGACTGAAAACGCCTGCAGAGAGTGGTGAAGACTGCTGAGAAGATCATCAGGACTCCACTGCCCTCTCTGCAGAGAATCTACCACCTCAGAGTCCACAGGAGAGCTGCCTCCATCATCAAGGACCCCACCCACCCCCAACATGGACTGTTCACACTTCTCCCCTCAGGACGGAGGTACAGAAGTGTAAAATGCAGAACCTCCAGACTGACAAACTCTTTCTTTCCCTCAGCCATCAGACTCCTTAACAGCTGATAGGAGTCTTCAACCATAGACTACCTCTGCTCAAATATTGTACATTCAGCTCAATTGCACATGCCCAATATTGCACTATTTCTTTGTACATCCTGTATTTGTTTTTTACTGTATTTACTGTATAGTCTCTTTTTCCTTTCTTTATCACCATGCTGCCTTACTTGTCTTTAAGCTGCTATTTTTATTCATCTAATTTTTATATTTTTATCTATTTTTTAAACTTATTGCTCAGCATTCAATGTGGATAGCAAAGGAAGTATTTTATTGTACAGGGCAACACTTTTCCTTACTGTTCACATGATAATAAACATCTTGAATCTTGAATCCCATGCCTCCGCTTCTCCCAGCATGATCTGAAGGACTTTCTAGTAAACCATACCATAAATCATTTTTTTCTGATTTTGCAGGCAATCTGACTCCATGACAGACATTAATGATAATTATATATAATAATAAGTAATAATCTTCCCTCTGATGGTTTCCATACAGAGGCATCACTATTAGACTGAAACCTCCATGACCAGTTAAATACTCTTCAAAGTAGATTTAAAGTAATTGCAGAGATCTAAAAATCACAATTCCCTATACTGAAATAGTCACATGATAAATTCAACATTATGTACATTCACACATCATTGGAATAACATGCATGTCATGCTCTAATGCCAACAGAAACTGTTTCCAGTTTCCAGGATTGTTCAGCAGAGGTCGTCTGATTATTGATGGTCATATTTTAGTGATAAATACAACCATTGATAATCGGTCGGGAAGAGAATCCAGTCTGCAGTTCAACCACTTGACTGATAAACCAGATAATTGGGCTCAGATGGATATTTGGCACAATTTTCCCCCTCTATCACAATCTAAACAACATTACACACCTCATAGACAGCAGCCTGGCTGATGTAGACCAAACAGAGCAGAACAGCATGGAGACTGAAGAAGACATCATTAGCGCTGACAGGGTTGATTCCATCCGGGTTCCTCTTCAGAAACTCCTCCTACAGGACAGCCATACATACTGTGTATAAAAATACACATTACAGGCCAAAGTTTGGAAGCAACTTGAAGTTTCTGTTCATGATGCCCTTCTTAAAAAACAGCATGAGTTCTATGTATTTTTCGGACATATTTACTGCATGATCAGGTTTTGCCTTCATCAATTTGCAACATTTTCCTCAGTTTTCCTTCAGGTATACACTGATGTTACCAGACCACTGCTGAATAAATGTCAACAAAAGAAAAGCAGGGCTTCGCTTAGGGTCCAGAAGATTTACAAGAGTCACACCTGAATTTTTTGACAGCTCTGGAAAAAATTAAGAGACCACTCACAAATTTAAACATCTCTACATCTATGGCAGCCAGTCCATTCCAGTGTTTGTTCCATTCCAACATAAGCCTTCTCATTCTACTTAATGAGACTCTGATCAGGTGATCACCTGAACGAAAGCTTATTTTATGAGGAAGATAACAAAAATCACTGCTGTGATTAAAGAATGAGATTATCTCACCAATAACGATTTCTAAACTCTTCCTAAGTTAAAATATTAGTGTTGTGTTGTTTAAAAATTAATATGAACATGTTTTCTTTTTATTATTTGAGGTCTGAAAACACTGCATTGTTTTTCGTTATTTTGACCAGTTGTCATTTTCTACCAATAAATGCTCTAAATGGCAATATTTTAATTTGAGAGAAATGTTGTCAGCACTTTATAGAATGAAATAAAAATGTTAATTTTACTCAAACGCATACCTATAAATAGTAAAACCAGAAAAACGAACCATTTTGCAGTGATCTCTTAATTTTTCCAGATCTGTATGTATGCTACAGTCAGTGGTTAAAATTCTTCATGTCAGTGTGAACATATGAACAAAAATTCTGCTTCAGTCAGTAAAATATAACTCAGCTGTAAACACTGAGGACTGAGATTCATCCTGTGGCCTGAGAACAACATTTATCAGTAAAAATGTGACATCCTGGCCTAAACAGTTAAATCCCCAGTATCTTAAATGAGGTGACAAATAAAGGATAAATACATTAACATTATAAGTTATGCCGTAATGATCAAGTCAACATTGGAAGTTGTTGCAAATGTGGCCTTTATATCTAATTTTATCAACAAGCACTTCCTCTTATGAACATCTATCCAGCCGATACCAGCTGTCTTAGATGTTCATCACGGGACACAGACAGAAAACCGCTCACACTCACATTCACAATATAGATTAGCCATTGACGTTCCCTGTGCATGTCTTGGGGAGAACCCAAGGCAGACCAGGAATCAAACACAGTACCTTCTTGCTGTAGGTGATGCCAACGTGCCGCTATTTCCTCTTATATGTTATAATAAAACTCCTCCCGTAGTTGGTATCACTTCACTTTCCAATAAATCAAACTTTATGTATTTATTGATTTAAATCCTCTGAGTTGTATCATAAAGCTCACAGGGTTATTTAGGGGTTAGACTAACCCTAACCCTGAATTCCAACCAGTGATTTATCATTTCACCCTTTGAATCAGGAGTACCAAACACAATTGGCAGGCCAGGCTTCATGTGTATAAACAGCTTTAAAAATGAAGTTACCTTTATGTACTGCACCCAGAACAGTCCTATGTTGAAGACACTGTAAGCGATGAAGCCAGTTAGGTTGAGAGCCAGGAAGTCAAAGTTGAGACCTACAACGCTGAAAACAAACATTATTTTAATTAAATCATACATTTTTTTGGTTGGAGCTTTGCTGCATATCATCCCATTGAACAGTCCTCTGTCTAATAAAGACAAATAGATTTTCAAACATGAACACAATTAATGTGATTACATTTGTAATGATTGAGTGCTCCGGAAATAACTATGCAAGCTGATGAGTGTGGGATTAAACTACTAATAACAGGGAACAGACAGCTTTTAATTTGTTTGGTTGGAAGTGCTGAGTATTTAAATCCAAGGAAAGAATTATCTACATGCCTGCAGAGAAATATCACTTTGTGCTGTTTATTGACTCAATAGCTTTAAATTCAGAGACATTTACAGACCAGTAAAATAAAGCTAGAGTGGTTAATATTCATTGATTTCTCAAATCAGGATGTGAGGGCTGGTTATATTTATCTCTTGCTGGAAACCAAAGTCTGAACTAGCATTTACGGTAATAATCATGATAAACCGAAAATGAATTGTGAGCCCAGCAGATGCTCAGATCATTTACTAAACGACAGTCTACATGGTGATACAACTCACGCCAACCTTCAAATCTTATCTTAGGCTTAAAGTCATTCTGATGACTAGAAACTGATCCTGCAAAGAAAATAACCCAAAAACTTAGGAGAATGAAGCTAAACTACCTTTTCCTCCGATAGTTCTGCCAGACTTGTGGATAGAAGGACACCGACCAGGCGAGAAAGTAAATCCAGCCAATCACCTGACTGATTACTGACAGGACGTTGCTGTGGACGACCATGAAGTGGATGCTGACGGACAAACTAGAGGAGAGAGAATCATCTGTTATGGTAAATTAAACAAAAAAATATATACACACATATACACATATACATATATATATATATATATATATATATATATATCTGTTCTGGTTAAATAAAAAACAACATCTGCTCTGTTTATAAAAACATAATAATGTTACTCTTGTTGTTAATCTGACTGGAACAGTGAACTGTAGGAGTAATAAACAGTGGATGTCACTGTATGCTGTCTGTGCGCACACCTACCTGTTGAGGTCTGTGTTGTTGCTCAGCAGGAATGTGGTCACCTGGCCAACATCATGGGATGTCACGTTAAAACTGACTGAAGTCGCGTCCTCTGGCAGTAACACCTGAACCAAAACAACCAACAGGTGTTTTAGTCAAAAGGTAACTGGTAAACAGTCCCATGAGTGATCTTCTCATTGACGTAATTTGTATAGAAATCTTGGATTGTGTGACTGATCCATGCTGTTTCCCTCTAGTTTAATATAGTATATATGGATCCCTCTGTTCATTTGGCACTTCCCACTGTGTTGGGTGATATGGAATTTTGTGTAATTTTGTGTAATTTAAGCAGCATATTAAGTTATAATAATTATAGTCAGATCTATCACACAGGTGGGCTGTGATATTTATATAAATTTGTTTATTTAACAGTACCCTGCCTTCTGCTCTAAGACAGCTGGGATAGGCTCCAGGCCCCCCGCGACCCTATGAGGATAAGCGGTAGATAATGGATGGATGTTAATTTAACAGCCACTCATCCTGCAGCATCATTTTAAACTGTTAATGTTAGTCTGGATTATGTGCCAAACTTCTCTGTAGTTTTCTAATATCGCTGACAGTGGTCTTATTGCTCAGATCCAGACTGAGAAACCCTGCGTATGCTGACCTCACTTCATAGTACAGAGCTCTGTTCTTTGTTTTTGAAGCATCTTCATGAGTTTTCTTGACAACATTGGAGCTCTGTGGAAGAGAAATAAGATGCTTCACACTTCTAAGCAGGATTGAAGCGCTACTTTGTTTAAGTAACACTGTATAATCTCATATATTTATGAACCATTTTGTTTTGCAAATTTTAATTTCATGGGTTTCATATGCTGGCTTGATGTTTTCGGCTGATGATGATGCTAAAGAAAAGATATTACAGAATATGATAAGTTAGGATGAGACGGCTTTACTGGTCTCCAATTATGTGGATGTGTCAGCAGGACAGACATAAACACAGAGGTCAATAATAATAATAATAATAAAGCAATATACAGTATAAAATAGTGCCCATGGCCAGAACTGTTAGTGGAGTTAATGTTTTTATTGCAAATAAAATGTAATTTTTCTGCTTGCTGTTGACCTGAACCTCTGGACAGGACATACACTGACAGATAACTAAGATGTGTTTCAATCATTTTTTGTTTAATATCTCTCACTTTACATTAGCTGCTGTAAATTTCCTTGCTGTGGGATTAATAAAGGACAGAAACAGACAGACAACAAAGACAGAAAATCAATGTGCCTAATTAATAAATAACACAGAACTTCAGCCTTAATGGCACAATGTTATGTTTGAAATAAGTATTTCAGCAGATCAGGCGACACAAGATGCATCATGGTGCACTATGCCAGCCTGCAGCTAAGTTAGGTCAACTTAGGTCGACTGTTTCTGTAAAATGTGCGATGTTTGAAATAACACAGGATGTTCCCGAGCTGTCATTTCTGAAGTCACAATTTTATTTTACTTGCAATAAAAGTTTTTTTTGATTGCAGCCTCATCGCTTTCATTCTTTCATCTACATTTTGATTACAATCTGGAATTTACTTTTGAATAACCATTTCTGTTTGATTGGAAAATAAAGACTCTGTACCAATACCATCTGAATCTAACTCACTATTTTTAGTGCAAAGCTCACAGTTTGATGTAAAGTAGACACAAGGCTGGGGTGGCTACAGGAAGACGCATGTTGTCCCACCAGCAGGAGCGCTTATTAGACATCAGTGATTGGACTCATCCAGACTGGAGGGATAACCTGAAGCATGTTTCACTGCTGCTGCTGCTTGTGTTTTACCTGTTCAGGTAGTGTGATGACAGATGAGTAGTTGGGCTGGGAGCTGAAGGTTACGTTCACCTGAATCACGGTAGACTGATTGAGAGCAGAACTGGAGAAAGACACAAATGTTGGGTCAGAACAACACTGAGTCTGACAGATGATTTTACAAACTGTAGGAGCAACAGGACTTGTCCTGGGTGTACCCTGCCTTCCGCCCTAAGACAACTGGGATAGGCTCCAGCCCCACTGACCCTATGTGAGGATAAGCGGTAGAAAATGGATTGATTGATAGATAGGAGCAACAGCAACTAGTTATCTAACGATGCATCACGAGACAGTTAATAATCAATACAAATACAGTATGTGACGACTCAAATCGACTAAGATGAAAAATGAATGGCGATGCCTTTTTTAAACAGCAGAGGGCGTGATCTACTTTTGAGTTCACTTGATCAAGGTTGTATGGCACCGTGAGCTATTCAGACGGAATGAGAGACATACATTATTGGTATTATCCATTTAGTTATCCATCCATCCATCCATCTTCTCCCTCTTATCCTCTCATAGGGTCAGGGGGGCTGGAGTCTATCCCAGCTGTCTTAGGGTGAAAGACAGGGTACACCCTGGACAAGTGTCCAGTTCATCACAGGACACATAGAGACAGACAACCACTCACACTCACATTCACACCTACGGTCAATTTAAATTAACCAGTTAACCTAATCCCCATGCATGTTTTTGGATGGTGGGAGGAAGCCGGAGTACCAGAGAGAACCCACGCAGACATGAGGAGAACATGCAAACTCCACACAGAAACCCGGTACCTTCTTGCTGTGAGGCGACAGTGCTAACCACTACACCACCATGCCCCCCATTTAGTTATTTTATGTGGGACTTGTTTTGAATATCCATTTTTTTTTATTTTTTGTTGTTCTTTATGATAAAATGTCAGTTGAACTTTTAAGAAGAGCACAAGGGTACTGTGTTGCACAGTTTACCCTCCCTCAGAGAAATAAAAAGGGATTCTCTTTAATTTGGACAACATAAGATAAAATTTGTAGTTTATATATATCCAAACATATGTTTTTTAATGCATTTATTGCATAGTTTGTATTTTGAATTTACACCCTACATCAGAAATGTTTTTTGTTTGAGAAATAATTAAAGGAATCTTTTCAGTCATAATTTGTCTGCAAGCTCATTCTGTTAAGAAAAATTGTGAGGAAATCGTATCGAATTGTGTGTATCATTACATCCTTAACAGCAACTGCTTTTAGACTTACTAATTGAAATTCTAATACTTTTCAAGTTTTTAACTGCTTCACATTCACACCTTTGCCGTGAGACAGTAGAATCAGCACTGAGTACAGAGTGTTTTATAAGCTGTTACACAGACAGTTTCATTGGTTTAAAAGAAATGAGAAGCTGACATTTGACTGGTTTAACCTGTTCTTCAGTTTAAACTTCCTAAGAACAATTAGGGTGTGCTGCTCACTTATCCACTCACACAACCACAGCCTTCAGTCATACTGACCTGGTAAAGAGTAACATCAAAAATCTTCAGACACACTATTACAACATGAGCTGAAAAGGAAAATGAACTTACAGTAAAAGGTGTTTGTGGGACTGTAAACAGCTTGGTGGTAATTCTCCTTTTTCAAAAGAACATTATCTAACGTAAGGTGCCGTCTCCAGTGTCACACTGAAAGAAGCTGGTGATTACCTGGAAGAAATGGTGATGTTGGCTTCTGAGTTTTCCTCCAGTGTGACGGTATGCGGTGCCAAGAAGTACACTGAGGACTCTTGAGGACAGAGAAACATCCATCCATTCATCTATCAATCAATCAATCAATCAATCGATAGAACTATGACAGGACAACAGTAGAGCTATAAAAGAACAGCAATCGTCACCAGAGATGCTGGTCAGGGTCCCCAGCAGCAGCAGCAGCCCAGCAGGAAAACACCTTTCCAGGTCAGCCATCTGTGCTCACCTGAGATGATGTCATACAGTCAGATATGATATCAGAAGTGCAGCAGCTGGATCTTTCTCTTACTGGACCTAACCCAGTCTCACATTGGTTGACATCAGATTACCGCTATTATACCGAATAACTCTCATCTTTATGTTCACTGTGTATAAACATAAATTCAAACAAATATCTCATATCAATAATAACATAAATAGCATGAACATAAATAACTCAAACATGAATAGTGTAAATATAGATAATTGAAAAAAAAAAAAACAGACCAGCAGCAGAAGCTCCTCAACGACTTACAGAGACATTTTCCAAATGACGCTGCAAACCAAAAAACACACACAGTAGAAAAGAGCCGCGTCCTCTGCGGGTCACATGACACACCGGAAGTCTCTGCGGGTCACCTGACACACCGGAAATTCAAAAACACCTTCATAATACATTACTGCCACCTATTGGTATGGAGTGTAACTACAATAGAATAGAATAACCTTTATTGTCATTATATAATCCATCCATCCATTATCTACCGCTTAGCCTCATAGGGTCGCAGTGGGGCTGCAGCCTATCCCAGCTGTCTTCGGGTGGAAGGCAGGGTACACCCTGGACAAGTCGCCACCTCATCGCAGGGTACATAGAGACAGACAACCATTCACACTCACATTCACACCTACGGTCAATTTAAATTAGCCAATTAACCTAATCCCCATGCATGTTTTTGGATGGTGGGAGGAAGCCGGAGTACCAGAGAGAACCCACACAGACATGAGGAGAACATGCAAACTCCACACAGAAAGGCCCCGGGCCCGGGATTCGAACCCGGTACCTTCTTGCTGTGAGGCGACAGTGCTAACCACGACACCACCGTGCCCGTCATTATATAATCGTACAACGAAATTGTGAACTCCCTTTTCACAATAGTAAAAATAAGTATAAAAATATGAGATAAGTGTAAAAATAAGTACCTAAGTCTTCAAATGTAAATACAAAAATAACATAAAAATAAGTATGAAAATGTCTTATAGGTGATGATGTTCTGTCGCCCTGCCACAAATTACTAACACAACAAAAAATGCAGCTGATAATATTAAACTTTATGTTTGACCTGCTGGAGCGTCACTGTATTCAGGGTCTATTAAAGGTCACTTCCTGTCATCAGCAGCACTGTTCATGTAAAGGCCTGGAGTGGTTTCCTGCTGACATTCAAGCTGCAGCACAATTCAGAAGTTGGAAATAGTCTTCTTGAAGCTGGTGTGAAGTCACTCAGAGCAGTAGAAGCTTCTCTTCACTGATGGATCCACTTTAGAGACAACTTCCTGGTTACGAGGAAGCCTGGAGAAGCCTCCAAACCAGACTGTCCTGCCCCTACAGTAAAGCATGGAGTGGATCAGTGATGATCTGGATCAGGATGAATGAACAGGTCATATTCAGGACTACTCTGAAAACAGTCTTCTTCTTCCCTGCCTCCAGTGACTGGATTTTCCGACAAGACAAGGTCAGTTAAAGCCTAGATGGATAACCAACACATCTGAACCAGGCCTTGTCCTGCTCCATCACCAGAACTTAAGTGATTTTGGTTATTATCGAGAAAACCATGGGAAATAGCTGGATATCAGCTCTGAAACTAAACTCTATTTTTGTTGTTGTCATTATATTTTTCCAAACAAATATACCTTTAGATGTACCAGGCATTAAAATAAACAAGAAATTGAAGAAAACAAGGGTGGTCTAAAAAAATTCCATAACTGTATATACAAGGTATAACATAAACACTTTCCCCCCTATTTCAGACAGAGTGTAGAATCCAAATTCACCTTCCCGTGCGTTTCCTACTTTATATGCTTAGCTGTTTAATTCAGTTTGGCCCAGACAGACATGTTGGGGTTCAGCTTCACTTCCTCCAGATAATCTGAGATAATCTAAATGTTTACAAGAGTTAAGATGTTAATAATAATATAATAATAATAACAATAATATCTGGGCGTAGTGGTTAGCACTGTCGCCTTACAGCAAGAAGGTACCGGGTTCTATTCGCGGCCCGGGGCCTTTCTGTGTGGAGTTTGCATGTTCTCCTCATGTCAAGTCAAGTCAAGTCAACTTTATTTGTATAGCCCAATATCACAAATTATGAATTTGCCCCATTGGGCTTTACAATCTGTACAGATATGACACCCTCTGTCCTTTACAAATGACCCTCGCATCGACTAAGGAAAAACTCCCCAAAAAAACCCTTTTAACAGGGAAAAAGAAATGGAAGAAACCTCAGGAAGAGCAACAGAGGAGGGATCCCTCTTCCAGGATGGACAGACGTGCAATAGATGCCATGTGTACAGAATAACAACAATGAAAACACATTAACACTAACATACAAAATTGTATGGAAATGTCCAAATCAATATAACAACAGCTAATATACAGTGTGTATATATAGAATTATATGAGAGTGTCCAAGCGGATGAAGAGCATCATCAAGCTATCAGCAAAGGATGAGAAGCATGTCGTCCTCTCCACCACACCAACCAGAAGAAGCCTGGGCAGCACGTCTTCCTCTCTCCACCACGCCAACCAGAAGAAGCCTGAACAGCACGTCTTATTCTCCACCACACCAAACAGGAGAAACCTCCGCAGGATGACCTCATCACCACCACGTCACTCAGAACCAGAAGATGAAGCCTGACTGGTCTGCACAACCACTACGCCACCAGGTAGACTGAGCAGCATCGCCTCTTCTCCATCTCACCACCATCAGGACAGACGAAGCCTGGATGACACCACCTCCTTCTCAACAAGTAGCCTCAGCTCATGGACACCTGGGAGCTGAGAGCACAGGGGCTCCGGGGAAGAAGATGAGTTAGTAAAATGACTTAATGGAGGCATCCAAATGAAGAAGAAGAGAAGCTCAGTGTGTCAGAGGAAGTCCCCCGGCAGTCTAGACCTATAGCAGCATAACTAAGGATTGATCCAAGGCAGCCTGAGTCAACCTTGGATCAGTCCTAACTATAAGCACTATCAAAAAGGAAAGTCTTAAGCCTACTCTTGAATAAGGGGATGGTGTCTACCTCCCGGACTGAAAGAGGGAGTTGGTTCCACAGAAAAGGAGCTTGATAACTGAAAGCTCTAGCTCCCATTCTACTTTTATAAACCCTAGGAACCGCTAATAGTCCTGCATTCTGAGAGCGTAGAGTTCTAGCAGGATTATAAGGCACTATTAGCTCTTTAAGATAAGATGGTGCCTGACCATTAAGTGCCTTGTAGGTGAGGAGGAGGATTTTAAATTCTATTCTAGATTTTACAGGGAGCCAGTGCAGAGAGGCTAACACCGGAGAAATATGGTCTCTTTTCCTGGTTCTGGTCAGAACACGTGCTGCAGTGTTCTGGACCAGCTGGAGAGTCCTGATAGACTTATTAGGGCAGCCTGATAATAACGAGTTACAATAGTCCAGCCTGGAAGTTACAAATGCATGGACTAATTTTTCTGCATCGTTTTGGGAGAGAATATGCCTTATTTTTGCAATGTTATGCAGATGGAAAAAAGCTGTTCTAGCTGTTTGTTTCATGTGGACGTTGAAGGACATATCTTGGTCAAAAATTACCCCTAGATTCCTTACAGTGGTGTTCGAGGCTGGTACAAAGCCACCTAGAGTAAATAAGTCATTAGATAGGTTATTTCTGAGATTTTCAGGGCCAATTAGAATAACCTCAGTTTTATCTGAATTTAACAACAAGAAATTGTGCGTCATCCAAGTTTTTATATCCTGAAGACATGTTTGGAGTTTAGCTAACTGGCTGGATTCGTCTGACTTAAATGACAAATATAGCTGAGTATCATCTGCATAACAGTGAAAGTTTATGGAGTGTTTCCTGATAACATTGCCTAAAGGAAGCATATATAAAGTAAATAGAATAGGCCCAAGCACAGAACCTTGAGGAACTCCATAACTGACTATGGACTGCATGGAGGACTCATCATTAATGTGAACAAACTGTGATCGATCCGATAAGTAGGATTTGAACCAGCTTAAAGCAGTTCCTCTGATGCCAATTAAATGTTCTAATCTCTGCAACAGGATATGGTGGTCAATAGTATCAAAAGCAGCGCTAAGATCTAACAAGACAAGTACTGAGACGAGTCCATGGTCTGACGCAATTAGCAGGCCATTCGTAATTTTCACCAGAGCGGTCTCGGTGCTATGATATTTTCTAAATCCTGACTGAAAGTCCTCAAATAGATTATTGTTCTGGAGGAAGTCACACAGCTGACTGCACACTGCTTTCTCAAGGATCTTAGAGAGAAAAGGAAGGTTGGATATTGGTCTATAGTTGGCTAAAACCTCTGGATCAAGACCGGGCTTCTTCAGAAGAGGTTTGATTACGGCTACTTTAAATGACTGAGGTACATAGCCTGACAGCAAAGATAAGTTGATCATGTTTAATAAAGAGGTGCTCAGTAACGGTAAAACTTCTTTAAGCAGTGAAGCTGGGATGGGATCTAAGAGACAAGTAGAAGGCTTAGATGAGGAAATCAATGAAGTCAGTTTGTGGAGGTCTATGGGAGAAAAGCAGTCCAAGTATACATCAAGTTCTTCAATGAGTCCTATGCTTCCTGTGTTTAAAGACAAAGCAGTTTCAGTCAAAGGCACAGTGTGACTGATTTTCTCCCTAATAGTTATAATCTTCTCATTAAAGAAGCTCATGAAGTCACTACTACTGAGGGTTATGGGAATAGATGGTTCAATAGAGCTGTGGCTCTCTGTCAGCCTGGCTACAGTGCTGAAAAGAAACCTGGGGTTGTTTTTATTTTCCTCTATTAATGATGAATAATAAGCTGCTCTGGCCTTACGGAGAGCCTTCCTATAAGCTTTCAAACTATCATGCCAGTCCAGGCGAGACTCTTGCAGACCGGTTAAACGCCACTTCCTTTCAAATCTTCTTGCTGCTTGCTTTAAACTGCGGGTGTGAGGGTTATACCATGGAGCCAGCTTACTGTGCTTTACTAGCTTCTTTTTTAGAGGAGCAACAGAGTCTGGTGATGCTCGCAGAGAGTCTGCAGCACAATCTACCAAATTATCAATTTGAGTAGGACTGAAGTCTGAGCCCTCAAGTATATTGATATTAGGTATTGAATTAAAAGCTGATGGAATTATATCCTTAAACTTGGCTACAGCACTTTCAGATAAACATCTAGTGTACATGGATTTACCTGATGGAGTGTAGTCCAGAAGAAAAAATTCAAAGGTTAACAAGTAATGGTCTGATAGGGAGGAATTCTGTTGGTGGACTGATAAATGTTCTACTTCAATGCCGTAGGTCAGGACCAGGTCGAGGGTATGGTTAAAACAGTGAGTTTGTTCCTGAACATTCTGACGGAAGCCAATTGAATCTAACAGCGAGATAAAAGCAGTACCAAGGCTGTCACCGTCAATGTCCACATGAATATTAAAGTCACCTACAATAATTACTTTATCAGTTCTCAGGACTAAAGTTGATAAAAACTCAGAGAACTCATATAGAAATTCAGAATATGGACCTGGAGCACGGTACACTATAACAAATAAAACTGGTTTCTCTGTTTTCCAGGTAAGATGAGAAAGACTAAGAACCAGGCTTTCAAAAGACTTATAATTTAATTTAGGTTTAGATCAATAGACTAGAATTAAAAATTGCTGCAACTCCTCCTCCACGGCCTGTATCTCTAGGAATATGAATATTAATATGACTAGGAGGAGTGGATTCATTCAGGCTGACATAATCATCCTGACACAACCAGGTTTCAGTAAGACAAAATAAATCAACCTGGTTATCAGATATTAATTCATTTACTAGTAGAGCTTTAGATGATAATGACCTGATATTTAAAAGTCCACATTTAATTCTCCTGTCCTGATTAACTATTTCAGCAGTGGATTTAATTTTTATTAAATTATTTTGTTCAACTCCCCTTTTGTTTACTGTGGATTTAACTGATTTCAGTGGTCGTGGGACAGACACCGTTTCTATGGGGTTCTGGGTGGGTGACTGCTCTAATGGAAGCACAGAGAAGTGTGTTAAACTACAACTCTGTCTCCTGGTCTCAACCCTGGGTTGTCATGGGTTAGGTCGACTAATAAACTTGGCCATGTTTCTAGAAATGAGAGCTGCTCCTTCCAAAGTAGGATGGATGCAGTCTCTCCTCATCAGACCAGGTTTTCCCCAGAAACTGCTCCAATTATCGATGAAGCCCACATCATTAACTGGACACCACCTCGACAGCCAGCGGTGGAAGGATGACATGCGACTAAACATGTCATCAGAGGCCAAGCTAGGGAGGGGACCAGAGAAAACTACGGAGTCCGACATTGTTTTAGCGTAAGCACACACCGATTCCACGTTAATTTTTGTGACCTCCGATTGGCGTAACCGGGTGTCATTACCGCCAGCGTGAATAACAATAGTCCCATATTTACGCTTATCCTTAGCCAGCAGTTTCAAATAGGATTCAACGTCACCCGCTCTGGCCCCCGGAATGCATTTGACTATGGTTGCCGGTGTCGCTAATTTCACGTTTCGAAGAATAGAGCTGCCAATAACCAGGGTTGGCTTCTCAGCGGGTGTGTCGCTGAGTGGGGAAAACTTGTTAGAAACGTGAAGGGGTCGGTGGTGAGCTGTGGGCTGTTTAAAACTACGCTTCCTTCGGACAGTCACCCACTCTCCCGGCTGCTCGGGAGTTGCCGGGGGACGGCTAGCAGGAGCTACGCTAGGTCGGCTCGCACCGGCTAGGGGCTGGCTAGCTACGGAAGCATAACTAGGACTTTGGATGGTGCGGAACTGGGCTTCTAACTCGCTAAGCCTCGCCTCCAAAACCGCGAACATGCTACACTTATTACACGTACCATTATCACTAAAGGAGGCAGAGGAATAACTGAGCATGAGACACACTGAGCAAGAGAAAGCAGGAGAAGGAAGAGGAGAAGCCATGGCTATACGCTAAGATAGCTGCTAAACTAGGCTATGGAAGCTAGTTGTTAGCCGAAAAAAGCCGCTGGAAAACACCAACGAGTGACAGGGAAAGTCTAGGGAAGTTTTAGAGTGCTTGATAGGATTAGTACACTACAAATGTACGGCGGGACGTTAACCACTGTGTTTTAAGATAATAACAAAACTATTTTTGTGGCAGAGCAGCTCAGAGTGCTGTAGGAAACAACAGAGTAGCGGCTGAGAGCGGAAATGATGCAATACGCTTACCGTATAGGAGGAGCTCCTGTCTGCGGGTGTTCTCTCTGGTACTCCGGCTTCCTCCCACCATCCAAAAACATGCATGGGGATTAGGTTAATTGGTTAATTTAAATTGACCGTAGGTGTGAATGTGAGTGTGAGTGGTTGTCTGTCTCTATGTGTCCTGTGATGAACTGGAGACTTGTCCAGGGTGTACCCTGCCTTTCACCCTAAGACAGCTGGGATAGGCTCCAGCCCCCCTGACCCTATGAGAGGACAAGAGGTAGAAAATGGATGGATGGATGGAACAATAACAATGTTTGTTCTTATTGTTCTCCCTGTTATACTTAACTCAGTCTGTAAGACCAGAACCTGAGACCCTCTCGACTCCACATGGCCCCTGTAAGACCAGAACCTGAGACCCTCTAGACTCCAGAGGGACCAGGTCAGACGAGAGCCTGAGACGTAATTATTTATAATTATAATAATAATGATTAGAGGCAGCTGAAGTTATTCCTCTCAATAACTTTATTACATGAAATTTTTTTACAACACGGACACATTTACAGCTGCTTCCTCCTCATAGTTTGGGTGCTCCACCCAGCTTCCATCCCTCCATCTTGCCGACTTTGGTGAAGAAGGCCAGGGTACCCAGACCAATACAGGCCGATGTACCGGTCATAGCACTGTGCGCTGGAGAGACAGAGAGGGATCAGCTTACAACAGAATTTTCATAACAGGAAACACCTGCAGCCTCAGAAGACATTGATCCATGTCCTCAGAGGAGGAAGCAGAGATGGTCTCTGCAGGACTGGACTTACTTCTGGCTCCCAGGAAGATGCCCGAGGCACAGCCCCCCATGAAGTAGTTCAGAGGGTCATCTGGGGCGTCACGAGCCTGAGCGCTGAGACAAGTAGCCATGCCAAAGATGGCTCCCATGGCAGCTGCAACACATGTGGGGACTCAATCTGACAGGACAACACATTCATCCTCACATGACTGGGAGGTTCCCTCCTGTGTCCATCAGTGATGACTGATTATTTTAGGTTGTGACAATGCTATCAAGTGAACTACAAGAATATATTTTCTTAAATCCTTGGAACATCCTTTCACAGATTTTGTTTTGTCTAAATAACAGGGCTGGCTTAAAAAAAATTGATTCAATCCCGATTCAAATCGATTCAATCGATTTTAATCGATCTCCATTTAAATGGTTGATAATCGATTCATAAAATCCAAAGATCGATCTTTTAACTTGCGTATTTCTTTCTTCATTGGACGTGCAGAGAAGCAGCCTGAAGTATAAACCCACCTGCCAGTCTCGCATGAGGGCATCAATCGCCATACATACTAGTCTGCCAAAACCAAGGAAGAAGAAGAAGAAGAAGTTTCACATGATCAGCGTTTAGTGCTGCTTTCCACCGCTTTCCAAGGAACAAGATCTTGTGAGATGTTACTGCCTGCAGTCAAACAAACTTGGCGGAAGTGAGTCCACCTCTCCAGGCACCACTGATGAGTTTAAAAGCTGATGTTTGGATGCATTTCGCATTTATGAAGTTGGAAGAAAATGACGAGTTGGACAAAAAACAAGTAATATGCAAAATATGCAATGGGAAGATAAAATACAGCGGCAATATGAATCTTCGCAACCATTTGACGAGACATCACCCAGAAACACAGTCACAGACTCGGCACGGTAGAAAATAACAGAGCATTTATTTTAACTGAAATATCCCTGACTGAATCGATATCGAATCGAATAGGGACTTTGAAATATCAAAACGAATCAATCTGGAAAATCTGAATCGATACCAGCCCTACCAAATAAATCTATCACTTTATCTTACATGACGTATATAATGATTGATATATATATATATATATATATATATATATATACGTATGTATATATATATATATATACATACGTTTATATATACACGTATGTATATACATACGTGTATATATACATACATACGTATACACGTATGTATATACGTATATATATATATATATATATATATATATATATATATACATATACACGTGTATATGTATATATATATATATATATATATATATAATAATAATAATGATGAATGACTGATATGTATGTTTACCCATGGTAACGGTTGTGTTGGTCGCCCTCTGTAGCCCTGCTAATGCAGAATCTGGCTGGAATGCCACAATGTGATAGGCCGAACCAACCAAACCTGAAAACACATACAAATAAAAACACGCATTAACAAACCTGAAATAAAGAGAATAGGTCCTGATTCTAATGTGGGCTGACTGTTTAAACAGTGTCAAACATGCTAAGAAATGGAATATAATATTGTTATATTCACATGTAATATCATGTGTGTTCAATCACACGAATCTATGAATCTGTCTGCCAGACCACAGACCAGGTTGTGCGCGCACACACACACACAGAGAGAGCATGCAGACGGACTGAGAGGTTTACTGACCTCACTTTGTGTAACTGAAAAGTCAGAGATTCCCTTATTTCAGGGTCAACATACTCAGAGTTTTCTCTGAACCCGCTTTCTAGAATATCCCCGAGCCTTTTGACTAGGACACGGTTGCTGTCACATATCTTATGGCAACGGGTGGAAACTCCTTCAATCGGACAGACGGCAGAGCTAAACAACAAACCACTGAGAGTTTGTCTTCCTTTTTTGTGTAGGATACATGAAACGGCTCAGCAGCCCTCAGGTAATTTGGGTTTGCGACCCCTGACTTAGACTGACAGACCACAGCATACCTGACAGACTATAGACTGTCGTCAGACCGCTGACCTCCACAGAACCACTCAGGGTTAAAAACTGTCCTCACCCCATCAGAAGCGGAATAAAAACATAAAGACTGTTGACTGTTGGTGTTGTGTTTTCAGAAAACACCGACTTTAAAAACAACAAGTTTGACTTATTGGCGTGACGTAGTGAACGTCAAGAAGTCCCTGAACGCAGCTAGCTTTGGTGCTAACCTGGTAGCGCAGAGCCGTTAACATTAGCATTAGCATTAGCGGAGTCCCTTCCCAGTTCCGTTTCCCTCCAGTTTCCTGCTCAGACTCAATTGTTATCAGCATTATCGTCTTTAATATTATTATATTCACCCAGGGCTGTAGACACTTTGGTGGTTATCCATGTCTTCTGCACACAGCTCGTGCCCTCCGGAAGCTCCCAGTACCCCATTTCTGCTTAGCAAGGACGAGATCTCAGTAAGTGTCGCGACAGCCTCCGTCTTCTTTCTGACTGGTCAATCGGTTTGCGCTGCTCTACCGCCACCTGTTGGACTGGAGGGTCAGTAAATAACACCCCCCCAGAACTTGATTTATTACCATTACTATTACTATTTCTATTTGTATGAGACTGGCACTAAAATGGAAAAAAAAAATCTGTGCACAATCTTTTTTTCATCAAACAGCTACATAAATAGCTGTGTGTATCAAAGAGGCTCTAATGTAATATTATTTACCTTTCTCAACTCATTAAAACAACAATTGGTTAAGCAATTCTGGTTTGTGCACAGTACTCTTGCTGGGTTTTTGTGAAGTGTGTAGATAAGTGATTGATTGATAGCCAGACAGACAGACAGTTAGTCCTAACCCTCATAGGAATAATCAGTGATTATAAGCTGATATGCTCTGTGTCAAACTCAGCCAATATCACCTCACCTGTCTTGTTCATTCACAGCCCTGGTTCTGCAAAAGGATCATATAACTTGAATGAGGAGCAGCAGGGCTTTAACTTTAAAGACATGCACATGACTGAGAGTTGAGACTTGAGGCTATCAACCACGCCATAAACAGCCCGACAAGCCCAGCAATATGTTTCAACAATGTGCTTTATTAAATTTGATCATACAGCTTTGACTGAACATTGTGATGGATTTCATCATGTTATACAGTTCACATGAAAGCAAGTCAACGGTACTGTTAATGGAGGGAGAGTCTGATCTTTGCTGATGCTGCCCAGTCCTGCTTTACATATAAATCGATCATTGCTTCTTCCAGAAGTGGCTGTATTTGTCGGCTCTGAAGTCATCTTCATAGTGGACGGCTGTCTGTCTTTTCGTCATCTTCACTTCTCTCTTTTTCTGTCGAGCACGACGCTCTTCCTCCGACAGAGTGGACAGATTGACTGGCATCTTTCAATACACAAAGAAACACCAATAAACTTAGAAAACTCAAAAAATAATTCACATGTATAGGCTGTAACATGCTGAAAACTTATTATCTTGGGTAATGGCGGTTATGATCTTGGTGCTGTGCTGTGTGTGTTACTGTGAACATTAACAGGGTTGTAAACATCATTGTCCACCTGCACTGTGGCTGCTGGGCTGACCACCCCATGTGACCACCAATGAATCTTGAAGATCCTGCAGCAGCAGGTCTCACAGTGATATAAACTTGATAAAAGAGAGATTATTATGGGCTGTTAAACTTCCTGACACAAGTGTACCTGTGAGCAGGTGATAATACTCTGTAGGTGATAATACTCTGTAGAGATGTACCTCAGAGTATGGCAACATGTATATATATATAATGTAGATTTTTAATGTAGATTTTTACAGATATACAAGATACACATGCATATTTCTCATATATTCCATGTGTATGTACTGCATATATTCCATCCAGGCTTTCCATTTATTTATTTGTATAATAGGATGCTAGAAAAAAACTTTCATCTGTATAGATTAATAATGAATACAGGTGTCCCAAAAACCTGGATCAGGTTTAGGAAAAAGTATCAGTATCAGGTTTCCTTTAGCTCCAGTCTGGTCTGAGATGAGCAGAACCAGCTCACCAGAATCCCTAAGCAAAAGGGAGGAGGAGTGAGTGCAGGAGTTGCTGGGTGTTGCAGGAAGATGAGGTGTAGGAGGAGGGTGGAGGAGGCACATCAGCTGCAGGGTGGTGCAGGAGGATGAAGTGCAGTACCAACCATGACGATGCGCCTGGGCTCCTTGTATCGGATGCTGACCGTGGACCCGTCTGGTCGGACCAGCACCACCGGGTACAGCCTCTCATACTTGTGCCGGCCGCAGCGCACCACGGATGTCCGGTTGGAATTCAGCTGAGGGGTCTGTGTGTGGAGCGGTGAGGCCGGGCCCAGCCGGGCCGGCAAGGGCACCGCTGTCCGGGTGAACAGGGAACCACCCCTGCAAGGACACACAGCATGCTTACTACTGTAAATGTGACATACTGTATCATTATAAAATACTGTAACATTTAAAATACTGTGTCATCTAAAATACTGTAACATGTGAACTAGAGTAACATTTAAAATACTGTAATATTTAAAATACTGTAACATGTGAACTAGTGTAACATCCATCGGGGGGCTGGAGCCTATCCCAGGCAGGGTACACACTAGACAAGTCGCCACCTCATCGCAGGGCACAAAGAGACAGACAACCACTCACACTCACTCCTACGGTCAATTTAAATTAGCCAATTAACCTAATCCCCATGCATGTTTTTGGATGGTGGGAGGAAGCTGGAGTACCTTCAAACCCAGTACCTTCTTGCTGTGAGGCGACAGTGCTAACCCTTACACCACCGAGCCGCCCCTAGTGTAACATGTAAACCACTGTATCTGTCAGGGGAAACAGCACCGTCCTTCACAGAGCCGGTTAGATCGACACTTTTATCTTTTATTTATCTCCGTCGGCAGGTTATTTAATATTAACAATAATAATAATACACGTTCCTGTCGTTCAAACGTCACAAACAGAATACTGCTCACCGTGAAAAGAGACTGTGAGGGCAGAGCTTCAGCAGGAGCATTGTGACCAGCCACAAATAGCCTAGCTTAAAAGTTAAACTAGCTAAATGCTAAAGGAAAGTGCCTGACGAACCGATCCTTCTTCACTAGGGTTTATTAGCGGTTGGCTAACCAGCTCCAATGCGCTCTACCGCCACCTGCTGGACTGGACCTATTCCGTTAAATAATTATTTAGATGAGATTAAAGAGAGTGTGTGCCTTCTGGATGTCTTTCCTAAAATGTGTTCCATGTGTTTGGCGTTGCAACCATGTATTATATACATTTCAAAAATACAGATAATATTTACAGTATTTTACAGTAAGTCATTTCCATAGTTATTGCCATACAGTTATTGCACATTTACAGGTATTACGACCTCCCAGATCAAGCTCAAAAGGTTCATTGGAGACCGAACATATACTGGGATGCCACTATTTGTTCTCAAAAAAAGGTTTTGTTGTGAAAAGAAACAAGCGTAAATGAAATATGAACCAAAGGAAAGGGTTTTTGTCCCAGTAAAGGGAAAAAACAACAAAGAGTGAGGAAGATGCTGGGCCCAGGGTATTCCTCCTGTTATAAAAAAAAGAAGAAAACACCTGACTGATCAAACTCAATTAATTAAATAACTGGCTCAGTGGTTGAGTGGGTCGTTTAGTGATCAGTGGTTCGAATCCCGGCTCCGCTGGGGTGAATGTCGAAGTGTCCTTGAGCAAGATACTGAACCCCAAAGCTCCTGATGAGCTGTTGGCGCCTTGTAACACAGCCTCTGGCATCAGTGTATGAATGTGTGTGTGAATGGGTGAATGGGGCATGTAGTGTAAAGCGCTTTGAGCTGTCGGTAGACTGGAAAACGCTATACAAATGTATTTAATGTATTTAATTAATCAAAAGTAACCCCACTAGGTCATGGGATATGAAAAAAAACAAAGAGCAACTGGGGAGGACAAGAGAATCCCCTGTGTTGCAGATCAGAGTCAGTGACTGAGGATGAGAGAGACCAAACCCCCCGTCCTCAGCTCCTCTTGTAAATTATCTGCGTCTCCTGATTGGCCTCCCTGGTCTGGCTTCACCTACAAAGAAGGACAGGTAGAGAGAGAGGGGAGGAGCCCCAGACAGGAAGAGAAAGAGCAATTATGGGAGAACAAAGCACCACACATAAGCATCGTGTAGCTCTGCATGTATGACCACAAACAGGAATTAAGTTATTTCATGTTTATTAATTTACAGGATGTTACCCTTTATTGTGTAGTTTAAATATACACAGTTATTTCACAGCTTATGATATATGAGTTGATGATACCACAGCTACCGCACATTTCGAGTGGTGAAGTGATATTGTGTTCAGTGTGTAATGTGGTGTTGTGTTCAGAGCACTGATGGCTCTGAGGAAAAAAACTATAGGCTTCCCCCGCAAATTTTAACTTTTTATTTTCTACTAGAAGGGGTAAGAATGGAGGCAGAACTGCAACAATAATACGATATCCACAATGTCCTCTACTACAGTTCCTTTTAGCAGCTTAACATCATTTAAGCATCATGCCTTTGTTTTTAGCAGCCCTCCTATCCTCTGTGTCACAGTATACAGACCACCCCACCACTCCTCATCTCTTATAAGTGAATTCTCTGAATTCCTATCAATCCTGAACACCACCTACAACAGGATCTTAATAACTGGAGATTTTAATCTTAGCATAGGTAGTACCTTGGACCCAGTGTCCAGAGAATCCAACTTTATTTCTAGAGCACAATTTAAATAAACACAAGGTTTCCAAAGTACTGTACATTAAATCAAACACAATACAAATACAATGAATAAATAAATATCATAAAAAATGACATTAAAAACAGTGAAACCTAAAAATAAATAAATAAAAACTGTCCATCCCAGATAAAATACACTATATTGCCAAAAGTATTCGCTCATCCATCCAAATAATCAAAATCAGGTGTTTCAATCACTTCCATGTCCACAGGTGTATAAAATCAAGCAGCTAGGCATGCAGACTGCTTTTACAAACATTTGTGAAAGAATCGGTCGCTCTCAGGAGCTCAGTGAATTCCAGTGTGGAACTTTGATAGGATGCCACCTGTGCAACAAATCCAGTCATGAAATTTCCTCACTCCTAAATATTCCACAGTCAACTGTCAGCTGTATTATAAGAACGTGGAAGTGTTTGGGAATGACAGCAACTCAGCCACGAAGTGATAGACCACGTAAACTGATGGAGCGGGGTCAGCGGATGCTGAGGCGCATAGTGCTAAGAGGTGGCCAAACTTTCTGCAGAGTCAATCACTACAGACCTCCAAACTTCATGTGGCCTTCAGATTACCTCAAGAACAGTGCACAGAGAGCTTCATGGAATGGGTTTCCATGGCCGAGCAGCTGCATCCAAGCCATACATCACCAAGTGCAATGCAAAGCGCCGGATGCAGTGGTGTAAAGCACGCCGCCACTGGACTCTAGAGCAGTGGAGACGTGTTCTCTGGAGTGACGAATCATGCTTCTCTATCTGGCAACCTGATGGACTAGTCTGGGTTTGGCGGTTGCCAGGAGAACGATACTTGTCGGACTGCATTGTGCCAAGTGTAAAGTTTGGTGGAGGGGGGATTATGGTGTGGGGTTGTTCTTCAGGAGCTGGGCTTGGCCCCTTAGTTCCAGTGAAAGGAACTCTGAATGCTTCAGCATACCAAGACATTTTGGACAATTCCATGCTCCCAACTTTGTGGGAACAGTTTAGAGCTGGCCCCTTCCTCTTCCAACATGACTGTGCACCAGTGCACAAAGGAAGGTCCATAAAGACATGGATGACAAAGTCTGGTGTGGATGAACTTGACTGGCCTGCACAGAGTCCTGACCTCAACCCGACAGAACACCTTTGGGATGAATTAGAGCAGAGACTGAGAGCCAGGCCTTCTCATCCAACATCAGTGTGTGACCTCACAAATACGCTTCTGGAAGAAAATTCCCATAAACACACTCCTAAACCTTGTGGACAGCCTTTCCAGAAGAGTTGAGGCTGTTACAGCTGCCAAGGGTGGACCGACGTCATATTGAACGCTATGGATTAGAAATGGGACGTCATTTAAGTTCACATGCGAGTCAAGGCAGGTGAGTGAATAATTTTGGCAATATAGTGTATATATACATATACAGTATATACACTGATCAATCGTAACACTGTGACCATTGACAGGTGAGGTGAACATCACTGATCATCTCCTCAGAAGCAAACAGTGATGTCTGGAGGACTGGGTCAGAGCATCTCCAGACCTGCAGCTTTGGTGGGGTCTTCCTTGTCTGCAGTGGTCAGGATCTATCAAAAGTGGTCCAAGGAAGGACCAGTAGTGAACCAGAAACGGTCATGAGAGGACAAGGATCACCAAGGTGGGGAGTGAAGGCTGGTCCTGGTGGTTTGATCCAACAGACCAGAGGAGTTAATGCTGCTGAAGATAGAAATGAGTCAGATATAAATAAACCTTCAGAGACGCTGTGGCTCAGTGGTAGAGTGGGCAGTTCGAATCCAGTTCTATCATTGTCGTCATTGATGGTGTGTCCTTGGTAATAATAATGGTTTCTGTGAAGAACTTTGAGTGTCATGAAAGGCGATATATAAATCCAAGCCATCTTCATTAGTATTATTCAGTCTGGAGAAGTCCAGGTCTCCACGGGTCAGGACCAACACAGCATTAGTCAGGTGGACATGATGTTATGCCTGATTGGTGTATGCAAACACAAAACACACATCATCTTATGTGTCCTGAAACCTTTAGGGTGCTGTATTTGATGTCCAGATCATTAACAGCTTCTTGTTGTGAAGCTATAGGAAGAGCCCTGCCTGGTATGAATGGGTATAACCATAACATGAGGAGACACATTTATTTTTAATTAATTTAGTTATTTCAGAAGACTTGTGTTTGATGTAATAAGCTCATACGACTCCCAGGCTGATGGCTGGACTGGTGATGGGTTTGACCCGCATGGTCCTGGAGGTCTCCTATGGGACCCCTTCCTGTGGTCAGCTGGACCGCCGGCCTGCTGTCCTTGCTGATGTTCACTACCTGTACTTCGCGCTCATTCTGTTGGCTCTCACCTGAATCATCATCGTTGCCGTCAGCTTGGCCACTGACCCGATACCTAATGAACATGTGAGGAACAGGTTGAATGTTCATAAAGCCTGCTCAGAACTACACAACTATATTTATATACTCAGATATGCTATACTATATACCCTAATATTCCTGAACAAGTAGGGAACAGTGGAAACCCTAACTCTAAAGCTGAATCAAAGTCAATACATGTTAGAATGTTCTACAGAAATGAAGGATTGGAAGGTAGACCACAATGACCACTGACAGTTTTGCTTTAATGCTAGCAAAATACACTAACTCAGACATGTGATCTCCTCTCCTCTGTCCAGCTATGTAAGCTAACCTGGTACTACAGATATAGCCACGGACCTCAAACCGACCTCGCAGGTCCCCCAGTCGGCCCAGTGGACTCTGATCTAGTGGACTCCGATCTAGTGGACTCTGATCCAGTGGACTCTGACCTAGTGGACTCTGACCCAGTGGACTCTGACCTAGTGGACTCTGATTCAATGGACTCTGACCTAGTGGACTCTGATCCAGTGGACTCTGACCCAGTGGACTCTGACCTAGTGGACTCTGATTCAATGGACTCTGACCTAGTGGACTCTGATCCAGTGGACTCTGACCCAGTGGACTCTGATCCAGTGGACTCTGACCCAGTGGACGCTGACCCAGTGGACTCTCATCCAGTGGACTCTGATCGCTCCGATTACATCAGGGAATCCAGCTATCACTGCAAACTGATCCTGCTCAACACGGCCTGGCTCAGGGTCACCTGGCTCACCCTAACCCTAGACCAGTGTGGTCAGCACCTGTGTGAGCACTGGCAGCACCTGGCTCCTAAGTTAGTGGCAGGGTTGACAGGATTGATGAATTTTCCTGATTATCACTGAAAATATTAATATTTGACTCTAAGAATGTCTAAGAGAATTGAGAATTTTTTTCCAGATATTCTGAGACTAGTTGTATTGCTCTTGCACCTTCCTACATGAAGTTATGGTTAAAAACGCATATTTGACCTTGGTGATCTTGACCTTTTACTGATCTTGACCAAACTGAATCGGTGACTTCTGGATTCCTATGCTAGTTTATATACCAAATTAGGTGACAATTGTCTTAAAATTGTACAACCTGTACACCCAATATGCGAAATCTCCCATACATTACTGTGGCATGACTTTTCATTTGATCTTGATGACCTTGAATTGGATCTATCCATCCATTTGCTACCACTTATCCTGATAGGGTCGTGGGGGGCTAGAGCCTATCCCAGCTGTCTTAGGGCGAGAGGCAGGGGACACCCTGGACAAGTTCATCGTAGGGCTGGATTGGAACGGATCACCACCAAAAATGAATCAGTTTTAAGTTAGGCCACTTCTGACCAATCCTGAAAATTACGTAAAAATGTGTCCATAACTTTTTGAGTTAGTTTGCAAACCAACACATAAACAAACAAACAAACCCTGGTGATCACCGAACCTCCTTGGAGGAGGTAATGACAGGATTAATTACAGGGTTGAAAACAGGGTTAATGAGAGTGTTATTGAAAGGACTGGCTCAGTCTGGATATCAATTTTGTTCTGTCACTCATGGAAGTGAGGAACTTGGTGAGGCTGTGATGGGAGAAACTTGCCTGACGAGCCAGACTATGACATGAAATGTATAGTCTGGTGGAAGTCAATAGGCAGAGTTGAAGCCTGTGGATGGGACCAACCGTTGTCATTCAAACTGCCTCTGTACGTAATAGGCTAGCGCTATGACCAATCAGAGCAATGGACAATGTAACGCTACCAGCAGAGCCAGCTGGTATATTAGACTTTTGCTGTAACCGGTCAACAAGAAAACAAGAAACAATCAAAGTGGGAAATAATCATTAAAAAGTAAATGACAATTTATTAATGAATAAAATATAAACTATTACTATTACTAAACTATTACTAATAATATTTAAACTAAATAAAATATTAATCAATAATATATTAAGAATTAAATATCAATGTAAATGGACCCTGCTTGCACCGGTTAATCTCACTCGCTCCTCTCCTATCCTCTGCTCTTCAGTCTGTGATGTGTGTGCCTTTGTTTGAATGTGGCTCCACTTAGCATTTGCTGTTAGCTCAGAGAAACATGTCAGCGCCATGAGAGCTTATCCCCTGCTTCTAGTTCCTCCTCGAGGGACTGACTAAGTGACTCTACCGGCTTCCTCGGAAGAGGACGAAGGGCTTCCTTCTCCTCCGAAGCCCTTACTCACCCCCCCTTCGTTCCGAGGAGCAACGAACTCCTTCAGTGAACGAACCACGGCAGCCTCCTGGTAGGATCACTCGTTCGTTCAGTGAATGAAACGTTCAGTGAACGAAACGTTCAGTGAATGAATCTCTGCAGCTTCCTGCTATTATCACTCGTTCGTTCACTGAACGAAAACGTTCAGTGAACGAATTGCTGCAGCTTCCTGCTAGAATCACTCATTCGTTCAGTGAGTCGCCCCTCCCCTCCCCTCGCTGGCTGGGTCGTTCATCGAAAATTCACGAGTCATGAACTAACGAACGAGGCAGTTCAACTCCTGGCCACCACCCTGAGACTGAGCTCAAGTGAACTGAGAAAGGAAGGAATCAGTTCAGGAAGTGATTCAGTTCAGTTCGTTCACTCAAAAAACTTGTTCTTTCGAACAAATTGTTCGCGAACTACACAACACTATCCTGGACGCTGAGATTCCCCTCACGGTCGGTGGCGGGTCTCAGGCAATCACCTGCACATCTGCCTTTTCTGCTGCTCCATGATTTCCTCTGTCAATGCGCGCTGCTTTAGACAGTCGCGGCAGAAGGTGAAGCTATTCGTAACAGACTCATTCGTACCATTTTCAACGAGTGTGCACTTATCCCAACAGCGCTTTTCTTCACGTCTTCACACACCCAAATCTGCGCACCCCAGCAGTTGATCCTTGCCCTCCTGCAAGCAGGGTGGCTCTCACACATCATGAAAGGACATCCGTCCCTCCAATAAGTGTCCGAGCTCTGGCGGCAGAACTGTCTGTCCACCGTGGCTCGGTGCTTACTAATTATCTGCTCACTGATCTGTCTCAGAGTTCTGTGTGGAGGTCATTTCATCCATTAATTCCTCTTATATCCAAAAAATCCGCAGTTAGCTCTCAAAAAATCCAGAGCATGTTTCCCATTTCTTAAGGAAAGAATTGAAAAAGGGTTATTTGGTCAGCGCATTTGATTCCCCTCAGGGGTCACAGCTATCAAAAGTGACATTAAAAAAATTGTTACATCCATCCTTCTCAGTGGCATTTATTTGGCATCAAATAAATGCCAATTTGGGATCCGCTTAAATAACATCAGACTTCCATCCATGCTTCGTCTTCTGGACAATTTCCCGCATAATAAATCAGGCTCCTCACTGGCAAAATTAAAGCACCTGTTCAGTCACATCCATCACAAAACAGCAAATGCGTCCTGCTGGGGCACTTAAATTTTGCATGCAAATAAATGACTACATCATTCACACATGCGGCTAATTCCCAGGGTTTTGGGGGGATTTTTTTTTCAAGGCAGTGGTCTACAAAGCACTGGCCTCCAGAGTTTTCAGTTTTACTCTTCTTCTGCAATTCACGAGAATTTTTCATCACAGCGGCATGCCACATCCGGGGTCATCTCTGGCTACGTAAAAGAATCGTGGTGCTCTGCGATTTAAAGCCTGTGCTCATTAAAAAGTTGCGCCTTCATCACCTACTGTGTAGATGTTTGTCATTTTAAGCCCCAGTATATTCAGAGCCTCATTGCAGGTATCAATTTAATGTTTGATCTTTTGATCCCTCTTTTCCCAGCCTGTTCGCTAACCACTGATTAAGTTGTTACTGAAGGGAGTTGGTACAAGCTCATAACATCATCATCGCTCGCACCAGTTCGCACCAGCTTGCACCAGCATAAACTGGTTTATGCAGCATTTTAGGAAGGTTCTATATTTTCCCTCCTCATCAGTTTTCAGGCCGCAAGGCTTCTCATCTGTTTCGCTTCAGCAAATGGGGCATGGTCATCTACCTCTAATTCTTCCTACATTCATCCAGACTCTAACTCTGTACTGGCTGCTCAATGATCTCTGAAGCCTTAACAGTGATAAACATGCATATCTCTGGTGGTGGTGTCTCCATTTTGTGTTTGCCTCTCAAACTCTGTGTATTCAGGGCTGGCACTATGTCTCTATCCTCCCTCTCCACCGCATAGCATTGCAGTTTTCACTACATAGCATTGCAGTCATCTTTCCCTCCCCTCCACATAGCATTATGGTTTTCATTTCTCAGCATTGCAGTTTGCATTCTTTCTCCATCGCACAGCATCGTAGCACTGCATACCATTGTGGCTTTTGCTGCATAGCATTGCAGTCGGTCTGCGGTAGCGCGTGCAGACGCGGTGGCCCCTCTCTCCCCCGTGTTTGTTTGTTTTTGTTTGAAAAATGTGTTTGTCTTTCTCGCCAGTGTGTTTCGGAACACAAGTACAGCCGACAGGAATTGTTGCAAATTCGGAACAGCAAGTTTTGCAAGGTTTTGGACACTGAAACACAACTGCTACGAGAGCTGGGAATACTGCACAGACCTGCGGACTCGCCTAGCGTGTCCACCCCAGGGAAGAGGCATCGACCGCGGTGCTCGAGAACCAGGAAGCGGGGGAAACGCGGAGGCATCCGCAACAGGCTAGCAGCTAACCCTACCCGACCGGCCATACCATCCATTTTGCTTGCAAACGTCAGATCACTCGACAACAAAATGGACCACATCCGACTACTAAGATCAGCAAACCGGACTGTAAACAACTGTTGTGTGCACATCTTCATGGAATCATGGCTAAACGACAACATCCCTGACTCAGCCATACAACTGGAGCAGCTAACATGCTACCGAGCGGACAGAACATTCTCGGAAGGAGGTAAAACTCGTGGGGGAGGTCTGTGTGTTTACATTCGAGACGAGTGGTGTAGAGACGCTATGGTAGTTCACAGACACTGTTCACCACTGGCTGAGTTCATGTTCATTAAGTGCCGTCCATTCTACTTGCCGAGGGAGATTAATGCAATTCTGCTAGTCGCCGTTTACCATGCAATCAGTGAACAACAGACAGCACACCCAGATGGTTTCATCATTCTCGCCGACGATTTCAACCATGCTGATCTAAAAACTGTCCTCCCAAAATACCACCAGCATGTTAATTTTCCAACAAGGGGAAAAAACACACTGGACATGGTATACACCTCCCACAAGGAAGCCTACAGAGCAACACAAATCGGACTATCTGACCATGACACTGTCCTGCTGCTGCCTGCATACAAAGAAAAGGCAAAACTCGCCAAACCGGTTCCAAAGGAGGTGAGAGTATGGCCAGACGGTGCTCAAACCGCTCTCCAGCACTGCTTTGAAACAACTGACTGGGACATTTTCAGACAAGCAGCCACCTACAACAATCAAACTGATATTGAGGAGTACACAGACACAGTGACTTCCTACATCACAAAGTGTATTGATGATGTAACTCACAAAAAAACATCATCACTCGGGCCAACCAGAAGCCATGGCTGACAGGGGATGTCCACAGGCTGCTGAGGGCTAGGAACGAAGCCTTCAGAGCTGGGGATGAAGCGGGCCTGAAAACAGCAAGAGCCAACCTGTCACGTGGCATCAGGAAAGCAAAAAAGGACTACACACAGAAAATAACCTCCCACTTCAGAGATAGCAAAGATGCTTGGAGCCTATGGAAGGGCATTCAAGCTATCACTGACTACAAGCCAGCGCCACGAAGCTGCGAAAACAACACACCTCTGCTGAATGACCTGAACAGCTTTTTCACACGTTTCGAGGAACAAAACAACACCCACCCACAGAAAACACCACCCCCACCCCACGACCAGCCACTGTGCCTGCCTGTTGCTAGCGTGAAGAGAGCACTCATCAACATCAACCCACGCAAAGCAACAGGCCCAGACAACATCCCTGGGAGAGTGCTGAAGGACTGCGCTGAGGAACTAAAGCATGTCTTCGCTGACATCTTTAACACCTCACTAGAATAAGCCATCGTCCCCACCTGCTTCAAAGTTGCCACCATCATACCCGTGCCAAAGAAGTCGCCACCATCTTGCTTCAACGACTACCGTCCTGTAGCACTGACCCCCATCATCATGAAGTGCTTCGAACGACTGGTCATGTCACACATAAAATCCACCCTCCCACCCACCCTGGACCCCTTCCAGTTCGCATACAGGGCCCAACGCTCCACAGATGATGCAATCTGCTCTGCCCTCCATCCAGCCCTCACCCACTTGGACAAAAAAGACTCATATGTGAGAATGCTGTTCATTGACTTCAGTTCAGCATTCAACACCATAATACCACAACAACTCATCAGCAAACTGGACAAGCTGGGACTCAGCACCTCCCTCTGCAACTGGCTGCTGGAATTCCTCAGCAAGAGGCCACAAGCAGTACGTGTCGGCAACAACATCTCGAGCACCATCACACTGAGTACAGGAACTCCACAAGGCTGTGTTCTCAGCCCTCTGCTCTTCACCTTGCTGACACACGAGTGCAAAGCAACCTACAGCACCAACCACCTGGTAAAGTTCGCGGATGACACCACTCTGGTGGGTCTCATCACCAACGGCGACGAGACGCACTACAGGACTGAGGTGGACCTTCTGGCCACGTGGTGCAGAGACAACAACCTCCTGCTGAACGTCAGCAAGACAAAGGAGATTGTTGTCAACTTCCAGAGTGGCCACAGCCAACACCGGCCACTGATCAGCGATGGTGCTGCTGTGGAGAGAGTGAGCAGCACAAAATTCCTCAGAGTGCACATCAGCGAGGACCTCTCCTGGACCACCAACACCACATCACTAGCCAAGAAAGCACAGCAGCGCCTCTACTTCCTGCGCAAACTGAAGCATGCCAGCGCCCCACCATCCATCATGACCACGTTCTACAGAGGGACCATAGAGAGCATCCTCACCAGCTGCATCACTGTATGGGGCGGGAGCTGCACTGACTACAACAGGAAAGCCCTGCAGCGTATAGTGAACACAGCCAGGAAGATCATCAATGCTCCCCTCCCTTCCCTGCAAGACATCTACATCACCCGCCTCACCCGCAAGGCTGTCACAATCGTGAGAGATGTGACACACCCAGCGCACAACCTGTTCAGCCTGCTGCCCTCTGGAAAGAGGTACAGGAGCCTCCGGTCCAGAACCACCAGACTCATAAACAGCTTCATCCACCAGGCCGTCAGGATGCTGAACTCCCTCCCCTCTCTCCCATCACTGCCACCTACCACACAGCCATGAGGTTAGAATCTTCTCCCTCAGCCAGCCCCCCCCCACACACTCTCTCTCACACACACACACACACACACACACACACACTCTCTCTCTCTCACACACACACACACACACACGGAAAACCCCTGAATCAGGAACCCCCTCCCCCCTGTTATGGAACTGCACTATGTGACTTGCACCTTACCTGCACTACCTCACAAGATCTGCCTTGGACACTGCAACAACAAGCCATACACTACCTGTTGTTGCTGCTGCCCCTCACTGGAAAGACTACTCTATAGAATTGCACTATGTGACCTTGCACCTTACTCTACTACCTCACAAGAACTACTTGGATCTTGCAATATACAACAAACTGGACTGCTTCCGGACTGAAGCCCTGGACTGGGCTGTATTATACTGTGTCTTGTGTACCAGTCTATTTCTTGTCCAACTGTCCTTTAATTTAGATAATTTCTGAATATAAATGTTTCAATGTCAAATGTTATATCTTAATGCCTCAATGTTAAATGTTTTCTCTATTATTTATCACTCCACAACTTATTACTACTCTTACTGTTACTATTTCAACTGTTATTTATCACTACATAACTTTATTATTACTCTTACTGTTACTATTTCAACTGTTATTTGTCACTACATAACTTTATTATTACTCTTACTGTTACTATTTCAACTGTTATTTATCACTACATAACTTTATATTACTCTTACTGCTACTATTTCAACTGTTATTTATGACTACATCTCTTATTATTATTACTCTTACTTGTCACATTGTTATTGGTCCCTCTTGCACCCCAATGTATGTCTTGCTAAAATGTCAGTCTTGTGTCTGTCTTTGCATGGGAAAGAGAGAAACACAATTTCAATTTCCTTGTATGACTTCCTTGACTTGATTTCTCGCTCCTCCGCACAGCATGGTGGTTTCTACCGCATAGCATTGCAGTCTCTATTCGCTCTCTCCACAGCATAGCATTGCTGCTTCTACTGCATATCGTTGCAGTCTGCTCCCTCTCCTCAGCATAGCATTGTTGCTTGTTCTGCATATTGTTGCAGTTTGTTCCCTCTCCACAGCATAGCATTGCTTTCTACTGCATATCGTTGCAGTCTGTTTCCTCTCTTCCGCATAGCATTGCTGCTTCTACTGCATATCATTGCAGTTTGTTTCCTCTCCTCAGCATAGCATGGTGGTTTCTACTGCATATCATTGCAGTTTGTTTCCTCTCCTCAGCATAGCATGGTGGTTTCTACTGCATATCGTTGCAGTCTGTTCCCTCTCCACAGCATAGCATTGCTGCTTGTTCTGCATATCATTGCAGTTTGTTTCCTCTCCTGAGTATAGCATGATGGTTTCTACTGCATATCGTTGCAGTTTGTTTCCTCTCCTCAGCATAGCATGGTGGTTTCTACTGCATATCGTTGCAGTTTCCTCTGATCAGCATAGCTTTGCTGCTTCTACTGCATATCTTTGCAGTCTGTTTCCTCTCATCAGCATAGCATTGCTACTTCTACTGCATATCGTTGCAGTCTGTTCCCTTTCCACAGCATAACATTGCTGCTTCTACTGCATAACATTGCATTCTGTCTCTGCTCCGCACAGCTTTGCAGTTCCTCTGCATATTGTTGCAATGTACTCTCCCTCTCCACTGCTCAACTCACAATTTCCTCTTCAAAACTTTGCCTGTGTATCCTCTCTATTTGCTGCACAGTGTTTTAACTTTTTTATAGATTGTTTTTCTCCAAATCAGGTAAGGTATGCCTTTACTTTCTTTTGGGGGGAGATCATCTCCTCAGATGTCAGCATTTCTTCTCTAGATCAGTCACTACACTGATCTACTCCCTGGTGTCTGAGCGCCAAAATATTTATTGTCTGCATAACAATGTATTGAACCTTTCATTTAAGTCTATGTATGCTGTCGTTGTACATGATGTCAGGCATTTCTCATAATTCTATAGGTGTTAACTGTTATATGGAAAGGGATACTTTCATACAATTCTGTATGTATTAACTGTTGTTATATGGCGTGTTAATATGTTTTTCATTGTTGTTATTATGTACACATGGCATCTATTGTACGTCTGGCCTTCCTGGAAGAGGGATCCCTCCTCTGCTGCTCTTCCTGAGGTTTCTTTCATTTCTCTCTCCCTGTTAAGTAAAGGATTTTGTTTTTCCTTAGTTGATGTGAGGGTCGTTTGTAAAGGTCAGAGGGTGTTATATCCTGTACAGTCGTTAAGCCCCCGAGGCATTTGGTATCGTGATATTGGGCTACGATAAATCGATCTGAAATATAGATCATAATTACAAAGGATGCAATTTTATGCTGTCTTCCTTTTTCTTGCTTTATCTAGTTTCACTCACGTTCACTGTTGTCAACTTGTGGAAGTTAATAAAGGAGCAAGGACGCTCATCTTTCCTGGCTCATGAAAGGGAGTTTGGCTGACTGTTTAATCATTGTTAACGCTAGTACAGCATAACGCATTGAGAGGACAGTACACAGCTGCAAAGTACATATTTGTAGCCTATATTTGTTTTGCGTAAATAATCAATAACAAAGTGGTATTTTTTGAGAGAGAGAAATGCTGCTAAATACATCATAACTCAAAAATAATCATTTGAATAATCGTGATTTCAATACTGATCAAAATAATCATGATTATGATTTTTTACATAATCGAGCCGCCCTAAGTTAAACGTATTATAGGCAGCTATATTCTGTCTGTCTGTCTCTCCCTGTGTGTATGTGTGTGTGTCTGTGAAATAAAAGTGAATGTGGCCTACTATGTGGCAAAAGCAGACAGTCTTTAGACTGGCAGTGTTTTATGTATAAATGTGTGTCACGCCTGTTATCTTAAAATGAGCTTCTTCTTCTGTATCTGAAAACATTTCGAGTCATTATTCTACAACTGTATTACATTATGTATATATGAATTACGTAAGTGAGGAGCTGCATTAATTGTTCTCTGTAGAGGTGACATGAATTTTAGGGTGCAACAACACTCTGGTCCTGTGCTAAAAAACTGTCAGCCTCTGTAGCACTAGTGCTATGTGCTTAAAAAGTTAACGTACATCCCTGTCAGCACAAATTGAATTTGCTGGATATTTATGGAGGCTTTCAGATACACCTCATGGTCTTTATATGCGGATGGTTAAATTCTTATTTAGAGCCGGACTAATATTGATCTGAGGAAGGTGCCGATATCTGCTTTACACTGGAAGGTCCAAAAATATTAATTTGACATACACACATTTTGGAGAATGATCTGCTTACTTTTTGGAGACCTGTCAGCATTCTCTGGAGAACAAACAAGACAAGAAGACAAAGGCAATCATGTCTAAATAAATTCTAACATTCTGGAAGAAATCACTCTTGGATTCTCCATTGGTAGCCATTCTGGAGTATTCAACTCCATCACATGATCTTTCTCAGCAGGTGAAGTTTACCATGTTATCATGGTTTATAAATGTTTCAAATTATATTATCCCAATTTGAAAAGACTTGCCTCTCATGTTGGCTGAAAAGTTGATTTGATAAAATAGAAAGCTTCAGAAGGACTGAAGGATCTTGTGGTGCAAATTCCTTCCTCCCTCCCTCAGGATTAAATAAACGTTATCAAATTAATACTTTGGCATTTCTTTGAGACAAATTCTTGATCTTGGTGACTACCATATATAGTGATACCATCAACACCAACATCAGATGGTTTATTGGCTCTACTCTCATCATCACATTGTGAACCAATTCCATTTGCAGGTGAAAGCCACAAAAACTTAAAACTGCACACAACCTGGTGGACAAATTATGCAACAGCAAGACTGTTTCTGAGTGAGCGTTTACTATATTTCTGGATGCATGTTGTTTATTATGGACCGGCATATGCCAACACTTATCTGTGAAATGGCTGCAATATGTCCATTAATCAGTCAGCTTGTATTTATTAATGCTTTTGAGAATCGAGAAGAAAGAAAAAATACCATGTACAATGACACCCCTTGGGACCCAGAGCATTCAGCACAGAGAATGAATGAACACTTCATATCATGTCACCAGAGGAAAGCTGCCAGCAGTGTTGTTCACAAAAGCAAAGCCGCTCTCTGCTCTGGTCACCATGCACATGGAAAATAGATGGAATTTACATTATCTTGTCCACATATGTATTTGTAGGCTAGGCCATGCAGATTGAAGGCTATAGAGACGTTTCAGGGTGTATTGATGGATTACACCTCCCAGCTTCATCAAAGTTGTGCTTGAAATTGTTGAAGATGGAGGTATACAGATGTGCTCCTGTTTGCTCTTCTGGAGGACAGTGATGTTTGGTTCCTATGAACTTCTAAGGGGGTCAGATCCTCAGCTGTTAGGAAATGCATGAAATGGCCTTCACAGCTCAGTCTTACTGTGTATTGGCAAAGCTTTTGTTGAACATGAACCACTGGCAGTCACAGTTGATTATTACACATCATCACATATGTTGGGCTCTTATTTCACACCCAGTCTGACGGATATAAAGAGGACAAAACACTGAAACCAAAACAAAGTTATCTCTTCAGTCAGAATGTCGAGTGAAAAATAAAGAAAAAGAACTCAAGGCACAAATAAATACTGCAAAAGGGAACCCAGCTGTCTAATGGTGAACACAGCGTCTGAGCGCTCTAGACTCTCAGAAAACTGATCCCTGTTTTTTTGCCAGAGTTTTAGCTTCGGCCCTGGAGACCCTGATCAGATCCATAAAATAACAGACCGTCTCCTAACGAGATCATTTTGACGCTGCTCTCTAAACATCATCAAATCTCAACAAATGTGCAAAAGAAACCTCTGGTCAAATTCAATATTTTGTGACTTTTGGCCTCATGCATGATTATGCTGTCTGTGTACACTCTAACCAGCTGATGTTGAAACATAACGTGGCATAAAGTGAAAAAAAGGAATCTTCTGCTAAACGAACACGTTCAGTCCTCCAGTTCTCCAGACAGGAAACAGCTACAGGACATGATTCGGCTCAACATCAGAGTGACCTCTGACCTCTCTGGTCTCATCCTAAGAATGGTTAAAGCTCTATGGCTGAATGGTAGCAAAATAAAAACTCTACAAACAAATACAGGCTGACGATCACTGCTGCAAAGGCCTCTGGGAGAAGGGTGGGGAGGCAGGTGAGGTCAGGATAAATCCACCGTGGCTTGAAGATCGCATTTCCCAGAAGTCCTTGCAGCGTTTGTGTGGATAAACTGACGTGTAATACTACCACCAACGAAATACTGTCAGCTGCTTTATTAAATGTGTTACAGGCTGTCAAAGTGTGAGTCACCGTTACTGTGATACAGCGGAGTCACTAATCATTCTTTCCATCGATCGATTGTTTGGCCTACAAGACTTTCCTTTGAGACATCAACCAGAGTCCATCTGGTTCTGTCACCAAAGCTCTGGATGGACCAGCGGTGGACGAGCCTCAGGACCAAACTCACACAGCATAAAGAAAATCACAATGAAGCTTTGACAAGATGAAAAAGTCTGACAGGAAATGGACAGAGTTCTGAAAGAACACCTCACTGTCCAAACATACAAACTTCTCATGGTCAGTTCCAAAAGCTAGAGATCTTAGCAGTGAACATCTGGTCAAAAATAATCCGCCCATGTATTTCTCTCAGTAGATAGTGCTCAAAGCTTTAAGAAATTAAACTTTTCACAGCGTGTGCCATTCAAGAACAGCAGCAGCTTCAGCTGGATGGAGCCGACGCCGAGGTTCTCTCATTCTGGCCCTTCTGACTGCTGACGAGCTCGGGAAACAAGAAGACAGTCCAGACCCCATGCTGCAGGGCATGGTACAGTACAATGAAGAGCTCTAACACATGGTCCAGCACTAAATCATCAGAATAATAAAAATTATTAAAAAAATATCTAAAAATAAAAACACATCTGAGACAAAAATATACACTCTCACTTGAGACCATGAACACCAAAGCATGGTAACTACTCTTCACACAGTGCACCTCTAAGGAAAATAAAGCACAACAAAAGGCAAAATCAAGAATATACACATCTCTCTCTGGTGAAATAAAAATAATGTTTGCCAAGAACAAAATCTGGTAAACAAAATAAATTAAGGCATGCAAAAGACGTCAAATCATAAGATTTGGATAATTGTGTTTTTAAGCCAAACATCCTATATTGTTAGAAGATCTTCCTGTTAGGAAGAAACCACTCACGCATTAAATCCTCAGAACAAAGGTAGCTGCCAAAATAAAATTCAAACCCACTGGAATATCACTGTAATACGCCCGAGCATTAAAGGCCTATATTTACATAACTGTGTTGTGTGTTTGAGCTTTAAGAGGCCGATATTTACATACATGTTCATGCAGATTCAGCAGCAGTGCAGCAAAAACAAGCAGCGAACACTTGAATGACAGGAGAGCTTCTGCAGACCTCCTAGATCACAGAAAATAAATAGCACATATCAAAATAAAATGTACATCAAACGTGTCGCTCAGATCCGTCCTTTCAAAACAAAATGATATGTAAAAAACAAACAGTAGAAAGTGAGACGAGCTCTTCTGTTGGCCTGAAAGGTGACAGTGATTCATCACAAGAGCTGAGGTTCTGCCACGTTAAGGCTTAATGCAGTAAACACCAGAGCTGAGGCCCCAAACCAGTGGAGCTGGACTGGGAGGAGTGGGAGCTGGACTGGGAGGAGTGGAGCTGTACTAGGAGCTGCACTGGGAGTAGAACTGGGAACAGAGGAGCTGTACCGGGAGGAGTGGAGCTGAACTGTACTGGGAGCAGTGGAAGCTGTACTGGGAGAAGTGGAGCTGTACTAGGAGCTGTATTGGGAGGAGTAGAGGTGTACTAGGAGCTGTACTGGGAGTAGAACTGGGAACAGAGGAGCTGTACTGGGAGGAGTGGAGCTGAACTGGACTGGGAGCAGAGGAAGCTAGACTGGGAGAAGTGGAGCTGTACTGGGAGCAATGGGAGCTGGACTGGGAAGACTGGAGCTGTACTGGGAGGAGTGGAGCTGAACTGGGAGGAGTGGCGCTAAACTGGGAGCTGTACTGGGAGCAGAGAAGCTGTCCTGGGAGAAGAGGAGCTGGACTGGGTGCAGTGGAGCTGAACTGGGAGCCGTAATGGGAACAGTGGAGGAGTCACACACACACAAAGACATGCATCAAGTCACCCAGCACACACTAACACTTCTTCTCCTGCTCCTCTGACAGACCAGCACCTCCTCATGTTTCCAGGCTGGATAATTCTGGAGTTTTTTTCTCTGGGTTTCTTGGCAGCGTTACATGGAGTGGCTCTCCCCCCTCCTGAGGCTGGGTTGGGGGTGAAGGGGGTCAGTAGTCTGCGATAGGGGCCAGCTCTGGGTTCAGGTCCACCGTGATGTTCTTGTACAGGCTGCTGAGGGAGGTGTGGGGGCTGTAGTGGAGGTTGTTGAGGCCATCCAGGTGCTGCCGCTCTTTGGAGTACCTCAGCAGTTTATACCTGAAAACATCAACATGGTTATTATTACTCTGTTGAACTAATAGACTACTAAAACAGAGCTCAAAAGCATTTAGTGTCCTTATAGAAAAGGTCCGTTAATTCCTAAAATATCTGTTGGTGGCAGCAGTGAGGCTCATTGATGCCATTTAATGAGCTCCACTGAGGGAGAGACGATACCTGGCTTTCATATTGATCAGTCTTTTCATGGTTCTCAACCTGTGGTACATGCACCACCGGTGCCACCTTTGCCCCCTGTTGGTAGTTTTTGGAGAGATCCCTGGAATCTCAATGTTTGTAAAAAATGGAAGAGAACCAGGGCGGCACGGTGGTGTAGTGGTTAGCACTGTCGCCTCAAAGCAAGAAGGTACTGGGTTCGAATCCCGGGCCCGGGGCCTTTCTGTGTGGAGTTTGCATGTTCTCCTCACGTCTGCGTAGGTTCTCTCTGGTACTCCGGCTTCCTCCCACCATCCAAAAACATGCATGGGGATTAGGTTAACTGGTTAATTTAAATTGACCGTAGGTGTGAATGTGAGTGTGAGTGGTTGTCTGTCTCTATGTGTCCTGTGATGAACTGGACACTTGTCCAAGGTGTACCCTGCCTTGCACCCTAAGACAGTTGGGATACGCTCCAGCTCTTATTGCTTCTTCTGAATATAATTTGAGCAGAACTGAGTTCAGTTTTTGGTGTGGCCCTCCACCATGTGACCCCTGGGGGACATTAATGTCCACTCCTGGGGCAGCTGCAGTTACATTAAATGTGGATTGAGCTGTGGTGCAGAGAGGAAGAGTCAGGACACAGAGAGAGAGTTAGGATGAAGAACATTTTCTGAAGGACAGTTGTTCTTAATGATGACAGTTATGGTCTCACTGCTCCTCATACTGGATGTTACTGGATGTTAGTTCTAGTGCTCTTTTTAGATGGTGGCTGACAAAAGTTAACATTCCTAATTGTTATTAGGAATACATTTGCCTCCTGTTGGCCATATGGTAGTACCTGGTGTAAAAAGAATAAGAACCACTGATCTAGTAAATGTGCCCAGTTAACTCACCAACACCTGTTAACAATTGGCTTTTGTCCTCAGGTTTCAATCAGCATCCATTACCAGGATAAATTACTGCAGTACTTATCAGTGTTTAAAACTACCAGCATCTTTGTATACAATGTCTTTATTAGCATTTCAACATACGATCACGAGTATCAAACATCTCTCTTACCTCCCCAGGAACTGGACTTCTCCTCTGTGGTGGTGAGGGATGGACTTGTACTTGCCGATCTCTCCTTCTGGTCGAGTAACATTCAAGCCAGCATAGTGAACCCTGAGAAGAACCAGGCTGCTTTAACACCACTAGAACATTTATAGAACTATAATCTGCTTCAGCTCAACTGGGGACTCTGTGTTCACTATACTGTGAGGAATACCTCCACCTGTCTGCCATCATGGCTACAGCTAACGGCTAGCAGCTAACGGTGCCAACAGCACAGCTGTGTTTGGGTCAGTGGACTGCTTCTAAAGTAACTGATTATAAATAGTTGCAGATTCTTTAGAAAATCAAATTATAATTATTATTATTATTATATTCTGTCAATCAACTAATATGAATAATTGACAGTTTGTTTCAGTATCAAAACCATGTCACAGCTTGGACCATTTAGTAGCTAATCTGGAGCAATCAATCATCCCACATGATCATCATCAGCAGCAGCAGATTGTGCTGAGTTCCTCCTGACAACAGAGCAAACTGCTGATGTCTGTCACAGTGTTTCTGATTCCAGTTGGCTGGTTTGTAGATGAGGGTCTCAGCCTCAGAGTCCATTTGGTTCTGAACTTCAGAGCACAGTGTGTGTGTGTGTGTGTATGTATGTATGTATGTATATGCTATGCTCCTCTCACCCTTATAGGGTGGTATCCGTGTTATCCTCAAGCTTGGGAGTTTGAGGGTTCTGCGCAGTATCTTCGCTGTTCCTAGAACTGCACTCTTCTGGACTGAGGCTTCAGATGTTGTTCCTGGAATCTGCTGGAGCCACTCTCCCAGTTTGGCCTTCACCTTCCACATCTGTTCCAGCTGTTCTTTCAACCCCTGGTACTTCTCAACCTTTTCGTGCTCCTTCATCTTGATGTTGGCATCAGCTGGTACTGCCACATCTATCACCACTGCCCTCTGCTGCTCTTTGTCCACCACCACTATGTCCGGTTGGTTAGCCAAGAGCTGTTTGTCAGTCTGGATGCTGAAGTCCCACAGGATCTTAGCCCTGTTGTTCTCAACCACCTTTGGTGGTATGTCCCATTGGGATTTGGGTACTTCTAGTCCATACTGGGTACAGATGTTCCTGTACACTATCCCAGCTACCTGGTTGTGCCTCTCCATAGACGCTGATCCAGCTAGCATCTTACGTCCCGCTACTATGTGCTGGACTGTCTCAGGGGCCTCCTTACACAGCCTGCACCTTGGATCTGGTCCACTGTTGTAGATCCTGGCCTCTATAGCCCTCGTGCTCAGGGCCTGTTCTTGTGCTGCCAGGATCAGTGCCTCTGTGCTGTCTGTCAGCCCAGCATTTTCCAGCCATTGGTAGGTCTTCTTGATCTCAGCCACTTCCTCTATCTGACGGTGGTACATGCCATGTAGAGGCTTGTCCCTCCATGTTGTCTGCTCCTCACCCTCCTCACACTCTTCAGGTTTCTGCAACCTGAGGCTTTCACTGAGCAGTTCATCTTTAGGGGGCATTTTCCTGATATATTCTTGGATTTTCGATGTTTCATCCTGGACAGTGGCTCTGATGCTCACGAGTCCTCGGCCTCCCTCTTTCTGCTTAGTGTACAGCCTCAGGGTGCTGGACTTGGGGTGAAACCCTCCGTGCATGGTGAGGAGCTTCCTTGTCTTGATATCTGTAGCTTCTATCTCCTCCTTTGGCCAGCTTATGATCCCAGCGGGGTATCTGATGACTGGCAGTGCGTACATGTTGATAGCTCGGACTTTGTTCTTACCATTCAGCTGACTCCTCAGGACTTGCCTAACTCTCTGGAGATATTTAGCTGTGGCTGACTTCCTTGCGGCCTCCTCATGGTTTCCATTAGCCTGTGGGATACCACGGTATTTGTAGCTGTCTTGGATGTCTCCTATCCTGCCCTTTGGTAGGTCCACCCCTTCAGTTCTGATCATCTTGCCTCTCCTCGATACTATCCGGCCACACTTGTCCAATCCGAATGACATCCCTATGTTGTCGCTGTAGAACCTGGTGGTATGGATCAGTGAGTCGATTTCTCACTCATTCCTGGCACACAGCTTGATGTCATCCATGTAGAGCAGGTGGCTGATTGTTGCCCAAATTCAGTATCGGTATCCGAAGCCGCTCTTTGTGATGATCCAACTGAGGGGGTTCGGACCTATGCAGAACAGCAGTGGTTATAGTGCATCCCCTTGGTATAGACCACACTTGATGGTGACTTGGGCGACTGGCTTTGAGTTGGCCTCTAGGGTCGTCTTCCACATTCCCATGGAGTTCTTGATGAAGGCTCTTAGTGTTCTGTTGACCTTGTACAGTTCCAGACATTCCAGTATCCATGTGTGTGGCATTGAATCATAGGCTTTCTTGTAGTCAATCCAGGCAGTGTACAGGTTGGTCTGTCAATTCTTACAGTCTCTGTGAACTGCTCTGTCAACCAGCAGCTGGTGTTTGGCTCTTCTGGTGTTACTGCCAATTCCCTTCTGTGCCGCGCTCATGTATTGAGCCATATGCCTACTCATCTTAGCCGCCATGATGCCTGACAGGAGCTTCCATGTTGTACAGAGACAGGTTATTGGCCGGTAGTTGGGGGTCCTTCATGATGAGGACTGTCCTGCCTTCAGTTAGCCACCCTGGGTGGGTCCCATCCCTTCGCAGCTGGTTCATCTGTGTTGCCAGGCGTTCATGGAGTGTCGTCAACTTCTTAAGCCAGTACACATGGATCATATCGGGGCCCGGAGCTGTCCAGTTCTTCATCTTTGACACTCTTTCTTGGACATCTGCCATTGAGATGGTTACTGGTTCTTGTTCTGGGAGGCTGCTGTGGTCAGTTCTCAGGTCCACTAGCCATTGGGTATTGGTGTTGTGTGATGCCTCTCTGTTCCAGATGCTCTTCCAGTATCTTTCCATCTCAGCTCTTGGTGGGTCTGGGCTGATGTTACTTCCCTGCCACTGAGAGTATACCTTGGCCGGGTGAGTGGAGAACATCTTGTTTATTCTCCTAGCCTCTACCTCCTTGGTGTATCTCTTCAGCCGAGAGGCCAGAGCTGTTAGTCTCTGTTTGGCAGTTTCAAGTGCTTCAGGTATGGGCAGCTTGTTGTATTTCCTGGGTACCCCTTTATTCACCATGCTCCCTTTTCTGCATCTCTATTAGCTGGCTGACTTCTCTCCGTGTTGCCTTTATCCTGGCCTCCAACCGTCTCTTCCATGGAGGGTACTGCCTCCTGCCAAGCGTACTGATCTTATATCCTAGCATCTCAAGGAGTACTGTTGCTGTACTGTGTATCAGCTTATTGGTCTCAGTGATGGTCCCAGTTGGGATTGTTCTTACTGCAGCATTCACATCTTCTAGCAGATCTTCTGAAGGTACTAGATAATTCAGCTTCGGTAGTTGTCGGAGGCTCCAGGTTTCCAGTTGGTTCACGATCATCCTTTTCAGGTCAGCAGCTCTTGTGTTGAGGCTCTCTATTGGGGCTTGGTACCCAATCTCGGATTGTGGGGGTGATGGTGACATCCCCCCACTGACCTGTCGTCCTGGCTCCCCCTTGCCGTAGCATCGTTGTAGTATTTCATCGATCTCTAGTTGTGATAGCAGTTTTCGGTTACGGATGTTGGAACACTGGGCTAATAGTTGTTTCTTTGTTAACCTTGATTGTGGGTTTCGAAGCATCCATAGGTCCCACATTCGTGCCATATATCCCCTCTCTCTGGGATTGCTTGTATAGTAGCATTCCAACAATTCCGTATTCTCCGCCCTCGTCCATGTATGTCTTGTTCTAGTAGCCCATTTCTCATCAGATTGCCCTGGTTCCCTAGCATCTTATGTGGACCTTGTTAACCTGGGCGACGTCCAAGCCGGTATGACTCTATCAGTATTGTATCCGCTCATATTGAGGTAGGCTGGTGTAGCATTAGGGGTCTTGCCTAAGGACCCTTACTGGATGAACCTCACCCTGACCGGGATACTGTACTATCCAGCTGGTATATACGTACATATATATATATATGTATTTGCCTCATGCAGTGCAACACATCTCCTTCGCATAGAATTGATCAGGCTGTCGATTGTGGCCTATGGAATGTTGGTCCACTCCTTTTCAATGGCTGTGCGAAGTTGCTGGATATTGGCAGGAACTGGTACACGCTGTCGTATACGCCGATCCAGAGCATCCCAAACATGCTCAATGGGTGACCGGTGAGTATGCTGGCCATGCAAGAACTGGGACGTTTTCAGCTTCCAAGAATTGTGTATAGATTCTTGCAACATGCGGCCGTAGATTATCCTGCTGCAACATGAGGTGATGTTCTTGGATGTATGGCACAACAATGGGCCTCAGGATCTCGTCACGGTATCTCTGTGCATTCAAAAGGCCATCAATAAAATGCACCTGTGTTCTTCGTCCATAACAGACGCCTGCCCATACCACAACCCCACCACCACGGGCCACTCGATCCACAACATTGACATCAGAAAACCGCCCACCCACACCACGCCACACACGCTGTCTGCCATCTGCCCTGAACAGTGTAAACCAGGATTCATCCGTGAAGAGAACACCTCTCTAACGTGCCATCGAATGTGAGCATTTGCCCACTCAAGTCGGTTACGACGACGAACTGGAGTCAGGCTGAGACCCCAATGAGGATAACGAGCATGCAGATGAGCTTCCCTGAGACAATTTCTGACAGTTTGTACAGAAATTCTTTGGTTATGCAAACCGATTGTTTCAGCAGCTGTCCAAGTGGCTGGTCTCAGACGATCTTGGAGGTGAACATGCTGGATGTGGAGGTCCTGGGCTGGTGTGGTTACACGTGGTCTGCGGTTGTGAGGCTGGTTGGATGTAGTGTCAAATTCTCTGAAACGCCTTGGGAGATGGCTTATAGTAGAGAAATGAACATTCAATACACGAGTAACAGCTCTGGTTGACATTCCTGCTGTCAGCATGCCAATTTCACGCTCCCTCAAATCTTGCGACATCTGTGGCATTGTGCTGTGTGATAAAACTGCAACTTTCAGAGTGGCCTTTTATTGTGGGCAGTCACACCTGTGCACTAATCGTGGTGTCTAATCAGCATCCTGATATGGCACACCTGTGAGGTGGGATGGATTATCTCAGCAAAGGAGAAGTGCTCCTATATGGTACGCGTATTGCATCGTTTCCGGTCTCAGCCACTACTCTGTTGTTTCCTACAGCACTCTGAGCTGCTCTGCCACAAAAATAGTTTTGTTACTGTCTTAATCTACAGCGGTTATCGTCCCGCCGTACATTTGTAGTGTACTAATCCTATCAAGCACTCTAAAACTTCCCCAGACTTTCCCTGTCACTTGTTGGTGTTTTCCAGCGGCTCTTTTCGGCTAACAACTAGCTTCCATAGCCTAGCTTAGCAGCTATCTTAGCGTATAGCCATGGCTTCTCCTCTTACTTCTCCTGCTTTCTCTTGCTCAGTGTGTCTCATGCTCAGTTATTCCTCTGCGTCCTTTAGTGATAATGGTACGTGTAATAAGTGTAGCATGTTCGCGGTTTTGGAGGCGAGGCTTAGCGAGTTAGAAGCCCGGCTCCGCACCATCCAAAGTCCTAGTTATGCTTCCGTAGCTAGCCAGCCCCTAGCCGGTGCGAGCCGATCCTAGCGTAGCTCCTCCTAGCCGTCCCCCGGCAACTCCCGAGCAGCCGGGAGAGTGGGTGACTGTCCGAAGGAAGCGTAGTTTTAAACAGCCCACAGCTCACCACCGACGCCTTCATGTTTCAAACAAGTTTTCCCCACTCAGCGACACACCCGTTGAAAAGCCAACCCTGGTTATTGGCAGCTCTATTCTTCGAAACGTGAAATTAGCGACACGGGCAACCATTGTCAAATGCATTCCAGGGGCCAGAGCGGGCGACATAGAATCCCATTTGAAACTGCTGGCTAAGGATAAACGTAAATATGGGACTACTGTTATTCACGCTGGCGGTAATGACACCCGGTTACGCCAATCGGAGGTCACAAAAATTAACGTGGAATCAGTGTGTGCTTACGCTAAAACAATGTTGGACTCCGTAGTTTTCTCTGGTCCCCTCCCTAGCTTGGCCTCTGATGACATGTTTAGTCGCATGTCATCCTTCCACCGCTGGCTGTCGAGGTGGTGTCCAGTTAATGATGTGGGCTTCATCGATAATTGGAGCAGTTTCTGGGGAAAACCTGGTCTGATGAGGAGAGACTGCATCCATCCTACTTTGGAAGGAGCAGCTCTCATTTATAGAAAGATGGCGAAGATTATTAGTTGACCTAACCCATGACAACCCAGGGTTGAGACCAGGAGACAGAGTTGTAGTTTAACACACTTCTCTGTGCTTCCATTAGAGCAGTCACCCACCCAGAACCCCATAGAAACGGTGTCTGTCCCACAACCACTGAAATCAGTTAAATCCATAGTAAACAAAAGGGGAGTTGAACAAAATAATTTAATAAAAATTAAATCCACTGCTGAAATAGTTAATCAGGACAGGAGAATTAAATGTGGACTTTTAAATATCAGGTCATTATCATCTAAAGCTCTACTAGTAAATGAATTAATATCTGATAACCACGTTGATTTATTTTGTCTTACTGAAACCTGGTTGTGTCAAGATGATTATGTCAGCCTGAATGAATCCACTCCTCCTAGTCATATTAATACTCATATTCCTAGAGATACAGGCCGTGGAGGAGGAGTTGCAGCAATTTTTGATTCTAGTCTATCGATCAAACCTAAACCTAAATTAAACTATAAGTCTTTTGAAAGCCTGGTTCTTAGTCTTTCTCATCTTAAATGGAAAACAGAGAAACCAGTTTTATTTGTTATAGTGTACCGTGCTCCAGGTCCATATTCTGAATTTCTGAGTTCTCTGAGTTTTTATCAACTTTAGTCCTGAGAACTGATAAAGTAATTATTGTAGGTGACTTTAATATTCATGTGGACGTTGACAGTGACAGCCTTGGTACTGCTTTTATCTCGCTGTTAGATTCAATTGGCTTCTGTCAGAATGTTCAGGAACCAACTCACTGTTTTAACCATACCCTCGACCTGGTCCTGACCTTGAAGTAGAACATTTATCAGTCCACCAACAGAATTCCTTGCTATCAGACCATTACTTGTTAACCTTTGAATTTTTTCTTCTGGACTACACTCCATCAGGTAAATCCATGTACACTAGATGTTTATCTGATAGTGCTGTAGCCAAGTTTGAGGATATAATTCCATTAGCTTTTAATTCAATACCTAATATCAATATACTTGAGGGCTCAGACTTCAGTCCTAGTCAAATTGATAATTTGGCAGATAGTGCTGCAGACTCTCTGCAAGCATCTCTAGACTCTGTTGCACCTCTAAAAAGAAGATAGTAAAGTACAGAAAGCTGGCTCCATGGTATAACCCTCACACCCGCAGTTTAAAGCAAGCAGCAAGAAGATTTGAAAGGAAGTGGCGTTTAACCGGTCTTCAAGAGTCTCGCCTGGACTGGCATGATAGTCTGAAAGCTTATAGGAAGGCTCTCCGTAAGGCCAGAGCAGCTTATTATTCATCATTAATAGAAGAAAATAAAAACAACCCCAGGGTTCTATTCAGCACTGTAGCCAGGCTGACAGAGAGCCACAGCTCTATTGAACCATCTATTCCCATAACCCTCAGTAGTAGTGACTTCATGAGCTTCTTTAATGAGAAGAGTATAACTATTAGGGAGAAAATCAGTCACACTGTGCCTTTGACTGAAACTGCTTTGTCTTTAAACACAGGAAGCATAGGACTCATTGAAGAACTTGATGTATACTTGGACTGCTTTTCTCCCATAGACCTCCACAAACTGACTTCATTGATTTCCTCATCTAAGCCTTCTACTTGTCTCTTAGATCCCATCCCAACTTCACTGCTTAAAGAAGTTTTACCGTTACTGAGCACCTCTTTATTAAACATGATCAACTTATCTTTGCTGTAAGGCTATGTACCTCAGTCATTTAAAGTAGCCGTAATCAAACCTCTTCTGAAGAAGCCTGGTCTTGATCCAGAGGTTTTAGCTAACTATAGACCAATATCCAACCTTCCTTTTCTCTCTAAGATCCTTGAGAAAGCAGTGTGCAGTCAGCTGTGTGACTTCCTCCAGAACAATAATCTATTTGAGGACTTTCAGTCAGGATTTAGAAAATATCACAGAGACCGCTCTGGTGAAAATTACTAATGACCTGCTAATTGCGTCAGACAATGGACTCGTCTCAGTACTTGTCTTGTTAGATCTTAGCGCTGCTTTTGATACTATTGACCACCATATCCTGTTGCAGAGATTAGAACATTTAATTGGCATCAGAGGAACTGCTTTAAGCTGGTTCAAATCCTACTTATCGGCTCGATCACAGTTTGTTCACATTAATGATGAGTCCTCCATGCAGTCCATAGTCAGTTATGGAGTTCCTCAAGGTTCTGTGCTTGGGCCAATTCTATTTACTTTATATATGCTTCCTTTAGGCAATGTTATCAGAAAACACTCCATAAACTTTCACTGTTATGCAGATGATACTCGGCTGTATTTGTCATTTAAGTCAGACGATTCCAGCCAGTTAGCTAAACTCCAAACATGTCTTCAGGATATAAAAACTTGGATGACGCACAATTTCTTGTTGTTAAATTCAGATAAAACTGAGGTTATTCTAATTGGCCCCGAAAATCTCAGAAATAACCTATCTAATGACTTATTTACTCTAGGTGGCTTTGCACCAGCCTCGAGCACCACTGTAAGGAATCTAGAGGTAATTTTTGACCAAGATATGTCCTTCAACGTCCACATGAAACAAACAGCTAGAACAGCTTTTTTTCATCTGCATAACATTGCAAAAATCAGGCATAGTCTCTCTCAAACGATGCAGAAAAATTAGTCCATGCTTTTGTACCTTCTAGGCTGGACTACTGCAATTTCTTATTATCAGGCTGCCCTAATAAGTCTATCAGGACTCTCCAGCTGGTCCAGAACACTGCAGCACGTGTTCTGACCAGAACCAGGAAAAGAGACCATATTTCTCCGGTGTCAGCCTCTTTGCACTGGCTCCCTGTAAAATCTAGAATCAAATTTAAAATCCTCCTCCTCACCTACAAGGCACTGAATGGTCAGGCACCATCTTAACTTAAAGAGCTAATAGTACCTTATAATCCTGCTAGAACTCTGTGCTCTCAGAATGCAGGACTATTAGCAGTTCCTAGAGTTTATAAAAGTAGAATGGGAGCTAGAGCTTTCAGTTATCAAGCTCCTCTTCTGTGGAACCAACTCCCTCTTTCAGTGCGGGAGGCAGACACCATCCCCTTATTCAAGAGTAGGCTTAAGACTATCCTTTTTGATAGTGCTTATAGTTAGGACTGATCCAAGGTTGACTCAGGCTGCCTTGGATCAATCCTTAGTTATGCTGCTATAGGTCTAGACTGCCAGGGGACTTCCTCTGACACACTGAGCTTCTCTTCTTCTTCATTTCGATGCCTCCATTAAGTCATTTTACTAACTCATCTTCTTCCCCAGAGTCCCTGTGCTCTCAGCTCCCAGGTGTCCGTGAGCTGAGGCTACTTGGTGAGAAGGAGGTGGTGTCATCCAGGCTTTGTCTGTCGTGATGGTGGTGAGATGGAGAAGAGGCGATGCTGCTCAGGTTGTATCTGTTAGGGTAGTGGAGAAGAGGATGTGTTTACTCTTCCTCCCTTCAACACATGCTGCAGATTAGTTTTGTGCCTCATAGTCCCTGTGCGTTCTCATCTCACAGGTATCCATGGATCCAGTCTACCTGGTGGAGTAGTGGTTGTGCAGACCAGTCAGGCTTCATCTTCTGGTTCTGAGTGACGTGGTGGTGACGAGGTCATCCTGCGGAGGTTTCTCCTGTTTGGTGTGGTGGAGAGAGGAGGACATGCTGCCCAGGCTTCTTCTGGTTGGTGTGGTGGAGAGGAGGACGTGCTGCCCAGGCTTCTTCTGGTTGGCGTGGTGGAGAGAGGAGGACGTGCTGCCCAGGCTTCTTCTGGTTGGTGTGGTGGAGAGGAAGACATGCTTCTCATCCTTTGCTGATAGCTTGATGATGCTCTTCATCCCCTTGGACACTCTCATACAATTCTATATATACACACTGTATATTAGCTGTTGTTATATTGAGTTGGACATTTCCATACAATTTTGTATGTAGTGTTAATGTGTTTTCATTGTTGTTATTCTGTACACATGGCATCTATTGCACGTCTGTCCATCCTGGAAGAGGGATCCCTCCTCTGTCGCTCTTCCTGAGGTTTCTTCCGTTTCTTTTTCCCTGTTAAAAGGTTTTTTTTTGGGGAGTTTTTCCTTAGCCGATGCGAGGGTCATTTGTAAAGGACAGACGGTGTCATATCCTGTACAGATTGTAAAGCCCAATGGGGCAAATTCATAATTTGTGATATTGGGCTATACAAATAAACTTGACTTGACTTGCTCACTATCACAGATTTAGACTGGTTTGTGAACAATATTTGAGGGAAATGGTGATATTGTCTATGTGGATACAATGGTGATATTGTCTATGTGGAAAATGTTTTTGATCTTTGAGTTCATCTCATAACTCAAATCTGAACTGGTCGAGAAAGCTGCATTTTAGGCTCTATTTTTCGTCTATATAAATATAAAGGTCTGACGTGAATAAACATGGAACGGAATGTTTTTGCTGGTGGGTCAGAAAAGGAAATCAGAAGACTAAACAATAGAGGAAAGACATTCATGTATGCATAAATAGATGAAAATAATTGAAACTAGGGTCTTTTCACTGCTTTAGTTATCTACACTACATTCACTAAGAAGCTGTCATCACAAACACCTTGATACCTTCAGAGGGTTATCATGGAGACCACAGGGAGCCTGTCTGCTGTTGTACTATTTTCAGGAAAAAGAAAATGTGTTGACACTTGTTATTAATGGGACACCACCGTTGTCTCCTATGTCCACCTACACACCCTGGCTAACATTTAGCTCCTTTAATCATCAGAACACTCCTATGACTTGTTGGACATGATAAACTGTTCAACAAGGCTCGATCCTGCAAAGGTCACCACTTTCACACACTGCTTCTTCGGCAACTACACATCAACAGTTGGAGTGCTATGCTAATAACAGCTGATGACACACCAGAGTTATTTACTTTTCAAACTAATGGTCTATGACTCAACTAACGTTGACTCAGGTGACGTCACTTGAGGACATTTATTTCTCCTAGTTCCCTCTGCTTTCAGCTATTCAGTAGCCGGTTTCACACTATCGAGCCAGGCCGGGCCAGGGCCATTAGGGGGCTACCTCAGTGCTAAGAGCCCTGGGCCAAAAGCTCCACACCCCAAAACCGTATGTGTGTTCACACTGTCGGGCTACTAGCTCTTCCGGTTTACGTCCCCGTTTGCGAAAACGTCACTGACACAACCCATTATCAAGCAGGATAGGTTTGATAAGTTTGATTAAGAAAGAAAGAAGCTGTTATAGAGGCTACATGCGGGATGACGACAAAGAGCAATCAAATTACTAGCGCCCCGCGGGGCACTGATGGGCCCGAGCCGTGTGCCCCGCCTTCCCTTTCGCACCACGCAGTTGTGGCGCAACGTACCCCCTAACCCTAACCCTGCAACTGATTTGTGGTGTGCACAGAATGTTACGTATTGATAGTGTACTAAGCAGCAGTAATTGTCATGTGAGTCAAGCGCCAATTAAAGTTACATTTTAAATCTTGTCCTCTTGTTGTAGTAATGTTGTGAGTCAAGCTTTACAATTGTGTACTATTTTACAATCGGATTTTGTTGTGAGGACCTTAAAGAGATATGATATTAAAATGAGATTGCTGAATTACAAAGCCTTACTTAATTAGCTGTACTTAGCTAATTGCCTGTCACTTTATTGCATTCAGTAGTCTCCACTAGTCTTGTAAATAGCATGTGACTCTATTGCCAATAAAAATTATATTTTATAGCTTCTCAGTTCACACTTCCAGATTGAAAAATGTCAAACTTTGAATTGCCGCCACATTGGCGCCCTTTGAGCTACACACATGATTTTTGAATACGATGTTCCCAGAGATCTAAACTACAGACTGGAGGTGAAATAACATCTTAACAGAACATCGTTTACTTTGGAGGCGGCCATTTGTACATGCTTGTTTGAACCACCACTCCCATTTTGAGGGGCTGCCATTTCTAAACTAAGCATGTTATGGTAAAACTTTTGTAGGTCACTAGTGTGGGTACTTGTGACAGCAGTTTCAGATGTCTAGCATTAAATCCCTAGGAGAAGTTAATTTTTGAAAATACCCTAAAAATTAGCCGAAAAAGTGGAAATGCCGAACTTTCAAATCAAAATGGCCGACTTCCTGTAGGGCGTGGCCCATGAGTTAAAGAAGCTTTTTTGTTGGTCTTGGAGTCCTTCACAATCCTACCGGATTTCACAGCTGTGGGTCGCACACAGGGGCGGGGCTGGATCTTTGAAAATTTCTAGATGGCGCCATTGAGCCGTTTTTGGGTGTGTCTCCATTTTTACATTGGAATCGTCAAGAGGACGCCCCTACTAACCTGTGTACCAATGTTCATGAGGTTGTGACATTCCTAGGCCATGTGGCAGAAGGCTACATTTCTGAAATATGAAATAGCGCCACCATGCCGCCGTTGCGTGAAACGTCTTTCTGATTTTTTTCTACATTCAGCTGTGCACCAGGCACACTGTGAACGAATTTCAGTCTGATCGCATCAATTCAGAAGGACTTATAGGCCAAAATGTGCAAGAACACGTTCGTCTTTACCACTAGTTGGCGCTACAACACATGGAGGCAAGTTTGGTGTCAATGCGTGCGGGGCTGAACCTTTAATAAATGACCAAAATCTAGTGGAGGTGGGACCACGTATGACAGAGTTATGCCCACTTTCATGTTTTCTGAGACATGCCCAACTTTGCGGTGCCCTGATGACCACGCCCTTTGGCGAGGAGCTATGAAATGCAACTGGCCATCAAGTACAAGGAGTTTGTGATTTTTTGAGCTACTTTGGACATCTCTAATGCAAAGTCCGTAGGAGCTGTGCATGAAAACAAAAAAAGTGGGTTTTCTGGGATTTTCTAGATGGCGCTGTTGAGCACAGAAATGAATCACTGTCTATGCGTTCAGGACCAAGGGGCCCATCATCCCAGAAAATTTCAGATTTTTTAAAGCAACAATGCCTGAGTTATGTCACCTAAATCGTTTGAAAAAGTACCTCTAACTTCGGCGCCCCCTAGGGGTCAGAGCACAAGGCGTCAATTTGGACAGGCTATTTTTAAAAAATTCGCTACGTAGCTATGATCAACCTGACACCAAGTTTGGAAGAAACAACCCTATAATGACTGGAGGAAAAATTGAAAAGCAACAGCTGTTTTACCATGACTCAGCATATTTTTGCTCATAAAAAATTCATAACTCCTTCCCTGTGCATTTTAGAGAAAAGTTCAAAGTAGCAAAATGGAAGGTCTTGATCAGCTCTACGCACCTGCAAAATTTCATAGCCCAACAAAGAACTCGCCAAGCGTGACAAACTATAGGGGGCGCCACTGAGCCATTTCTTTTCTGACCTGTGCGCTGCAATTAGAATACTTCAATTTTCGCCGGACCCGATCCGTGTGCTGAATTTCAGCATATTCCGTGCACGTTAAAGCCCTGAAAAACTCGAAAAAGTTGCCAGAATAATAATAATAATAATAATAATAAATAATCCGAGCAAATACAATAGGGCTCTCGCCCAGCTTTGCTGGCTCGGGCCCTAATAAATAATCCGAGCAAATACAATAGGGCTCTCGCCCAGCTTTGCTGGCTCGGGCCCTAACAACAGGAACAACGTCTGAGAGCCAAGGTATGGAAACACAAAAGAATTGAGGTATGTTAACCATAAAACAATCCGTTCAAAATGCCAGCTATACCACAGCACCACGAGGCTGTATAGAAGCTAGCTCACTAATTGATAGGCTATTTGTTTACATCGATAGTAGTAGGTTACGCAGCTAACAGCAAACATAGGACAAACTTTGCGTTACTGCTTTACTTTGCATGGAACTGACGTAGCTTTTCCTTTTCCTTGAAAAGAAAAGGAAAAGCCTCTAGCCCTACTTTGGCCCATGGTTTACGTGGGGCCAGAAATCGTGGGCCATTAGCACCAAGACGGCCCGGAGATGGCCCACAGTTTGCACCTGGCCCTGCAGTGTGAAAGCACTTAACCAGCTAAACCAGCTAGTGACACAACACTTTTAACCCTTAGCTCTCAACTTGTCCTCACAGTTTATTTCTGTTAGTAAGAGACTAAGCTGCTGTTTCTGTGGTGAAGACCCTCTCTTCCTCGATAGATAACCAAACAACAACACTGTCTGACAAACCTGTTCCACAAGTCATCGTCCTCTCCTCCCCAGCCCCAGAATGCATTGGGAAAGCCATTAATCTTGCGGAACTGCTCCACAGTGAGTCCACTCACCCCTCCGAAGAACTCACTGTATGGAAGACTGGAAACAACATGACAGAAGTGAAATATGATCCACACTTATGCTGTCCATCTAACATAAGATGTGCTGATATACTCACATGTACATATATTTGTCCAGCTTGGCAGCGAAGTGGCGCGGCATCTGACGACAGCCGTAGTAGTTTCGGTCATTTTCAGGGATGTGGTCAACATCATGGAAGATGAAGCAGTCCCAGTCCAAGTCCTTCATGGCCTCCAGGAACCCCACGTTAAACAGCATGGCTCTGTTGAAGGGCTGACTCCCACTCTGCACATAACATGAGTTAATTAGTCAGTATTAACAAGAGCTGAGAGAACAGGTCAGTCAGGTTTAGCTGCTCATCATTAAAGCGGAGTTTAAGGTTCTACTGTCCATACTTCATAATTCCACAACTAGCTCTGAAAATAAATCCATTTTACTGAGAGTGAAGAGCCTACACTTTACAGTTCACTAATCTCATCTTTTGTAACATTTTGCATTTGTGCACTTTACTCGAATTATTATCATTATTACTAATTAACTGTTATTATGTTTGTTTTGTTAATACCGCACCTGTTCGATGACGTAGAAGGCAAACTGCAGCCGCTGTCTCTGCAGCATAGGAATGAGGTGTTGGAAAAGGATGGGCAGATGTTCATGGCGGTTTCTAAAAGGAATAAGGATGGCCACCTAAAGGACAAAGACGAGCGTAAGAACTAAATCTATACACTAAATCCATCTGCCTTCTAGCTTTGTTTTTCCCCAGAAGGATCCACTCTACATCACTGACATGAGAAAACGAGAAAAGATTTAGTAGCCTATGGAAGAACTGATGCACAAAAAGGTCCAATATGACCCAGACCTACTTACCTACCTACCTACCTCTCTATCTCTCAGCAGAGCCAAGAGACTGAAGCTGGAGGAGAACTACAACACCAATGAGATGATAGTCATATATAGCTATAGTATATGAATATAGCTATCGAGGTGTTCAAGGCTCTGAAGAGGACTAACCCCCAAAAAGCAGCTGGCCCAGACAACATCCCTGGCTTCAGAGCTGGCTGACGTTCTTCCAGACATTTTTAATCTGTCCCCCTCAGAGTCATCTGTACCAACATTTCCACCATCATAGATCCCCTCCCAAAGAACAACAACATCATCTGTTTGAACATCGATCGCACGATCACACTCACTTCAATAGTAATGAAGTGCTTTGAGAGGATAGTCATGTCCCAACCCGGACACAACAGACCCCCTGCAGTTTGAATACCATCCAACCCTCTCCTCAGACGATGCTGTTAATGTGACCATCCATACAGCCCTTTGTCACCTGCCTCTGGATCCTGGACTTCCTCACAGACCCCAGACACCAGAACATCAGACATAAAGATAGTGAGCACAGGGACCCTCTTCACCTGTGACTGCACCTCCTCCCAGAGCAACACCTCCATCATCAAGTTCATCACTGGTGGAGAGGAGGCAGCCTACAGGGATGAGGTGGCTCAGCTGGTGTCCTGGTGCCGAGACAACAGTCTCTCCCTAAACCCAGACAAGACAGGAAACAAGGAGATGATTATAGACCTGAGGAAGGGGAAAGATAAACGCATTCCTCTCTACATCAATGGGACTTAGGTGGAGAAGGTGAGGGACTTCAAACTCCCCGGCATCCATGTCAGTGAAGATCTCACCAGGACACACAACAAACAGTAAATCATCAAGAAGGCTCAAGGAAACTCTTCTTTCTTAGAAGCTGAGAAAATCTGGATTTAGCCTCCAAACTCCTCAGGAACTTCTACAAATGTTCAGTGGAGAGCATCCTGAACAACTCCATCACACTGAGGTATGGGAGCTGCAACATAAAGGAGAGGAAGGCTCTCTAGCCTGTGATCATTAAAACAGCTCAGTCCATCTGTGGAACAGCCCTCCACCACGACAGGACATATTCAACACCTGGGTCACTAGGAGGACACAACATTATCAAGGACCACTCAACAGCTCACAGTCTTCAGGCTCCAGCCTTCTGGAGTTTGAAAGAAAGAAACAGACTAAAAAGAACTATAGGAGCCACATCTGTTTATTTGTTTGTCTTTTATTGATTATGTCAGGTCTCCACTGTTGGTAATTGGGTGTTTTGTTTATAAGTATGGGTGCAGGTAAGGAGGAGGGGCATGGGGTGGAAGATCATGCGGTTTTTACCGCTCACCAGGTTCACTCACATCACTTCTTTTGTTCCCCAGCAGCATCAATACGTCGCATTATCCATTTCTTTGGCATCAGTATAAGTCTATCTTTGTTATTAACTTTTGATCATTAAATGGGAACATCACCCGAACGTGGACAAGTATATGGACATTGTTTGTTAAGAGCGCGTCAAAAACAGTCTCCCACACCCATGCAAGAGTGACTGCAGGAAGGCGGGATAGTCGCTATAAGAATGTCTACCATCAGACTACTGACTGATTATCTGTTCATAAACCACATCAATGCTGCAAATATCTGTGAACAAACCTGTGACTCATTCATGACCCCTTCCTCTTTCTACCAATCGACCTGCCAAGTGTTGCAACAGGCCTGTCCTCTCTGTTTCTGGCATTTGCTCGTTGTCCTGCCTCTCTTATGCAACTATCCTCCTGCATCTCTTAACCATATCAGACATCCTAGACTAACAGCAAAATCTAACACAATCAAATCAGAAATCCACTTCACACAACACTACTAAAACTGCTAATTTGCACATTTCAGGTACAGTATTGCACAAAATCTTTGACTGCACTCTGCATTCTGTACACAGTACACACTTTATTTAATATTACTTATCTTATTTGCTCAGGGTTAGGTTTATTGCCTGTTCAGTTTTTCTTAAATTATTTTAGGAAACTCACAAAGTAAGAATTTCATTACCCACTGTTACTCCTGTTTCTACTGTGTACATGACAATAAACCTCTTGAATCTTGAATGTAGTAAAATGCATAAACCCACCTTCCAGCGAGGTCTGCAGTCCTTTGGTTTCCAATGGCCTCCAAACTCCATGTCAAAAAACTTGGCAAATTTGATTTCCATCTCCTCCATAGGGATCTCTGTCATGTTGACGTCCATAAGGCCCTCTGTGGAGCGTTTCAGATCTGTTTTTGCACTTTGTAAACAACTGTAAATAGCTGTTCTATCCTATTCTTCATACCATTGCCAACTGTAGTGTGTACATATTCATCCCAAACTTACTTAATTTTATTTTTTAATATTATTTTACAATTTTTATTCTATTGTATTCCATTTTTATATGCCATATTTAGCATATTTACTGTCTATTTCATGTTTGTGTCATGCTGCTAAATTGAAAAAGAGCTGCTAAACTGCCTTTCATCTGAAATTCTATTCAAAAACATACGGAAATATGCAATATTATCAGTACAAATCATACAGCGGTTCTTCGCGGCACTTCCTACATTAGAATATACGTCATCATGTTGTGTGTGTTTGAAGTATCACATCATTTTCTGTTAGCTATTTTCTCTTTAGCTGTTTATTTCACTTTTATGGATGGACAAGATCTTATACCAACACATACACTATACTGCCACAAGTATTCGCTCACCTGACTGCACTATTAAAAATTGTTGCTGTTGTTTTTTGAAGTATATGATGTCATTTCCTGCAATATAAAAAATCTGGTGGACTTGCTCTATGATAGGCCATAAAGGGTTAAATGAATAATTCATTGAAATTATTGAGCCCTGAAACAACATTTTCCAGGTGGTGGGTACAGTCTATACTTACTCATAGAAGGTAATCGCTCCGGGCAGGGGAGGTTCTGGGCGTAGGTGAAGTTCTCAGGCAGGTATGTGGTCGGCTGCACCAAGTATTCACTGGAGTTGCTGCCATCAGGGTAGTCTGCAGTAAAACCAACCAGCATCAGGCACAGCCGCATACCCTAAACTACCTCATCTACAGCAAACAGCTCACAGTCGACTTGTTGGCAATCATGTCCAGTTCTATTTCCTTTGTTTTTTCTTGGGTGTAAATATTAGTGCCTTCCTGAGAGGAAAAGTGTGTAACAATTAGAAGGATGTAATGTTTTTCACGTCTAACCACCTGAAATGATAGTAGTTATGGTTAGAAAGAGCCGCTGTCATTAAAAGCTCCTCACAGTTGTTGCTCGCTCTCTGGCTTCATGACTTTTCATGCACCAGATGAAACTTCCCTGCTCTAACATCAGCTTGAGAAAGGACCATTCAAACTTTCACCTCAAGTTTGTGTCAAGTGTTATTCAACATACTCAGCACTTCAGAACTGTAGTACCATTACCTTACTTCTGTGTACTTCTTAATATTGTCAGGAATATTAGAATGTAATTGCACAATACAATTTACTTTACGTCTGTACTTTAAGAGTAACACAGGAACCACTCAGGTCCTACTTGTCTCATTGGACATTCTGTGTCAGTCTTTGACTCTGTGTCCCCCATTGCTCCTCTCTCATGTGGGGTCCCACAGGGGTCAGTGCTGGGCCCTCTTTTATTCTCCTTATACCTTCTGCTTCTTGGTTCCATTCTCAGGAAACATGGCATTTCATTTCACAGCTATGCTGATGACTGCAAGATCTATGTACCCCTGAAATACGCTGACTCATTCTCCCTGAAACTATTGACAGACTGTCTGAATGAAGTCAAGGCCTGGATGGCTCTAAACTTTAAGGCTCTAAAAAAAGACAGAAGTAATGGTCTTTGGTGGCAGCTCTGTAACGCCCTTGGCTCAATATGTTGAACCTGTCGTTCGTGATCTGGGGGTAAATGTAGACGTAGAGCTGAAGTTCGACAGCCAAATTAAAGGAATGGTGAAAGCAAGTTTTTACCGTTGAGACAACTGCCAAAAATAAAAACTGTTCTTCAGAGACAACAATTTGAAAGAGTAATCCATGCCTTTGTTACTACTAGCTGGATTACTGTAATGCACTTTACACAGGGGTTAGTGGATCCTCCATTGCATGTCTTCAGCTGGTTCAGAATGCAGCTGCGCATATTTTAACCCTGTGGGGCCTATGATCCCGCCGGTGTGTTCAGATTTTTTATTGTAAATATTTGTATATAGTATTACTTTTTTCAATTTTATATTTACATATTCATATTAGCAACCTATATTTAGTTTTTCAAGTTCCAAAACAGTTGTGGTTTTTATTGTAATAAATACAATTTTTTATTCAATTTGAATTTGATTATTTTTTGGCCCAATATGTTCATGAAGTAGGTTATAGTGAAACAATAACTATCTCTTCATATAGATGAAGTTGTGCTGAAAAATAAGATACCAAGCATGGGCATGTTAAACATTTTTTATGTGGTATAGAGACAAAATCAAAAGTTCACAAAAATGCTCCTGAGGGTTCCTAAATCCAGGCTGAAGTTCAGAAGGGACCAAAAGTTTTCTGTTGCATTCTATTGCTCTGAAGCTATAGAATGAACTGTAGCTGCACATCAAACAGGCCTCCTCACTGTCTGATTTTAAAACACTTTTAAACACACTTCTTTTCCTTGGCCTTTCCAACAATGTAGGGTGTTCATCTTATGTGCATCAGTGTTTTATCTGGGATGGACTGTTTTTATTTATTTATTTTTATGTTTCAGTGTTTTTAATGTTATTTTTATGATATTTATTTATTCATTGTATTTTTATTGTGACTGATTTAATGTACAGAACTTTGGAAACCTTGTGTTTATTTAAATTATTACCATAATGTTGTCACTGTTGGTGGATGTGATGATGTTACCGCTCGGTAACCTCTGAGGCGTTCCCCATCTGGATCAGCTTCAGAGGTGTGGCTTTGAGGTAGGCCAACTTGTACTGAATATTTTCATCTTGTACCACTTTATACTTCACTGCCCTCAGGGGGAAACTGTGTGTATTACTTCTAATATCTGCCTAGACTCCATCTGGACCTCTGCATACTGTACTGCCCCTTTCACAATGCACAAAAATCCCAGGTCAACGCTTGCCTCAGCTGCAATGTGAAAGGTGTCTTGTGCATGGAAGCACATACGTGAATTAACCTGACGTTATTCTGAGGAAATCCCACCAATCAGGGAATCCTGATGTGAACTGAGCATGTGCGACCGTGTTTCTATCCAGCTTGTATAGCGATCTGACACACCTTTTTATTGATCATGGAAAGATCATGAGGTCCACGAGCTGCTCAAGGACACTCTTGTAAAAGAGATTCTTAATCTCAATGAGTTTTTTATCCTGGTTAAATAAATAAAAAAAAGAAAAGAAAAAGAGGGACGAAGAAAAACAGGCAGCAGCTCTCAGCAGGAGGTCAGACCAGACTGCTGACAGTGTGAAAGAGTCCTAAAGCTGAACCAAGGAGGGTTGACCCAGGTTAGAAAATTCTGCATCGACCCACTAATTTCAGTGTATTCTGGCCAGCTCCTCATCTTCATAAGCTGCATGTATGAATCTTTATATTTACCACCTATATGGTAAAAAGTAAATATATTACTTACCCGTCCCGTTGAGCGTACTGTTCTTGTTGGTGTACAATCGAATCATCTGGCCGATGGTCCTCACATTGTCCCTCAACATGATGCCCTGAGCCTGCACCATGAAGAAGTATGTGTTGGCTGAAAGAAAGACAAGAGATAGAGAATTTCACTGTTGGGTCACATCATATCTGCTTTGAGCAGCACTGAAATAAAGCCGGTACATGCCTACAACTTAACACGTTCATCATCATCATGAGGAGATTTTACTGTTTCAGTCTCAACAATTCTCAAGCTCCACAGCAGCAACACAAAACTGGAACGACATTAACACACTGCTGCACTTTACTGCATGACAGCACCTGACGGCGGCACTTGAAGCCAGCAACTGACAGTGGCAGCTGGAGGCAGCATCTAGTGTTAGAACCTGACGGCGGCACCCGAAGGCAGCACCTGACGACATCACCTGACAGCAGCACCTGGAGGCAGCACTGGAAGGTGGTACCTCGGGCCAATCAGAGCTTGGGGTGAGAATCTCCTGGCACCCCATGATTCAATTCACTTCCAATTCAAGGTCAATTTGATTCTAAACCGATGATCAATGCTTCTCAATCAATAATTTTTTTATGTGTACTTCCATGCGTGATTTTTGAAAGTCTGAGTCCTCCAAGAAAAAAAACTGGTTCAACTCTTTGAAACAGATATGTATGGATGTGTATGACATATGGTGGCATTGAACAGCCCACTCCCCACACCAACTAATATGGTCTTACCCTGAGGCATAAAACCATGTCCTCTTGTCGCTTTACAGTTAAATTCACACTGCTGGACGAGCAGGACCAGAAGCTCCTTTAACAAATAATAACTAGAAAAACACTCAGTGAACACAGACCTCCGCCAAGGCGGCTTCTTTTTTTTAAATTTATTTAAAGTTGCCCCCGCCACCACAGAGGTTATGTTTTCACTGTTTTGTTTTAATTTTTGATGGTGCCATTGAATCGGATCCAACCATCACCAAAAATTAATCAGTTTTATGTTAGGCCATTTCTGACCAACCCTGAAAATTTCTTCAAAATCTGTCTTTTTGAGTTATTTTGCAAACCAACATATAAATAAATAAACCCCGGTGGAAACATAACCTCCTTGGCGGAGGTAAAAATATATTTGTTCTCATATATTATGTGCCTCTCACTGATGATTTGAGGTATCTTGAGATCCCAAAAGGTAAGAACACCTTTGTTTTTGTCTTTCTACTATTCACTCTCTAGTTATGTTTTGGTTTATTTTTCTTTAATCAATAGAGCTCCTGTATGGAAGGAGTGTTAGTATGAATGTTATGGAAGTGTACTGTCTGTAAGTATATTTAAGATGAAAAGATCATTTGAAAATGTAATATGAGGACCTCAGGAAGGATAGCTACTGCATACTTGCTGTATCTGATGGTGGATACAAATTAATAAACAACATACATAAAATAACTATATGATTCAGTAAAACACTCCTCTCCAGCATCCCACAAATTTGACCCAGTAAAACAACAAATTAATGAAAGCAACACACATAAAAAAAACTGTCTGCATTTGTGCCAAAAAGGATCTAACTCCAAATATTTCATAAATGCAGTTGGAGATAGAGGCCAGGAGACACATCTGATGATCAAACATCAGGATGTAGATCATCATCATGCTCGGTCAGGACTCATAGCATCACATCATGAGGGCTGGAGGCAGCTGTGGTCTCTGGTTCCAGTCCCTGTGTGGACCACCATGTGAACTGGACCAGGTTTAGGGTGTGGACTGCTGGCTGGAGAGGGGTGAACCTTCAGACTGACAAATGAAGCTTCTAACAACATGATGGAGCTTACTGACATGGAAAAAACTACCAGCCTAGCTCCTAGACTAACCCTAACCCGGACTGTAAGGCTGAACATTAACATTAGCAGCGATGCCAGCTGCTGAACCAGATAAATCCAACAAATTAAATATGTGGTCACTACTTCCACCTTCTAGACATAAACAGGCTGAACACCATGGGCTGGGTGGTCCTGTTAGCCTGCTAGCTGTTAGCCTGTTAGCTAGCCGCTTTAGCCTTAGCATGGAGTGTGACAGCAGCAGGAGACAAGCCAGACATTTAATGTGACACTTTATCTGTTGACTAACCGATTCCAGGAGCCACATAAATGAAGTAGAGACAGGTGGTGGACATGGAGAAGAAGAAGATGAAGGCCAGAAACGATCGGTTGGACATTCGCAGCAGCCGCCTCCAGGTCAACATTTTGGCTTCGGCCCGCTTCTCATTTATATGAATCCCATAAAATACTTGGTGGAGTTCAAAGTCCTCACGTCGATGGACAACACTGTTGATTCTGTGGTCATGGAAAGTCTGCACTGTTAAAGCCCAGAGATGCACAGAAAAGGCAAACGCCAGCGAAGCTAGCTGGCCTGTTTTCCCCTGCCAAGAAATTTCCAGATGGAAAAGCAGGCCTGTAACGTTAATATCAAGCAGCCGAGAGCCTCATGGAGCACCGCCGGTCGGGCATGTTGAACCGTTACACTGTGGGTTGATGGCTCGGCCCTACTCCAGGCTACTCATGGTAGCCTCCATGGCTGCGGTGTCCCCAGCGGAGCTCTTATCGCTGGCTGTGAAGGTTGGTCATGGAGGGGCAGGACCGCTCTGCCTTCACCCACTCAGGCTACCCTCGGCCGGACACTCTTCTTCTTCTTCTTCTTCCCGCCGCCCCAGGAGTCCAGTCATGCCACCGGGTGTCCCGCACAGTCCACAGTCTGTGGCCTTCAAAACACAGATGTTCAGAATGAGATCTGAGAACCAAACTCAAAGAGGAGCAGATCCGCCTCCTCCTCGGTTTCTGCTGGCACTGCAGGGGCCGTTTCCGGTGGGTGTAGCCGCCCCCCGTCACCATGGAAACCTGCGAGCTCCTCTAGCGCCCATTTTATTATTTAAAAATGTATTATCATTACTAGTCACAAACAAATATGTCTTACAAGTACATAAACATATCCTAAAGTATATTTTGGCATTTTTAACCTTCATTTATACAGTCAGTGAGACATTAGGTCTCATTCTTAGGAAATTAAAGGGATATCTGTGATGTAATGATATTCATGAAGAGAAATTCATCAGATATTATGAAGTCATCAACTTTCAGCAAGTAAATTACAAATTACTGACTTTTTATTTTAAAAAAGTGCTCAAAATAATAAAACTCGTTATTATTAAGTACCCTTATTTGGTCAGGAAAACTTTTCCTGGTGCGCATAATGTACATGACAAAGATTCCTTTCTCTTTGTTTTTAACATCGTAAAACTCATTTTTACGTTGTTTCTGAGGAAAGACATGAAGGAAGGTCAATGGCTGATCTAGATCAGTAGGTTGATAATGGATGGATGGATGGATGGAGCAACAGGATAACGTTCCCCTATTGTTTTCTTCTGTCCTGAGGCTTCTCAGACTTCACATTTTACTGTCTCTTCTGTTGTATCTAAGTTGAATTATTTTGTACATGTATCGTTAAATTGCTCCATAGCGTCACCTGCTGTTGTGTGAAAAATTTCAATATTGATAATGGTCAGCTCCTGATCTCCTCTCTTCAGACAGCTGTCTTTCAAGACTTCAGTTTGACTTGGATCTCCTTGGGAGTCTTGAGGAGTTTATTTACCGATAAATAAACTGTATACTACTCTGTTGTGTTCACAGCTATGATGTTACTAATGACTTTATTCTCATCCTCGTCATTCACATGCATATCTGTCGACCAGACACTTGCTAGCTAAACACTAGTTGTCTGTTTCCTAAAAAGACAAATATACAGCTTTAACTTGGTGACAGGCTCAGCGATATATTTATTTATATTCATGAGTTGATTGTTTTCTACCTCTGCTTGGTCTGGTGTGGGATTGGGTCAAAATAGATTTCAGTTTGTGATGATGTAGTTACCCAGTGTCACACAGTACTATTACTGTGATTATTAATGACAGATTCATTGTTGGATTTGAATCAGCTCATGAGATCCGTTGTGTATCACTGGTGAACGTTGGTGACCACAGCGGTGGTGGCATAGGAGTAGGGGCTGAGCAGCAAGGCCAAGGTGTAGTGACGATGACCTACAGCATGAGCCTCAAACACCACCTGTACACAGACGGTCAGTGGGGTCAATGACTCCATACAGTGGAGGTAAAGTTAGTGTTAAGTATAGCACAGGAATGAAACACAAGTTATATTTACTCTTCAAAGCCCTATAAAACCACTATAAAACCAGTACAGCTGAATGCTTTCCAGGTTTGTTCACCTTAAAAATCATTCATCTCTGAAAGTCAAGTCTAAAACTGAAATTAGAGGTGCTGACATGTGAGAAGGTTTACTGGTGTTGTCACAACCAGACTCAAAGTCAGTGACAAACACACACATCGGGACACACACAGTATGGAATTAAATAAAGATAGTACATTTATTTAAATGAAGGCGGAACATAAAATAACTAAAGAGACGCAGGTCAGATGAGGTGTGTAAGTTAAGTCGTGTACATGTGGGTGTAGTGATCGTATAAAGTGTAGTGTTGTCGTGTAAAAACAAATAACAAAGGACAAAGTATATGCGCTGGCGAGGAGAGAGCGAGGGCAGGCGACAACTGCCCTTTTATATCCTCCAAACCACTGAGCCCCAGGTGCTCCCGATCAGCTGATCACCTCGGGAAGGAAGGAAAACACAATTACGTCACCATCAACAACCACAGCTGATTATGCCGTCTCCACGGGCCGTCACAGTGTTTAAAGCTTTGCTAAAACTGCAAAAGCAAACAGTGGTTGACAAGATAACAACCAACGCAGACACCTTAGTTAGTGCCACAAACTGAACGCACAAAATGTGACAATAAGGGAAATCTGCTGTATAAATCAAAGTGAACGAAGAAGAGAAAGAGGCATTTCATAATGACAACACATGACTTTGAACATGCTGTTCCTGGACGTGTTAGCTCACACACTGCAGATACACAAGAGAATAGCCAACATGCATTTGAACATGCTAATATAATAATGCAGCTCTTCTGACTACATTGGTATTCTGCTTGAAAATAAAATCAGCCCTCTGAAGATAATCCTTTACTTGATGTGGGGTCGAACTTCTCTCTCAGCTGTGACAATTTTTATTCACTCCGTCTGATCTTGTGGATCTTAAGAGCGTTATCCACAACAAGTGTTGACTCATTTTGGTCTTGAGCGCCCGCAGGGGAAACAACCCTCACGATCTGCCACGGTCACCAGAGTGAGGCTTCCCATTGACTGATCTCAAACAAAACCTGGAGAATGGAGCTCCTGAGAGAAGACAAGTCCTTTAGACCCAGGACTTTTTTCACAACCTAAAAAAGTCACAGTCATATTTTCAGCTGCATGGAGCTGAATCAAACTCAGGATAACCTTCTTTACCAACACTGCTGCTTTACTGGGGTTGAAGTAGAGAACTGGAGCTGAGTGCATTTTAATGTCTAATGTAATCTGATGTTAAAATGACTTCTTCACATGGAGTTGTAAGGACTGGTTTATACTCACATCAGCCACTTCATGGAACGACACACTGCCCTTGTTCTTCCAGTAAGTTTTGGCATCAAACTCAATGCGATACACTCCGGCTGGGAACTGCTGCTCTGTGATCAGATTGTGGACCTCTCCAGTGGCATCTGTTATCCTGCAGTGAAAAACAGAAATCTGTTTGCTTGGTTTGTTTATGATGAACAGATCACAAGAAGACACATGGAAGATTTTCCACACATCTGTTTTACCAGAACAAAAGAGAAATAGGCCGGTACAATCTACATGTCAGCATTCACACACCGTCACACACTGATGGCATCACGCTGTAATCTATCCATCCATTTTCTACCGCTTATCCTCTCATAGGGTCAGGGGGGCTGGAGCCTGTCCCAGCTGTATTAGGGAGAAAGACAGGGTACACCCTGGACAAGTGTCCAGTTCATCACAGGACACATACAGACAGACGACCATTCACACCTACGGTCAATTTAAATTAACCAGTTAACCTAATCCCCATACATGTTTTTGGATGGTGGGAGGAAGCCAGAGTACCAGAGAGAACCCACACAGACATGAGGAGAACATGCAAACTCCACACAGAAAGGCCCCGGGCTTGGGATTCAAACCCTAATCTAATCTAACTTTATCTAATCTAACCTAATCGAATCACATAGGAGGCCCGCCGTTGCTGACAAGGATCCATGACCAGGAACCCAGACGCACGACTCTCAGACAGTATTACAGTTCTCACAACAGTCTTTATTAGAATAGACAGGGCAATCAAGCACCGTATTCCAGCGGGGAGGTGGAGCACGGCCACGCGCCACCTGGCAGGTGGAGGCGTGCGTCCGGGAAATCCCTACTCTTTCTACTCTCGACTATAAACTGGGGGGAAAACAAAACCCACTCTCAAAGCCGAGAGGGAAAACAGTTAGCGTTACCTGCAAAAGAAAAGGGGAACGCTAGCTAGGTAAGGCTATGAAAAGTTAACGCACAAAGCACACTAACCAGCAAAATGGAGGGAAACTAACAAAGAGCACTACGAAGGGAAGGGAGGAAGACTAGGATAAGGGAAACTATAGAAAATAAACGGGACACCTACAACTCTACACAAGAGGAGGGAATTATCACAAACGGGGAAAACTAATAAATAAACACAAAAACACAAGGATCTACTCCGAGGAGGATTCTTCTTGTGGGCCAAGGGGCATGGGGCCTATAACAAACAAAAACTAAAGTAACAACTGGGATCTACTCCTAAAAGGATTCTTCTAGTGAAAACAAAAAGACAGGCTATCAAAACTACAAACAAAACTACCACTGGAGGCACGAGGAAGCTGGAAAACGTGGGAGGCAACCGAGGGAGCGATGAACACACGGACACAGGGAACATGACGATCACGCAACGAGACAAGGGAAGACAGGACTATTTATACATGAGGTGATGGGGAACAGGTGGAGACAATTAGGGCGGGGTCAGACAATCACAAAATGCGAGAAACAGGAGGAAGGGGAAGTGTGAAGCTGAAACGAGAGGGAACACACAGTTATTTCAAAATAAAACAGGAGATGACAAGACCACATGTATGCACGGGACAAAAATGGTTAACTTTACTCAAACAGACAGACGGATCATGACAGTTGCAGTGTAGATTCCCATCAATCAAACAAAATCACACCCTTGTTTCTTTATATTTTTAATGTTTTAATGATAAAGAAGCAACATAAATATTTCCCAACACAAAATTAGCTACTCTGATAATATAAACTAAAAATTTAATTTTTGTAAAGATCTGTGCCTCGAGTTGGGGGGGCACAAGCATTTTGGGGGGCGGGCCAGGTCCCCTATGGCCCACCCATAGCGATGAGTGTGACCAGAGCAATGTACATAATGAGAGGGTCACTGAACAACTGGCCTCTGCTGTGCTGTTCATTAAAGTGTCTCTTTTATAGTAGTATTATTGTTCATATATCTGACCGTCGACAGGTTGGTAAAATCTTTACAGGTGTGATCTGAAGCACACTTTATGTCTGGTGCATTAATTATATTATATTTCGTAGTATTTAGAATTGCCGGGTCCAATCTTATGTTTAAATGATAGAGCTAAGAAATATACTTGTGGAAACATGAAACACTAACATTAATGGTCTTCCTTTGGATATCATGTATTGTGATGATCAAGTCTTACAAGTTTACAGTGAGCTGATTGAAATGTGTCAGAGAAGACAAATACTTTAATACAGGAGTTCATCTGTCATTTTACATTAATTACACACAGATACACAACATTGTTTTGTGATGGCATATTATAATTTAGTTTCTCCTCACACTCCACCCTATGTGTATTATGTATTCGAAATAAACATTTCAGTAAGCAGCAGTAAGTAATAAACATGAATGATTATACTTTATTTAGATTTAAATGATAACATATATACATACTATACAAACTTAATTTGAAATCTAACAGACGCACTTCAAACAAAACCAACTTTCTTACTATATACTGTAGCTCTGTCAAATAATTGATTAAATTACATTAAAATAATGTTAAACACATTATTGTACTCACACTGACCATAGGAGCAGCATCACAGAGCAACACAGCAGAGGCCAGAAGCAGACAGAGCAGTGGTTGAAGCATGGTCGACTGATGGACTGACGGACTGACAGAAATCCCTGCTGCTCCCTCTCATAGTCGTCCTCCTTCCCACCATGCTGCCAGCTCTGTGGACCATGTCAGTACCTGAACAGCAAATAACTCAGACCACATCTGTTCAATATTATCTATTTTTAAAAATACTCAATTACAAGTATGCAATAGCAACACTTTGTTACCGTGACAACCTCCATCCTCTGATATGGGGGCGGCAGTAGCTCAGTCTGTAGTGCCGTTGAGCAAGGCACCGAACCCCCAACTGCTCGGGGCGCCTGGATATGGGGCAGCCCCCTCACTCTGACACCTCTCCTCTAGTGCATGTGCATGTGTGTTTCATAACTTGTGTGTAATGTGCAACTGAAAAAAAAAATACTAACAGAGTGTAAATTGAAATTTCCCTCATTGAGGGACTAATAAAGGAATTCTTCTTCTATATCTGAAAACACTTAGTGGTGCTAGTCTGACCTGGTCCTTCTAGTCTAGATGGTTTCAGGTTCTGGTCTGCCCTGGTCTTTCTGGATTTTGGAGGGTCAGTACTCAAGTAGTTATGCTGCTGTTAACTGATATATAGCTTGTAATTGGGACATGGCTTTGACTTTTAACTCACTGAGTGCTAGCCATTTTAATTAAACATTTTGAGTCATATTTCTAGACCCACAGAATATTTTTGTACTATGTCTCTGAAAACAGTGAATAGCTCAAAGAAGCTCAAAGAAGAGACTCTATTTCATCATGAAAAAAATGTTTGTTTTTACCTTGTTCCATTCTTGTTTTATCAGAGGCAGAGGACACTTTCACCAAAATCAACACTTTTTGTCCAGATTCTGTTTGTTTTGCTCTCTAATCTCGATCGTCTCCACTTCCTGTTTTGCTCTCTGTGGTGTATACCATCTCTTTATGCTCTGACCACATCTCCCAGAAGCCCCAACATTACTCACAGGCTGTGTGAGAGTGCCATCTTGTGCTTGCTGCCCAAAAAAACACTTTGACATAAACATATGTCAATGGCACTCAAAGAGTTAATAGGAGTTTACTGTCTTACCCACATTATACAAACTTAAAGCATTGAATACATTTGTTTGTTGATTCAGCTGACCAAAGGGTTTGCAGATCGAACTTTCTAATAACAACAATAGTGTTTAGATCACAATATTTATTATAATGGGATTTCTTCCATCACAACTTAGTACAAATTAAAGGCACCAGTTTCGATCATCAAAAGATAATGTGAGTATCAACCCTTCCTCCAAGTCACACCAACAAACTGAAGGTAACAATAAAACTGATTCACAAAAAAAAAAATGAGTCCAGAGACCACTGCAGCTTCCTGTGTTAGAAAGAATATATTACAGCACACTGAATAAAGAACAAACTTACACAACAAACATTAAACTATATGTCAAATGACCTGACAGTATTCAGCATTCCCAGATCATGTTTTAATAAAAATGTGTTTTTCTCCATGAGTAACAGTATTTCCAATGACAAGTAGATTATTTAACATAATTACTCCACATGCAGATAAATGTGTTTATAAATCCAACACAGTTATCTGGTTTCTGTTGAAAATTTCAATCTAAACCACTACAAGTTGTTTATATTTATGTTTCAGCAAGTTAGAAGTGATGCCTCGAACACAAACATATGGTAACGATCAAATGAAAGATAATAAATGATGTGTTTTATCCGAGCTATTTACAGAAAGACTTGATGTGTAAGTAATTATAAACAAAAGAGTAAAATTTGGCCCACCACCAAAAACACAAATCAGGAACTTGATATTTATTAGACACCTCTGCCTCTTTTATCTGTTCAGCGTTTAGTAAAGGCAGTTGTGGCAGTAGAGGACATATTTTTAGCAATGATAATATTACATGAGGGATGAGTTTAGTCAATTCATACAATTCAACATTGGGGCATACGACTTCCACAATTAGTGCTATGGATGTCTGTGTATTAATATCTTATGTTAATGCAGCTCCACACTGAAAACACTCGTCATTGTTGTTTACACTTTCCAGAGCGGCTTCTTAAACTCTGAGGATTCTTGTTGGAGGACTTCTTGATTTGTTCTGGGGTGCGTTTCCCAAAAGATTTGTTGCAAACTTTGTTAGCTACTTCCTACGTTTGAACGATAGATCTACGACGCAGATGTTTCCCAAAAGCATCCGCATCCGAACAACGCAACTTCCGATGTTTACAACTAACGTAGTCCGATGCATCGTAGAACGACGGAAGTGTTTCCTAAAAGCATAGTTGGAACGATGCATCGGAAAGTTGTGTCGTTCAAACGAATAGCACGGAGCTGTCGCTGAATGTTCGTTCAGGTGATGTCATGTCCTCTACTTCTTTTAGGGGCTTGAAATGTCAGGATAAGGCACCCTGTGATCCATGATCCCCCTACAGCATGAATGATGTCACTTTAACTTCCACCTCACAGTTGAGGTGAAAAGACGCAAGCTATGTTTTAATAACGAATGTTTGTGTAGCCCCAGAAGTGTCAAATTACAACGTAAATAGCCTACTGTTAAATTATTGTATTGATAGATAGATAGATATTTTATTCATCTCACAGAGAAATTCACGATTAATAAAATAAAAGATAAAGTACCAAACTCTACACTGTAATAAGTACATAAGAGGAATGCAAGGTGCAGATTATGATAAAATATGATAATAGATAATAATACGAGGTGCAATTTTTGATAAACTGAGATAAAAGAACAGAACAGAAATATAAAAGTCTGACAGTTACAGTGCAGTTGCAAATGACAGTGTGTAACATACAGTTACACAAGATTTGTAATTGAAAATAAGTTATCATTAAAGCAGCCAACAATTGAATAAGGTAATGACCAAGAATTGATGAACAAGTGATGTTAAATCTTCACAAATATTGCAAAAACACAACTCGGGAATTGATTACAGTGTCAGAAATTTTACAAAAATAAAACAGCTTATCACCCTCAGGAGGATTTGAACCCATGACTGACTAAACACCAGCTTGTCACACTAATGTACCAACACTCTAACCACTGTCCTATCCCACCACAGAATGCTGCAAACATTGCAAACTCCTCCTTCAGTGTTCGGGTCAACTCCTGCTGCCTCTGGAACATTTATGTTCTCATCTGAAATATCACTCACTTCAGAACTTGTGTGTGGTGCATCTTCATTTGCACTCTCTTTATCTTGGTCATCTGAGAAGCTTTCTTCATCAATAATGTTGTCGTCTGAGATGAAATCATCCTCTGTTGGAGAACTCATTCGATGTTGCCTTTCAGTAGCTTCAGCTTGACCATCACAGGTGGTGAATCTCTGCTGTGACTCTCCTCTTTCTCTCCATCATTTCTACTGTCTGCATCTGCATTGACGTGAGCCTTTCCTGTTCCTGATACTGACATTATTGTTGTGTAATTTTCTAAATTTAAAGGGTCATAGGGTCAGTTAGAAGGATCACTCTTATGGCACTAAATCCTCAATGCTGTCTCCCTAGAAGTTAAAATTAAAGACAGAGTGTCTCCGGAGTAAACAGGTGTTATCTCTCGCTGCCCAGGCAGCCAAGGCCAGAGAACACGGGCAGGAGGAAGCCCAGTGATAAGCTGAATGGCTGAGGCATCAGCAGAACATAACAGACACCACTGTCAGACAGCGACACAGAACTAAGCATATTTGAGTATTCTGGGTGTAACGTGACTCACGAGTATGGGTAGGTAAGATACTTGTACTTATATGGGTGCATGCACTACTTTTAACTCAACTGGTTGTTAGTTTATAAGGCTGGGCACCGGAAGGAAAGGTAGGAATATCAGCGGACTCTGGCAGCTGTACGGTTGTCCATGACAAAGTTCATATTCCTCCCGATATATATCAGAATCTTCAATAAATGTTACTTCTTTAATCAACGGCGGAAGGCTCCTGGGTGCATCCATTCTCTCATCATTGATCATTCAATATTTTCCACAATTATGTCTCCTTGAATGTTATCTTCTTCTTTGTGATCAGCAGATGTTGTAGATGTATGCAAATGTTGCTCTAATGGTGAAATGGTTGACACATTAGAGACCTCCACTTGCACTGGAATGGAAATTTCTTCTGATGTCAATGATGACTCACCCAAATCTTCTTCTTGGTTAATTAAAACAGTGCTCATAGTTTGCAATGGCATTTTTGCTTCAGAATCAGCTATATCTGTCTTTGCATGAACTTTGCTTATTTTATCGTGCTCACGATGATCCGCCTGTAGTTCTGCTATTGGTTCTTGAATGGCGAATGATCTCTCTTCATCCACAGTACTGAGCTCCTTAGCTTTAACTTCTTCATGTGAGTCTCTGGTCACAGTAATCATCTCCTCTGTTTGGATGCCAACAGATGTGGCAATGACCTGTTTTGTTTCTAAGCCTGAAACAACTTTATCTGCTGGACTGGCATCTTCCTCCAGATCCATGACACTTTGATCCCCTGTAACTTCTTTTTCATTCACTTCTGACTCAACATCCTCTGGACCTTCAACTATGCTGAACGGAACATGTTGTCCATCTTCTTCTTCTTCTTCCTCCAAAGGTGCTGCTTCCTGTCTGTCCCCATTTTCTTCTAAGTTACCATGTGTGAGAACAGTGTTGATGTGGTTTGAAGTAGGTCCGCTTTGAGGAAATAATGTCTCCTCATTTTCTTTGTCTGTATCAACTAAATCAGTGATGTCTGGTCTAGATTGGAAAGCTTCAGTGGAGGATATCTCAGTACCTGAAGATATATCTTCCTGGGAAAACTCTTCAGAGGAATCTATGTTCTCCTGCTGTTCTGATCCTTCTCCCTCTGCTTTCTGTTGTGGCTCATTGGATTCTGTTATTTGACACATTATATCGGTAAATGTGCTTGTTGGAGCTTCCTTGATTTTATTCAGCTGAACATCTATTGTATCTTCTATTTTCTCTACCACAGTGTCAGAATGCTCCACTGATGATTGCAGTGAATCTGACACTCCAACCAATTCTACAATATCTTCCTCAAAGTTCATGACTGGATATTTTTCTGATGTTTGTGGTGGATACTCTTGATTGCCTTTATTGTCTTCAAATGCACTTTGGACCATGTTACTTGGCTCCTCATCAGCTTGTGTTAAGTTGTGCTTTGATGTGTAGGTGATGATATCACTGTCACCCCCAGACCAATGTCCCATCATAACCTCTTCCTTTGAGGTTTCACGAGTAATGAAGGTATTTTCAACACTAACTGTCTTGTATTCCTTTGGTGAATCTATTGTAAATGTTTTTAGATCTGCTGTTTGCTCCAATGGTGGAACTCCTTGGCAGTGGTTTACACTGACCTCAGGTCTGACTTCTGACTTCACCGTCACCACATTTGCCATTCCCATTCTTGGCTGTCCAACTCCCAAAACATTGACCAGCCCTAACCCCATCTGCCCTGGCTGCCCAACCCGTGTTTGCCCCAAATCACTATTTACTGCAACTACACACCCCTTTTTAAAAACAGTCTGTCCTGGCACGATGCCATACACACTCCCCTGGGCTGCTGGCCCTAAAACCCCCTGAGGGGGAGCAGCCTCTTTTACCAGTATGGCACCTCTGGGCAAAGTGCCCTGAGATGACACTGGGTCCACCCCCTCTGCCTCACCTGGTCTTCTATCATCCTTAACTAACATATAATTACCATCCTTATGTGGCCCAATTATTCTCCAGCCCTCTGCAGCGACTGAGCTCTGAGACTCACCAGGGCCACCAGGTAGCAACAGGGTAGGGCTTACTGGACTGGTGAGGCTAGCAGGGCTTTTGGAGCTCCCAATGTCCTGGATAACTAGTCCAGAAGGAGGGACTTGTGGTCCACTGATGACCAGTCCAGAAGACGGACTCTGGGGCCCACTGACTACATACAGGCCTGGAAAATTAGCTCCATGGGCCCCATCTGCCAGCAGAATGGTGTTCTGAGGCTGTGGTTGAATGACATAGTGCATGGGCTGCAGCACAGTGCTGGTGGTGTAGAAAACTTGCTGCTGCTGTAGCATGACCGTCTGAGCTTGATGGGGCAGAGTAGCAGAGTGAATGATGTTAGAGGAATGACTGATGTTAGTTACCTTGGAGGGAGAGAGTGTCGTGGATGGCAGGGTGATGCTTACAGTACTAATGGATGATTTGGAGATGTTAGTAGATGACATAACTTTCTCTGGCTTTATATCAGCGTGCTTTGTTTCAACACCTAATTCAATTTTGGGCTTAACCTCTTCAGCAATACCAGATGTGGTTTCAATGACACTTTCTATTTTGGGTGTCAGGGAAGGTTTGTGTGTCAGTGTACGAGGGGAACAGATTTCAGCCAGAATCTTAAACTTTGGATCAAGGTCATCGAGGAAGCGCAGGTCGTTGTCAGACTCCAGGATGCTGCAGCAGCCCACTGAGCCGGCTGAGGAGCCCTGGCCCTCAAAATCATATTCCAGAAGACCATCCTTCACCGGCACAGCACATGCTGCTTTCTGTTCAGGGCAAAGACACAGCATGATAACTGATGTCAATAAAATCTGAACATGTGTTTGTATGTGAAATATCTGGTGAATAGAGCAGCTGCATGCAGAGCCAACACAGTACCTGTGAGTAGTAATCACTGAGGAAAGCATCAGGTAGGGCTATATCCTCATATAGAGCCCTCATGCTTTGGCCACCAAATGTTTGCCTACTGTATGAAGCATTGTTGTTGGCATAGCTGAACATTTCACTTGCAAAGTTGTAGGTGTTATCAACCTCCATAAAACTGTGGCTGGTGTCCTGAAAATCCTGCACCGATTGATCACAGACTGTAGTTGTCTGGTGAGTTTCTATGATTTTTGAAGGATTGTTGTTGAAGTTTGACTCTGCTGCTTTCTTCTGGATTCCCAACATAATAGGGACACTTTGGAGTGGCACTTCCTAAAAAAAAAATAACAGAAGGAAGACAATTTTATATGTCATCTTATATATATGTTTTTGACTTGGCAATCAAGGTGTGCTGTTAAAAAAAACATACAGGTTAAAAGTTTGACTCCGAACTGTAATCACCACAGACAGCTGTCAGATTTTAAAAAGAAAAGTTTATCCTCTCTCTGAAAATGGATGCAACTTGCTTCATACTTGTCATTCCTCAGTAGAAGTGGAGGCCATTTTAATCAAACCTTTAACATCATTTTGAATTATTCTGTAATTAAAGGTAATTGAAAGAGAAAATTACTTACCAGAAGGGTAATAGAAGGGTTGAACCTTCCTGTTTATCTTTATGTGGACCCAAATGAAGTGAGAGGAGTGGCTCATGTGATTTGCCAGTCACACCCTATACCACCTTTCCTCTCTAATATTGCCACTTGGAATCTACACAGATGTCCACTATTGATAATACAAGGATTATGTCTGATTTTTGTCGTAAACTTCCCATTGAATAGAAACAAAAATTTCATCCAACCTTATCCTCGCCTCTGCCTTCAGTGTGGTAGGATATGAGGTGTTCTTTGGCGTCAAATGGCAGATCACTAAACTGGTCAGGAAAGATGGTGTTCGCTCCTCCACACTGACAGAAGAGCAGGAGAAGAAGAATAACTGCACACACAAACAAAATATTCAGATCAGTGAACAGCAAATGTAAATTGAGCTCAAAATTGTTGTTTTTTTTATTTCAAGCTGCAGATTTGTCAGCTGCAAACATCTATGATGACAATCTCCATTCCTCCACATCCCAAAGGTTCTACTGGACTGAGATCTGGTGACTGTGAAGTCCAGTGAACTCTTTGTCATGTTCTAGAAACCAGTTTGAGATGATCTGAGCTTTGTGACATAGATCATTATTCTGCAGGAATTGTCCATCAGAAGATGGTCTACTGTGGCCATAAAGGGGTGAACATGGTCAGTAACAATACTCAGGTAGGCTGCAGCATTTAAACCATGCTCAGTTGGTACTAAAGAAAATCTCCCCCAGCATTAGACCAGCAGGAGCCTGAACTGTTGATACAAGGCAGGATGAATCCATGCGTTCATGGTGTTTCCTCCAAACTCTGACCATCTACCATCTGAATGTTCAGCTGAAATGGAGACTGCTCAGACCAGCCAACGTTTCTCCATCTTCTGTTGTCCACTTGTGGTGATCCTGTGTGAATTGTAGCCTCAGTTTCCTGTTCTCAGCTGACAGGTGTGGCTCCAGGTGTGCTCTTCTGCTGCTCTAGTCCATCTTCTTCAAGGCTCCAGTGTTGTTCTTCACACATGATATTCTGCATTCATTGATTGAACCAGTGGCTATTTCACTTCCTGTTGTCTTTCTCTCATCTCCATCCAGTCTGTCCATTCTGCTGTGACCTCTCACACTGGATATTTCCTCTTTTCTGGATCATTCTCTGTAAACACTAGAGATGGTTCTAGTGAAAATCCCAGTAGATCAGTTTCAGTTTCTGAAATACTCAGACCAACAACCATGTTCAAAGTCTCTTAAATCCCCTTTCCTTTCCATCCTGATGCTCAGTCTGAACTTCACCTAGTTGTCTTCACCATGTCTACATGACTGAATGCGATTGGCTGATTAGAAATTAGTGTTGCTGCCATATGATTGGCTGACTAGAGATTTGTGTTAACAAGCAATTTAATAGGTGTACCTAATAAAGTGGCCGGTGAGTGTATATAGTTAAAGTAGTCTAATGCTTCCTCCAAATTTAGGTTTAATTAGATTATGGATTCTTTATCAGCACGTTGGCTGATTTCAGATGTCTATCAAGCAAACAACAGAATCCTGTTTCCTTTTTGATCGGAACTTTTCAAAACAAAAGCCCGCAGTAGCTCAAAATAAAAGCCTTGCCGCACAGAACTACTTCATTGTGTTTTGAGTTTGTAAAATCCACAAAATGGAAGTGGTTCTGTGGTTCACCGTTGCTGCCATGATTGAGATCCATTTCAGCACCTGAATATTTGTGTCTGTCATTCACTGTCAAACATAAAAGTATAAATAAGTATATAAAGCATATAAAAATGTAAATAATAGATAGATGTAAAAGGTGCTCCTTATATGGGGATACATTCTCTAGGACATTATAGCAGTGAGTGGACCTGTCAATGTGTTCAATGTGGTAATCAAATAATAAATTAAATTATTATTTTGGCCAATGGGCCAGCTATTGTGAATCCCTGATCTAATAGTAATAATGAATTAATGTTTGTAATAAAGGTGAACTCACAGAGCAATAAGCACATTGCCATCAGCAGCAGGCCAATAGCTGGAGCAGAGAGCTCAGATGAAGGAGCTCCTAGTCTGGCTGTCTTCAAGCTGCAGTCCTCTGTTTCCACACAGGTACAAACTTCCACTCTAAAAATGTCGTTGGTGGGGCAAGACAGACCCTGGGCATCCAGAACCTCCACCTGCAGCTCATATAATCCAGGCCACAGCGCCTCCTGGGAGTGGAGAGCAGCACTCGTTTCTGGAGACAAGGGCACACTCTATTCAGGAGCAGTGGTGCTGTCGTATTACGAGTGCATTTTTTTTTTTAATTTAAAACACTGTTTACTACTTTTACAGGCAGATCTAGACTCTGATTTATGGGATGAACATCCTGGTACTTTGGAAGAGATGAACCAAAAAAATACAATCAGAATCACACAATCAGTAATGCAAGACAACAGTTTTTTGTTTGTTAACACTTTTTTTTTTTTACCATTGATGACTTCTACGTCCCAGCTGCCTCGTGTCCCCTCAGGTACGATTCTGAATGTAAATGGAGCTCCGTTGGGACTACCATCTTCATCAAAGCCGGTCACATAAACAGTTTTTACATCAGAGCACAGGCTGGTGTGGGTGGTGGTCAGAGTAGGACAGTGGTCATTGACGTCAGCCACTTGAATGGCTATCGTCCCTGTGGCCGTTTTTGATGGCATGTCTGTGGATGACAACAATTTATTTACTTAGTTTAGTGGTATGTGTGTTACAGCACGTCTTTGACACAGAAGGCTGACTTCAAGCTGTCAGAAAGTGGCACTATGACTATTCAGCTTCTTCTCATTCCTAGGGCTTTGTCACATCTGTCCATAAATGCACCAGATGTTCCCATCTGCCAATAGTAAACCCTGGTGAATCATTTCAAAGCTGTTTGTTCCTGTCAAACATTCAAGACATGTTAGGAAAATGTTTGGGTGTCTCAAGCCTCTCAAAATTGCAGTTGATAATAATCTTTACAAAAACAACAGGTTTCCTTGAACTTTGTGCCTGGATAGTAATACTAATAACAACAACAAATTATATTTTTCTGACAAAATTGGTACATGTGAATAATAAAGTGCTTATTTTGGAGGTCTATAAAAAACTGAATGTTCTCTGACACACCTGCAGTCAAGTGGTTTGGCAGGTTCTGTCAGACATTGATTGGCTTCATTTCATATATCACCTCAGGCAACTACATTTTTGTGCTCCTCATGAAACTTATAGACATGCAGGTGTTAAATCATGTTCAGGGAAGTAAGGCTTTTAAAAGTGTCTCTTAGCAGGGAAGGCACAGCTTGTTTAAACAGAAATGCATTAAGAAGCTCAGATTGGAGCCTTATAGTCAACAATAATCTTACAGGATTACAACTTTCAAATGGGATTACCTTTGGTTATGGCCAGAATCTTGGCAATGTAGGTACCATTCACCATAAAGGGTGACTCTCTATCTGGTGCCTTGTTAAGTTTAATCTCAGCTGTTTCTTCATCGATGGTGAACCAGTTGTCTGGATCGTAGGCTTTGGCATAACTGGAGCACAGCAAACATGCAAGATAACAAACAAAAACATGAAGAGTGATAAAATGCAACAGGAAAACAGTTTAACCAAAATCAGTGATGTGGTTTCAACCCTTAATATCTGCTAATATCTACACATCACCATTCAAGCTGTGAATGAATGAATGAGACGATTAGCTACGACGATTACACCAACAATGCACCTGGTCACAAACAGCAACACCAATTTAAAATGACTCTAAACTGGTTAAAACGGACCTACATAACATCTGCCAAGCTTCACAGATACAACAACAATATACCTGATACAAGTTAAAGGAACGTTTCTACACTATCTGGGAATGTAATAAGGAGGTGATGAGTAAAACTATGGCCAGTATCAGTATCTGTTGGCAAATATTTGACTTGATCCTATTATGACTTTATACAGACCTTAATTTTAGAGCTGGAGAACATACATTGATTTATTTTGCTGGACTGCAGGGAAAATGTGTGATAGCTCTACAATGGAAAAAAAACTAGGTGCTTACAATAGGAGCTTGAATCAAATCTATGTCAGTGTATATCAATAGAAAGAATACCATTGAAGGTACCATTGATTTGTATTTTATATCAACATTGTAACACTTTTAATAAATTTTAAGCTATAAATAAATATATGAGATAAAATGAGCATGTATGTGTGAGAGAGAACGGGGACGTGAATAATATTACAGTGTCATTTACTGGATAACTACTACCTCACCTGCACTGTAATGAGAAAATATAAGATAAAAACAAGGAAAAGGTCAGGGAACGCATCAATTACGTTTTCCTTTATCAGGTTTTTGAATTGGTTCAGGGAGACAAAATCACTGAGCTTCAAAGTGTTTTGGAGGTTGTTTCATGGTGCATTATGGGAGAAAGCTACTCTGCCAAGGTCAGAGTGAATCCTGGGTACCTGGACGCACAGCCATCGAGCGGGAATCATAGAAATTCTTACTGGGTGAAAAAAATGCAACTAAATACAATGAGAGTTTGCTTTGTAAATAAAGATATACCGGTACTGCTGTCTCCTTATACTAAATGAGGCCCAGAAAACCAGATCATACAGAACACAGTGATGGGTGTCGAATGGAGAGTTAGTGATAAAATGCAGGGTATACAGAGTCCAGCTGCCGCAATAAAGCAGAGGCAGCATGCATGTAAATAATGTCCAAAAACATTGACTGGACTATGTTTTTTTTGACTGACCAATTTAAGCCATCCCTATTACGGTAAAGGAAACCCAGCATGATCCTCAACTTCTTTAAGTTCTCAGTGTTCTGTTTAAAAGACAATTTTTCATCCACCCAAATACCCAGGTATTTGTAAGAAGAAACCCTTTCGATGGGATCACCCCCTATGGTAAAAATACTGGTGTTGTTTTTTTTTTTTTTAAGGTAGAATGAGATTTGGAGAAAATAAGCTATTTACTTTTGTTAGACCAGTTTTAAATCAGACAATGAGGCCTGAAGCTGTTTAAAAGCAGTCTGGAGATCATCAATAGCAGACACCATCCCCTTATTCAAGAGTAGGCTTAAGACTTTCCTTTTTGATAGTGCTTATAGTTAGGACTGATCCAAGGTTGACTCAGGCTGCCTTGGATCAATCCTTAGTTATGCTGCTATAGGTCTAGACTGCCGGGGGACTTCCTCTGACACACTGAGCTTCTCTTCTTCTTCATTTTGATGCCTCCATTAAGTCATTTCACTAACTCATCTTCTTCCCCGGAGCCCCTGTGCTCTCAGCTCCCAGGTGTCCGTGAGCTGAGGCTACTTGTTGAGAAGGAGGTGATGTCATCCAGGCTTCGTCTGTCCTGATGGTGGTGAGATGGAGAAGAGGCGATGCTGCTCAGGTTGTATCTGTTAGAGTAGTGGAGAAGAGGATGTGTTTACTCTTCCTCCCTTTAACACATGCTGCAGATTAGTTTTGTGCCTCGTAGTCCCTGTGCGTTCTCATCTCACAGGTATCCATGGATCCAGTCTACCTGGTGGAGTAGTGGTTGTGCAGACCAGTCAGGCTTCATCTTCTGGTTCTGAGTGACGTGGTGGTGATGAGGTCATCCTGCGGAGGTTTCTCCTGTTTGGTGTGGTGGAGTGGAAGATGTGCTGCCCAGGCTTCTTCTGGTTGGCATGGTGGAGAGGACGACATGCTTCTCATCCTTTGCTGATAGCTTGATGATGCTCTTCATCCCCTTGGACACTCTCATACAATTCTATATATACACACTGTATATTAGCTGTTGTTATATTGATTTGGACATTTCCATACAATTTTGTATGTTAGTGTTAATGTGTTTTCATTGTTGTTATTCTGTACACATGGCATCTATTGCACGTCTGTCCATCCTGGAAGAGGGATCCCTCCTCTGTTGCTCTTCCTGAGGTTTCTTCCGTTTCTTTTTCCCTGTTAAAAGGTTTTTTTTGGGGAGTTTTTCCTTAGTCGATGCGAGGGTCATTGTAAAGGACAGAGGGTGTCATATCCTGTACAGATTGTAAAGCCCAATGAGGCAAATTCATAATTTGTGATATTGGGCTATACAAATAAAGTTGACTTGACTTGATTTGGAGAAGAAGCAACTGAATAGATCACAGTATCATCTGCGTACAGTTTAGCTTTAAACATATTCTTTCCAAGGTCATTTATAAAAATAGAAAATAGGATGGGGGCTAAAATTGAATCTTGTGGCACACCTTTACTTATTTTGAGGAAATCTGACTTGTGACCATCTGTAAAAACACAGTGGTATCTGTTTGCCAAGTAGTTAGCAAACCACTGCACCGCCTCCTCACCCAGCCCAATGTCTCTAAGTCTGTCTAGCAGTAGATCACAGTCGACAGCATCAAATGCCTTGGACAGATCGAGAAACAGAGCAACACTGTGTTGCTTTCTGTCCAAGGCATTGAGAATATGTTCAGTACGGACATAGCTGCCGTTATGGTACTATGACCTGATCTGAAGCCGGATTGAAAATCTGTTAAAATATTGTTCACAGCCAGGAACTGTTTCAGTTGTGAATTTACTTGCCATTCTAAAATGTTTGCAAGAATAAAGAGTTTGGAAATAGGGTGGTAATTATTTAAATCTGTTGGATCCCCACTCTTTAACAGGGGCAAAACATAGTCTGCTTTCCAAATTCTGGGAATGGAATTTGACTGAAGACTCAGGTTAAAATTATGAGTAATGGGCAATGAAATACAGTCAGTCGAGAGCTTTAAAAGATAAGGATCCAAGTTGTCAGGTCCAGGCGGCTTCTTTCAAGGTCAATAGCCTTCAAAGCCCTACAGATCTCCCCGGTAGAAATAGGTTTAAAAACAAAGGGGTCCCCTAAATCGGTGGTACAAGAGTTAAGTTGCACAATATTGGAGGCATAGCATTTAGGTACTGTTGCAGATGTATGGAAGACAGACCCAGTTGATATAAAATGCTTATTGTGCTAAGTGCACAACAATGTCAGCTTTGCACTTGATTTCAGTTGAGTCAACTATAATGTGATCAGGGAGCCTTGATGTACACTATATTGCCAAAAGTATTCGCTCACCTGCCTAGACTCGCATATGAACTTAAGTGACATCCCATTTCTAATCCATAGGGTTCAATGTGACGTCTGTCCACCCTTTACAGCTACAACAGCTGCAACTCTTCTGCGAAGGCTGTCCACAAGGTTTAGGAGTGTATTTATGGGAATTTTTGACCATTCTTCCAGAAGTGTATTTGTGAGATCACACACTGATGTTGGATGAGAAGGCCTGGCTCTCAGTCTCTGCTCTAATTCATCCCAAAGGTGTTCTATCGGGTTGAGGTCAGGACTCTGTGCAGGCCAGTCAAGTTCATCCACACCAGACTCTGTCATCCATGTCTTTATGGACCTTGCTTTGTGCACTGGTGTACAGTCATGTTGGAAGAGGAAGGGGCCAGCTCCAAACTGTTCCCACAAAGTTGGGAGCATGGAATTGTCCAAAATGTCTTGGTATGCTGAAGCATTCAGAGTTCCTTTCACTGGAACTAAGGGGCCAAGCCAGCTCCTGAAAAACAACCCCACACCATAATCCCCCCTCCACCAAACTTTACACTTGGCACAATGCAGTCCGGCTAGTATCGTTCTCCTGGCAACCGCCAAACCCAGACTCATCCATCAGATTACCAGATGGAGAAGTGTGATTCGTCACTCCAGAGAACACGTCTCCGCTACTCTAGAGTCCAGTGGCGGCGTGCTTTACACCACTGCATCCGACGCTTTGCATTGCACTTGGTGATGTATGGTTCTTAGATGCAGCTGCTTGGCCATGGAAACCCATTCCATGAAGCTCTCTGTGCACTGTTCTTGAGCTAATCTGAAGGCCACATGAAGTTTGGAGGTCTGTAGCGATTGACTCTGCAGAAAGTTGCCGACCTCTTCGCACTATGCGCCTCAGCATCCACTGACCCTGCTCCGTCAGTTTACGTGGTCTACCACTTCATGGCTGAGTTGCTGTCATTCCCAAACACTTCCACATTCTTATAATACAGCTGACAGTTAACTGTGGAATATTTAGGAGCGAGGAAATTTCATGACTGGATTTGTTACACAGGTGGCATCCTATCACAGTTCACTGAGCTCCTGAGAGCGACCGATTCTTTCACAAATGTTTGTAAAAGCAGTCTGCATGCCTAGGTGCTTGATTTTATACACCTGTGGCCATCGAAGTGATTGAAACACCTGATTCTGATTATTTGGATGGGTGAGCGAATACTTTTGGCAATATAGTGTATGTGTAGAACCTGACAATGATTTCATTTGTTTTCAGAATCTAGAGGAATTTCTGGAGTTTTCTGAGATAGATTTAAAATAATATTCTGATTTACACTTTCTGGTTAGATTTATTCCTTCCCCTAATTAGGGTGGATAACTGCTGTGAACCAAAGGTTGTCCCGCCCTGAAATCCTGAACTTCTTTGAAGGGGCATGCTTGTCACAAATGGACAAAAAAGAATTATAAACACATTCCCATGCCTGCTCAACATCATGTATTAGGCAGACACTGTCAAGACTGATACTGCGTAAGTCATTTAGAAATTCTTGCTGGTTAAAATGTTTAAAATACCTTTTGGAGATTGTCAAGGTTTAGATTTGGGTAATTTTGAAACTGTTACACAGGCAATAGTGCAATGACAACTAACATCATTGCAGAATACTGCATTTGAAGAGTACTTATGGGGTGAGTTTGTGAGGATAATGTCAATCAGTGAGGATTTGCTTGGATCATTTGGATTGAGTCTAGTGGGATCGTAAATTAGTTGATTAAGATTCATTGAGTCACATAATTATTTAGTACAAGCAGAAGTTGGGGAGAGCCAATCCCAGTTCAGGTCACTCATGATAGTTAATTCAGAATTATGAAAACTGTTTAAGACATCAGAACGAGAGGAGATGGCTTCTGCTTTGGCCGATGGCTGTCTGTAACTGCCAATTACAGTAAGGTGAGAGTCTTTGGCTATGTTCACTTTAACTGCAAGAAGTTCAAACTGTCTTGCTTTAGTAATAGCCTGTATCACAGAGCAACTAAATTTAGATTTAACATAGATTGCTACCCCACCTCCTTTTCCAGCTCTAGCTGACCTTTACACATTATAACCACTTGCAATCAAATTATCTGGTTCTGATTTTTTTTAACCAAGTTTCTCATAATATCATAATATCAAAATTCATAGTAACCAGATCTGTTTGAAATCTGCTGGAGTTGGAATATTTTGCAAAGGGCCGGGGTTTGATTGGACATTACCAGATCACAACAATAACAAAATAATGCATTTGAGATTCCCTATTGGTGCACTGGTGCCATAGTCAGTAGTTCTTGATAAAAAATAAGTAGAATTATTATGCATATTAAAAATGTCCTTTAGGACTTTCAACGTTTGCAAAACATCAAAGTGTTCATCTCAATGTTTGAGTTGTAGAGCTTGTGTTGGTAGACCAGAGAAATTTCTTGGTGATTACTACAGGTATCTTTGGTGGGAGAGACTGTAAGTCTTAAGGGGTGATGTAAGGGAAAAATTCATTCACCAAGTTAAAGCCAGAGAATCCAAACAGACACATCAAAATCAAAAAAGGAGCCACTGGATGCATTTTGCTTGCCTGGGATCAATGTGAGGTATTATGTGCAAAGGAAAGAAAATCCCAGGCTGGTGGCTAGCAATGGTGACCAGACTCACAACAAGGAGTTGCCTTGATGTTATGAGGCTAGCAGACAGGGCCAATGGCTGGAGGTTAGCAGGCAGGATGATAGTTGGAGGCTAGCAGGCAGTGATGGTAGGTGGAGCTAATAGAGCTAGTTGTCTGTTACTGCTACTCCAACAGGTGGATCAAAGTCTGTGGCAATCCAATAACAATATCTGACAAGAAAGTAATCCAGCAGTGATACCAGTCTGCCGACAATTTGTTGATCTGGCAGCATACCACTCATTCAGACTCAAATTAGATAACATCTCATGAATAAAAATGGTTCTTTTTTCGTACCTCCTCAGCCCTGGTTCCAAGCCAGCTTAAGTGACACTAAGACGTGACGTCAGCCTACTGCCTTCCACTGATTGGCCCTAGAACCAGGGACTAGTGGAAAAGCACCACAACCGTGTAGAGTCGTGCCATATCGTCCTGCACCTGTCGTTCTTCATTGGCTTTTCTTATTAAGAGCAAGAGAAGAAAGTGCCGCTCCTTTGTGGATTGAGGGGGAAACAGATGACTGACAAGACGTGATATGATGGGTGGGGAAGGGTTAAAACAGGCAGCGCCATTAGAAATGTGAGCTGCTCTGTTATTCCCACCACCCAATATCACCGAGATAAGCAGAGGAGACAAAAAATAGTAAGTAAATAAATAAAAAATTCAAACAGGCAAAGAACTGGACACCAATGTGTTTTCTGTGTTGGATGTAAATGAGGTCATGGCAGTTTCGCGCTGCCGTATGACGACCCCGCCCAAGCTGAGGAGATACTATGAGGTACTCAGTTGTAACGAAAAAGCACCAAAACTGGGCCATGCCGTGCTGTACCGTTACTGTGTATTGGAAAAGCGCCATAACTTTGGTGAAGTGTGATATTCCTCCACCATGAGGATTAGTGTTTGGGTTTTGAGTGAAATGTCTTCAACACTATTGGGTCATAACCAGGTCAAAATATTACCTCACATAGTTGCAAAACTAACGATGGTGCTATCAGCCTCAGCTTTCTGTTTACCGCTAATTAGTAAATGTTGGCTACTTACATTCTTAACTAAGACTGTGAACATTGAGTCTGGTTTCCAAAAAATTTCAAGTATGTTTAGTCCATGTAAGGAAAAAGCCAGGGTGGATGGATGAGCCAGAAACCAGACTTTGACCCAACAGACCAGAGTGGAATAAAAAATAGATTATTTTTACTCCAACATGACCCATTACTTCACCTAACCACGTAGTTTTGTGCCTAAACTTTGACATCATTGTGAAAGCAGTTTATGTCGGCCTGTCACCGATCGACTTTTCATACGATTTCAAAGTCACACGCAAAATTCCAAAGTCTGACTAAAATCTTTGCCGTCTTGCTGAGGTTGATGTGCGCTCCCATGATCCGCTTTATTTGGTGTAAGGTGGCCATATGACCTGATTTAAGCCCGTCTTTTCCACGTATTGGCGTTACAACAATATAAATTATGTTTGATATTCTCGTAAATCTTAAGGCTTGAACTATCAGAAAATGTGACATCATCATTACAGACAACCGGGTGTGCTCTCTCAGCACCAAACAGGAAGTAAGACAGACAGACCTTGCCATCCCCGTTCTCTCAATCAGGGCCGTGTCCACATTCTCCAGTATCTTCTCGTCTTTTTGGATTTTTTTTTTAAACAAATGTCTGCACACACAATGGTGGCTACTGCCAAAAGCTGCATCTCTTCCTGCTCCATTTTTCTCTGCTCAAAAGTAGTTGTTGGAAATTTCCAAGCGGTGCATAATGGGAAATAATCTCAAGAGAATCTAGTTGTAGTCTTGTAATTAGTGACCCTGTAAGCTTCCCAGTCTTTGCTGAGTTTTGTCTGTGACTCAAAACTCTTCTCAAAGTCTCAAGATATGAGAGGGTGTAAGTTTTATCAAAGTTTTATCAAAGTCCTCTAGTGTATAAAAATGTCAAAAACAGCACAAACACTTAAAAAACTGTAACATTGATATACAGATATGAAGAAATGTCGGTATGCATTAGCAGTTTGCAGATTATACAGTGCCTACATTAATATAAAATATATGAAAAGTATGTCAACATCTGTGCTAAGTACAGCCTCTTCTTGTTTAAACCTCTTTAACTTGACTAACCTGACATCTTCAGCTGGTTTTCCTGTGTCTGGATCCACAGCACTGAACACTGCGATCACACCATCTGTGGGTGCTTCGTTTGGATCTTCTGATACAGGAACGTCCTTGGTGTCAGGGATGAATGCTGGATCCTCTGGCATATTATTCACAGCTATTTTAATGGGATAGCTCTTCGCAGGTGTATCTGGCTGATGCCCAAAACCCACTTCAGACTCAATTCCAGGATGAAGTCCTGCATCCAAACCTACCCCTCCATCAAGGTCAGCATCCAACCCCACATCTACTCCCAGGTCTACCCCTGCACCAGCTCCAACATCCACCCCGGCTCCGGCTCCGACATCCACTCCAGCTCCGGCTCTGGCTCCGACATCCACTCCAGCTCCAACATCCACTCCAGCTCCGGCTCCAACATCCACTCCAGCTCCGGCTCCAACATCCACTCCGGCTCCAACATCCACTCCAGTTCCGGTTCCGGGAGCCAGAGGACCACCCTCCCCAACATTAACCTCCACATCTGTCAGCAGAGCACCACCCTCCACAAAAGGAGCTACATTCTCAATGAGAAGGCCAAGCTCCAGCTTCTGCATTTCTTCAAAATCCACAGGCTTTTTGTTCCAGGATGGAGGATTGAGAGAGGACAATAGGAGGAAAGACACAGCAAGCAAATGTTAGGGACACACCCAACACTAGTTACTGTAAGGGAAATTTAAAAGAAAAAAAAAAAAAAAAGTCACATTAATACCTTGATCAGCTTCAGGATGCCCTCATTGGTTTCTTTGTCTGTCTCAATGGAGAAGAGACCATCCTCATTTCCTGTGGCAATTGAGTAGACAGTCAGCCAGTTGTCTGTGTGTTCGAGGTCTGCGTCCAGAGCTTTGATTCTCATCACCACAACATCAGCGACATTTTCATCCACGGAGCCAGTGTACTGCAAACAGAGCATGATTCACAGCATGCAGTCAGTAGATCTAATCATTTTTCTGTTTAAGTTGTACTTAATTATGACTGATAGCTCTGTGTCTGCATCACTTGATGTATTCTGTGATTTCTACTACCAACTAAAGTAATAATAATAATAAAAACAATACTGTCAATGTGTATTATTGAAGATGCATTGGATTGATGCATTCATTTAACTGCTGCACCAAGGTGTGTTTGTTACATGCCCACAGTGTACTTGAAATTTATGTTCAACATAAGTTTAGATATGTTTTAACTTAAAAAAACTAAGTAAGTACATCAACAGTGATAAAAAAGTGGATGGGGAGTAATAAAGAAAACAAGATAAAGAAAAATAAGCAGCGCTGATTTTTGTGTATTTACATTGTACATCAGAGTCATCGTTCACCTCTCATTTCTGGATCAAAGTCTCTTAACTGTGACCAGTGTGTATGTACACACTGTATATTCAGTGTTCCCTACCTCAGATTTTTCCAGGACGGGTATGTTGTCATTGATGTCCAGGACTTTGATCTCCACAGTTCCTGTCCCAGTTAGTCCTCCTGCTGATCCTCCCATATCTGTCCCCTTTATAACCAGTTTGTAGAAGTCATGGGTCTGTCAAAGGAAAAATATAATCTTCTGTTCTAAGAAATGCCACCATCCAGTGCAGGTGTTGACAAAAGTCAGTCAGCAGTGTCTGTACAAGGTGAGAATGCAGCTTTGATTCCACCTTCATGTTGAATATTAAGGAACATTGTGCTGCAACAAAAGGTTTTGTGTAAAAGTGTGAGTTAGCTGACAAATGGATCAACTACTCTTTCACACATTGACCAAGAATTGGTATTTGAGTCAGAATGGATTGGTTAGGCAGGTCAGAGAGAGCTTTAAGCATAAGTTTGAACAGAAAACCTGCAGCATATGTTAAATGTGCTTTGTGTGCCTCACCTCTCTGTCCAGGGTGGGCTCTTTGACGTACAGTTTGCCTGTTTTTTCATCTATCGTGAACATGTGACCTGTGCCTTCTGGCTCCTGACTGACAATGGAGTAGAAGAGCTCAGAATGAATTGTTCCAGCTTGGTCGTTATCGTTCCCCTTGATCTGCATGACAAAGGTTCCTGCAGTGGATCACAACAGTACAACATAGTAGAATCAAGATAGGTGTTCACACAAAAGACCCTTTCACACTGCATGAAAATCCCAGGTTGATGCAACATTTTGAGGTCAAATAACCCTCCAAACAACGGCCCATCTACAGCGTGAAAGGTGACCCACTCATTTCCAGGTGATGCCTGTGGCGTTCTGCTGCTCAGTGAAAGCCTCAGGCAGCAGAAACCTGAAGAGTGTGAGGACGGTGAGTAGCAGACAACATGGATGGACAAGACCCTACATGGCATGTACCACCTTCAGATAGAGGAAGTGGCTGATATCAAGAAGACCTACCAATGGCTGGAAGATGCTGGGCTGACAGACAGCACAGAGGCACTGATCATGGCAGCACAAGAACAGGCCCTGAGCACGAGGGCTATAGAGGCCAGGATCTACAACAGTAGACCAGACCCAAGGTGCAGGCTGTGTAAGGAGGTCCCTGAGACAGTCCAGCACATAGTAGCGGGATGTAAGATGCTATTCTATATTGCCAAAAGTATTCGCTCACCCATCCAAATAATCAGAATCAGGTGTTCCAATCACTTCCATGGCCAAAGGTGTATAAAATCAAGCAGCTAGGCATGCAGACTGCTTTTACAGACATTTGTGAAAGAATGGGTCGCTCTCAGGAGCTCAGTGAATTCCAGCGTGGAGCTGTGATAGGATGCCACCTGTGCAACAAATCCAGTTGTGAAATTTCCTCGCTCCTAAATATTCCACAGTCAACTGTCAGCTGTATTATAAGAACATGGAAGTGTTTGGGAACGACAGCAACTCAGCCACTAAGTGGTAGACCACGTAAACTGATGGAGCGGGGTCAGTGGACGCTGAGGCACATAGTGTAAGAGCTTCATGGAATGGGTTTCCATGGCCGAGCAGCTGCATCCACGCCATACATCACCAAGTGCAATGCAAAGAGTCGGATGCAGTGGTGTAAAGCACGCCGCTACTGGACTCTAGAGCAGTGGAGACGTGTTCTCTGGAGTGATGAATCACACTTCTCCATCTGGCAATCTGATGGACGAGTCTGGGTTTGGCGGTTGCCAGGAGAACGATACTTGTCGGACTGCAATGTGCCAAGTGTAAAGTTTGGTGGAGGGGGGATTATGGTGTGGGGTTGTTTTTCAGGAGCTGGGCTTGGCCCCTTAGTTCCAGTGAAAGGAACTCTGAATGCTTCAGCATACCAAGACATTTTGGACAATTCCATGCTCCCAACTTTGTGGGAAAAGTTTGGAGCTGGCCCCTTCCTCTTCCAACATGACTGTGCACCAGTGCACAAAGCAAGGTCCATAAAGACATGGATGACAGAGTCTGGTGTGGATGAACTTGAATGGCCTGCACAAAGTCCTGACCTCAACCTGATAGAACACCTTTGGGATGAATTAGAGCAGAGACTGAGAGCCAGGCCTTCTCATCCAACATCAGTGTGTGACCTCACAAATACATCAAAAATTCCCATAAACACACTCTAAACCTTGTGGACAGCCTTCCCAGAAGAGTTGAAGCTGTTATAGCTGCAAAGGGTGGACCGACGACACATTGAACCCTATGGATTAGGAATGGGATGTTACTTAAGTTCATATGCGAGTCAAGGCAGGTGAGCGAACACTTTTGGCAATATAGTGTAGCTGGATCAGCGTATATGGAGAGGCACAACCAAGTGGCTGGGATAGTGTACAGGAACATCTGTACCCAGTATGGATTAGAGGTACCCAAATCCCAATGGAAGATACCACCGAGGGTGGTTGAGAACAACAGGGGCTAAGTCCTGTGGGACTTCAGCATCCAGACTGACAAACAGCTCCTGACTAACCAACATAGTGGTGGTGGACAAAGAGCAGCAGAGGGCAATGGTGATAGATGTGGCGGTACCAGCTGATGCCAACATCAAAAAGAAGGAGCACAAAAAGGTTGAGAAGTGTCACAGGTTGAAGGAACAGCTGGAGCGAATGTGGAAGGTTCACGTGATAAATTGGTGTTAAAAAGTTAACTTCACAATATGCGAGTATTGTGAAGTTAACTTCCAATGGAAAGTTAACTTTCCAATGGAAACCCCTAATTTCCATTGGATGCGGAACAACGGTGTCTGTTGACATCTATTGGCCATCGTCCGTCAATACCCATCAGAAATTGACACATAGATTTGAATGGATGCGTATTGGGTCTGAAAAAAACATTCGCACCGTTACGCATCCAGTGGAAATTAGGGGTAACCCTACTTGGACAAACTGCCTGAGACATGCTAGCAGGTCATGAAGCAGAATTCCAGTCAAAAAAAAAAAAATCAAAGAAACTAAAAACACAGTCTTAACTAACAATCAAACATGCTGATAAAATTAAATTAACCGTTTTCTGTAATTGAACAAACAAATAATTAATCCATCAAAGAGCATCATTACAGTATTAAAAAAAAAATTGATGAAAAGGAAATAAGAAAGAGATGTCCTTTTCAAAAACAACACAGCTCTAATAGCTCTCTCTCATATATATACGTATATATACGTGTATGTATATATATATATATATATATATATATATATACACACACACACACACACATACATACATAATTTAATTCCTGCAAATGTGCAATAACTGTGCCTCATACTAGGCATCATGTGGAGCACTACTGTATAATAAAGACAATAAAGGTTTTTGATTGGATTTGAATATAATGTTTCTTCATCACTCACAGCAGCAGGTTGATGACAGACCGTACCTGCTCTGCTTGCCTCTGTAATGTTGCCAGTGTGCAGCTCAAACCAGGGAGCATTGTCGTTCATGTCCAGGACTGTGACAATTAGAGGAATGTCCTCCTCTGCTGTCCGTCCATCTCTGAATTTAGCTCTCCCTGTTAGCTGCATGAATTATAGGAAAGAACAGGACACATTAGGATGTAGTTAATAAACCCAAACATTCAGATTTTAAATGTAGAACACATGGCAAATTTGGACAAACATGTCCCCTTACTCAGTGCCACCCCTCCCTAAATGCAGATCACACAGTCTGTAAAATAAAATTTCGCTTAGGGCCCCAATTCGGTCAGAGGCGGCACTGCCCTCACTAAACTTCTACCAGAACTTTCAGCCACTTCTCATGCCACTGACCTGTAAAAGTGATCTATTAAATTGACTTTCACAGCAACCGAGCAAACTCCATCCGCTGAAGATGGTCACAGTGTGTGGTAACAGTAACCCCTAACGCTAATGGTAAAAATGAAACATGCCTGCTAAATTGATCTGAATGTGAACATCCTGTTCTATTTGTATGGTGAAACAATGTTTCTGTGGTAGTTCCTGCAGTAGGAGCACGAGTAGTAGTACTGATGACACACAGACTGATAACAAATGACTTTGTAGATTTTACAAGAAAATAAATGATAATATCAATCTGTTCAATGCAGACAAAACAGATTTCATTACTGAATGTCCTGCTCAACTCTTCACTGATATTCCCAATAAGTTGACGACCGTCTGAAGTATGTGGAAACTGAAACATGACGCACAAACAGTATTTTGTATTACAAATCCACAGATGTACTGTATGTGCGGGCAAGCAAACTGACATTCAGTAAACTGTGACAAAGGGAAACTGAGCTCTTCAACAGGTTTCAGTCCATAAAATACAATAAAATGTCTGGACCTTGTTTAAAGACTCACATTGTAGGACGAGTATTTCTCTCTGTCCAGAATAGCAGTGATGCGAACAAAGCCTGTGTCTGGATCAACCACAAAGAGGTTGAAGGGTGCCTTGTCAGCTCCTGGTCCAGACAGGAAGTACTCCACCTTTTCACGTTTGTCTTTATCAGAGCGAATCTGAAAAACGCAGAGCACTTTATTAAAAAACATTTTTTTAAATGTTATGGCTGCTGTTTTAATGCCAACCACAGCTGTAAAGCCACATTAAGTATGTCCCACTAGCACTTCTTCAACAATGGCATAATGAATGGTGATAGTCACATAAATGTTAATCACTCCAGTCTTAAAGCACACTTTCCACTGATGTTTATGTTTTGAAGGAATGATCATTTGTTATCAATAAATAAGCCAATTTGGTGTTTAAATCATGAAGCCATATGTAGTAATAATCAATATTGTGCTGAACAGCATCCATTAGCTATTGTAAATAACTTGCCTCTTATTGCTTATGGCTCAGTCACACCATTAAAACAGACTTATCGTAAAGTATTTCTAAGTCTTAAATGCAGGGCCAGATTCTTAATCGGACGTGATTGAAACAACAAGTGGGAACAGGTTTAATGACTCAGTTATTGGCAAACCAGCTGATGACATAACATAAACCACTCCTGTTTCCCAGTTTGCATGACACATGATGACAATGATATGCTATTTGTGAGAAATAATATGCTAACAAGCAAAAGCCAGGAAACCTTGGCAATGAACGGCTTTTTGGTGTAGTCAGTGTTTTCCATCAGCTTGGAAGCAGGAAGGATCCACTCTCTCTTCTTCCTCCTCAGACTCTTCTCTGTTGCTTTTGCACTGAGCACCTGGAAGGAAAAAAAACACTTTTTAAAATAACTAAAATTTACAAAAAAAGTAGAACTAAGTAGAGACAAAAGGCAATTGTAATTAAAGGCTGTAAAACTTAAGGGTTTGACTACAGCCTGGTTTATGCTTCTGCGTCGCGGCCACGGCGTAGCTACGGCTTCGAGGCAGACCCCTACGCGGACCCTACGCCGTATCCTGACGCGCACCTCCAAAAAATTCTGACTACGCGTTGAGACGCGAACGGCAAGGACTGTGATTGGTCCGCTTAGAACATAATTTCCGGCGGTTGCTTTTCCGGTCAGCAGCTCAACAACACCGCTATTAGCGGAGCGGCACGAGCGGTACGGAATAGTCGGACAGACCACCTCCACAAACGTCTTCTGTGCTTCAACATTTGTAGTAACAGCATTTATTTTTCAATTTTATGAGCTCCATCTCCAGAAACACCCGCTTCGTCTCAGCTGTCATTGTTTACTGTCGGAAGAAAACCAAGGAATCCGATATGAGCCCCCAGAAGCCACACAAAGACACAGACACGCCCCCTAGCAGCTTGGCGGTGAATTGCAGAGCAACGCGTTCCCTCGACGCAGAGCTTCGAATGCTCAACAACGGCATCGGGTGTACTATGCTACTGCAGCTACAAAAGTTAAGAAAGGCAAGCATGTGGCTGTGAAAATTAACCAAAACAAAAGACTTAAGGTTGAAAATAAAGCGCTCACACAGAGGAAAATTTAAATATCAAAAAGGAAAAACAAAAAGGCCAACTCTCATGTACAATGAGGTGAATACTAAACTGGAAAGAAAGAATCTGTCTGACTGAGGCTGTTAAAAAAATAATAATCACTCTGCTCTAGAGGAAAAACTACTGACAGGAGGAAACAGAAAATCTACTCACTACAGAGGAATACTAAATACAGAAAATAAACAATCAATCTAAACTATGAAAACTACAAAACAAACCACATGGGGGCACAAGACAAATAGTGGAAGACTGAGACAAACTGGTGAAAGGACTGTCAACAGGACAGAACCACGACAATCTCACAATGAGACAGCGGAGACAAGACTATTTATACAGGAGGTAATGGGGAACAGGTGGAAACAATCAGGGCGGGGTTGGACAATCACAGAAAAACAGGAGAGCAGGAAGCAAAAACACCTGAAACAAGAGGGAGACAGGATTATTTCAAAATAAAACAGGAAAAGACAGGATAACATGAAAGCACAAGACAAAAATGTGTAACTTAACCAAACCAGACAGACGGTGTGACAGTTTTCATCCATCCATCCATCTTCTCCCTCTTATCCTCTCATAGGGTCAGGGGGGCTGGAGCCTATCCCAGCTGTGTCTTAGGGTGAAAGACAGGGTACACCCTGGACAAGTGTCCAGTTCATCACAGGACACATAGAGACAGACAACCACTCACACTCACATTCACACCTACGGTCAATTTAAATTAACCACTTAACCTAATCCCCATGCATGTTTTTGGATGGTGGGAGGAAGCCGGAGTACCAGAGAGAACCCACACAGACATGAGGAGAACATGTAAACTCCACACAGAAAGGCCCCGGGCTGGGATTCGAACCCGGTACCTTCTTGCTGTGAGGGGACAGTGCTAACCACTACACCACCGTGCCGCCCCGGCGTGACAGTTTTATAGCTTTTAAATATTGTGACACTGCATGAATAGAATAGAACAGAACAGAATAGAATAGAGTAGAAGCGTAGACTGAAAGTTTCAGTTATAAAGAAACAATAAACCACAGCAATGAAATAATAGAATAGGCCTAAGTTACAATGATAGAAATACATATTTACAGTATTTACTAAATAAAAAGGAAGAAATGGATATTTTGAATGGCAAAATGAATTGAGATAGCCTACAGCCATGTTGTCCTGAATCTACAGAGGTGCAGGATTCACAGGGTCAATTAAGGTAAACAGAATACATATTGATTTCTATTTATTTATTCATATATATGTTATTGCTTCATTTTATTTTATTGCATGTTATGTTTTGTTTTTTTGATTTTTTTGATTTGATTTGCTGACTGATCTCACAGTAATAAAGCATCATAATTCTGTCATCATTTCATCATGTCAGCCCCACCCGTCCCACAAGGATCTCTTCTTGTAATAATATAATATCAGTGGGTGAAAAAACAGCACACTTTAAGTGGACTGATCATGGAAGTAGGAATTAAAAATGATCTTGCTGAAGAGTGAAGTGTTTACGACGAGCTGCTGTCGTGTTCAACACCTGGAGTTATGTTGCTTCGTCTGATTGGTCGGCTTATGTGAATGTGGGTGTAGCTGGTGGAGGTTTGATTTGTGTATTCCTACCTGTGACACACATACACGTATACTAATACTAATTAAACAAAATAAATACCTGTTAATACTAATACAATTAGTAACTATTAAAAGTAGTTTAATAGTTTAAAATCTGCAAAATGTATTTCAGCAAGAGAAATTGTATTTCAACTGTATGAATAGTTAGTCAAACTTAATGAAAAAGATGTGTTTTTCAAGGGAACCTGGCCAGGAAACCAACATAAAATAAACATAAAATAAAAGCTGTGTTTTTAGTTAGCATGGACAACATATATCTCAAGTTGAGGACACTCTGCAAAACACATGTATTGATATTTTCTGAGGGCTTTCTCCTGACATCACTGAACATAAATCATAAATCAGGAATGTCCACTGATGCAAATCTGTGAGTTTGGGCTGTGTAAATTGAATCAACTACAATATACAGAGCTTTACAAATTATTTCATGATTGTATTATTGTTATTATTATTATTCCTCCTCCCAGTGTCAGGTGTTTACCACCACTGTCCTAAATTAACAGTATTACTGATCACCAGAATATTTTTAATGTTTCTATAATGGTTAATCCACCACTATGTGAAACTTCTTTGATCAAAATGATATATTTAATGATAAAATATAATAATTGTTGTTATCCAGGATTTTTTACAATTAAAAAAAAAAATCTCATAGTAAATAAATTCTTCAGTTATTTATTCCCAGTCCTTCCTGAACAGAAAAATGTGTTTTAGTGGTTGATTGTTATTGTGGATTCATTTCTGACTTCTTCGTGAATTCCAGTGTTATGGATTAAATTTGGTTCATTTCTGTAGAACCTCAACATAAACATCTCTTTACTCCATCTAACAGTTCCAACACATTGTTGTGCAGCCATGTCTCAAAATAGGAGCTCCATTTTAGCGTGGCTCATTAACGTAATTGAATCACAGACATTAGCACTTTGATCTGTGGCTGTAATTACAGCAGAAAAAGATGATCATGACTCAACGAAATCACATATGTTCCATTTTTGAAAACAGTCTCTGATGTGCATGATGGCTTTGAAAAACAATTAAAGCAGAGCAGTCATGTCATCTTCATCAGTAACTGCATTTAATAAAGTGCAAATTAGTCCATTTGCAGAATGATTACACTCCACAGGTCCCATCTCATCCATGTTAAAGCAGCTTCAGGGCAATACTCACCAAGGCCAGCACTAACAGAAGCAGCAGACCCACTTCTGTGAATGACAGCCAAGCCATGAGTGCAGCGAAGCCTCAGAGCGCACCACCCGTCTTTACTAAGGGTAGAAAACCCACTGAGGACCTGAGGTCCAAACAGGACAAACTGTACTTTCTGTTAAAGACACACCTATGTCGATTTCGTCCCCCTCCACACCTAAAACCAGCCCCCTCACCTGCTCCCTCCCCTGCTTCATGTATGCTTTTATGACTTCAACTGTCACATGAATGCATGTCTCTCAAAGGTGTGTCTGTTCACTTTGAAAGGTCACAGTAAAGCTTCAGGGATGAACACTTGATCAAGCTGACAGAGACAGGTAGAGAGCACACTGTAAAAACACACATTCAACTGCTAAAGTACATTTTAGGCTTTTGACATGATAGTTGTTTTTAGAACAAAGTCACCCAACAGGCACTGCAGAAATATGAAGTTCTCCAAGAAAACTTGTAACATATGAAGTTATAATTTTAGTTCATGAAGAAAGCTCAAGCCTGATTCTAACCCACCTTCCTGGTCTGACTCTGTATGTGCCTGCAAACCAACAGCAGTGAAGAGTTCTTGGTTGTGGGTCATAACTTGATTCTATCCATGATAATAATAATAGTAAGAATAATAATAATAATAATGATAACTCTTATTCTGGGAACCCAAAGATGTTTTAAGTGGGGCTTTTAAAGCAGACAATGACAAACAGGCATGTATTTCACATTTCATAGTTATGTGAAAATGATATTAATTTTCAAAAAGTCTGCTGCCTCAGTTGTTCCCAAAAAACATTTCCACTGCACTTCATCCCTGCCACAAAAGGACCAGCTTACAGAATAGCTGATGTTCACTTATGACGCCCAAGAAAGTCCGCTAAGAAGAAAGTGCTGCCATCAGTCAGGATGGGACAGCATGTCAAGACAAAAAAGAAGGGTGAACACTGCAAATATTAACTCTTTACATGAACTTAGGTAAGTGTCAATAAAAGCCTTTGACATAGACTTCAAAACAAACAGACTTCTTTTTGAAACCACCAGTATCGCCCCCTGCTGGCTGGTGGAGAGAATGAAGGTTAAGTTACTTCTTGTGGGCTTCACGGATGTTGGTCACAAACAAACAGGTGACATCACGATAGCTCCGTCCACCATTTATATATATATATATATATATATATATATAGGAGTGTTTTGTCATTAAAACATCATTATAGTGACGTGTAGCATTTTAAAATGGTTCTGCTGTCAACCAAAGAGAGGTCGTCCCTGTTGGTCCACTTCCTTCCACAGCTGCAGAAGATTCATGTTGGTTGAAAACGTGGTCCAGATCTGGACAAAATGACAAAAAGGACCAGGATGGGAAGTTCAGAGAACATAAAGGCCGCAGTGTTCCTGTTGGGAAATCCAGTTTTGAAAATCAACAAGTTCCCTTCTCATCTCTGAAAGAAATGTGTTTTGATACTGTCATTTTTTACAGCACATTTACAGATGAAATCCCATTTGAAGCACACCTGTGCATCAAGCTACACATTTCTGATTTACTTGCTTGGGGACATTCTCATGGCAAACACTAAACAATACGACTGACAGCTTTATTAGACCTGACTCTAACCACTCGTTATACTTGTCATCTGGAGACCAGGCAGCAATTCTCAAAACATATTTGTGATTTTTCTCAACACAAAGCTGAAAGTGTCAGAGAAACTCCAACTCAAAAACCAACAGCAAAAAATAAAAATATGTATGATAGAGTTATTAATACTGCTAACAGCTACTACTACTGTGACCCGATTAGATTAGATTACTGTAATACACAAATGTCACGTACCAGGTAACAAAACACAGACTGTGTGAACCAGGTGTGCAGAAACAGTAAATAAGGGTTAGGAGAACTCCTCCTGTCAGGTGGTGCTCAGACCCCCCCAGGCAGCTCTCTGGTATTGAACCTCCACCCTCTCGTTCCTCCACCCACTCATGGTGGTACGATGGAGGAGCAATAGAGTTTGTTTTTTATCTATTTTAACTTAAATTACTGAGAAAAGTTGTTGTAGAAAATCAACTTATTTATTTTTAAATGAACTAAAGTAAAATAAAATGAAATAAAACAGAATGAAGTATAAGAAGTGTTGAAATGGAACAATGAGCACAGTGACATTCCCTCCTAATTCAGGTCTTCTTCAGGCCTAAATAATAATCTAAATAATCTAAAATCTTCATGTTGGTCTGACAGAGAGACTTCCAGCTCCAGTCCTCTCAGGTTTAACTCTTTGTAAACCAGGTGTTTGGTAATTTGCTTTGTTCCCATGGTCTATTCTGATGTCAAACTTACACCCTTAATGTTTTCAAACTACTGATTAGTTAATTAAATTTATAAAGTGATGGTTAGGATAGATCAAGGGTTCGGGCCCCTAGGTAGCCCCCCTCAGGTGGTCCAAGCGGACCTCAGTCCATTCATTACAGAGTTTTAGGGGGAAGGGGAACCGAGACCGTGCTCCGGTTTCCCCCGTACCCTTGGTCCCGATTCTCCTGATGCCAGTTCATTGGACTTGATGATGATGAAAATGAAATATTTATCGATATAAGAACATAAAAAATATGAAATTGAAAGAAAAGTATATTTTAAAAAAAGGTAAAATAAAAATAAAAACAATAAATTTAAAATTATAAAAAAGAAAACAAAACACAGGTGGCGCGAGAGCTGACTGCTATGAGTTCTGTGTATAAATGGCTTGAAAGCTCTCAATTACATCTTGAGTCATCAAAGACTGTGTGTATGTATTTTACAAAAAGGGTTAGTAATGTGAGCAATCCTGAATCCTGTTGTTGTCCAAGAACTGATGTAGTGCAAAACAGAGTCATTCTTGACTCTCAGTTTAATTTCAAACAACAGATAAAAAAGATTATAAACAGAATGAAATTTAACCTGTCCAATTTTACATTTATTGAAATAATTTAACCTTTGAGACAGCTAAGCTATACTTCGATTCAATGATTGTATCACATATGCTATACTGTACAACAAGCTGGGCAGCATGTGTAACAACTTTAAAATCTATAGAGACCATCTACAAACAAGCCCTAAAAGTACTCTACCAAAAAAAAAATATATATATATATATATATATATATATATATATATATATATCATCACTGTCATATCCTTATCAAGTATGACCTTTTGAACTGGGAAAACATTGTAAAACATACAGATTGTGTCCTTGTGTACAAATTTTTTCATGGTAAAGCTCCACCACCATTACTAAATTTTGTCCAGAGGAACTCTAACAGATCAACCAGAGCTGGCTCTAGGGGGGACTGTAAAGTGCCACTCAGGAAAACTGCTTTTGGCCGAGCAACTTTCTCCTATCGTGCATCGCAAACAGGAACTGCATACCGAGCACAATACGGGAATTACCAAACGTAACATTATTTTCCAAGCATCTTAGAGCATGGCTACTCAAGAATCAGAAATGTGAACATGACATTGACTGAAAGCAGTATTCCAGCTGCCTGTAATGTAACCCTCTATAGAATGTGACTATTTTTGTCTCCTGTATTATGCTTTTACTTTTGTATTATACCTTTACCCTCCTCTCTCTCTCTCTTTGGACACTATAAATGGTTATAATCCCATACATATTTACATTTGTAAATGTTCATTAATATGTCCTGTCCCATTTTTAAAAATAAATAAATAAATGAAATGAAAAGCCAAATAATGCATGCCAAAGGCAACGTTTCGATCCCTGAAGTTTTTAAAGTTAACCCTGACCCTGAAGTTTTTAAAGTTAACCCTGAAGAATTTAAAGTTAACCCTGACCCTGAAGTTTTTAAAGTTAACCCTGAAGAATTTAAAGTTAACCCTGACCCTGAAGTTTTTAAAGTTAACCCTGAAGAATTTAAAGTTAACCCTGAAGAATTTAAACCTTGAAGGTTTTAAAGCAGCTCCTAGGAAGGGTCCTGTAATACCCCTACTGGGCAAAGCCAGGAACAGCACATTGGTGGCCTGTTTGAAGTCCTCTGTGTGCATATTCTGTGAAAACATGTTTTCACAGAATATGCACACATTATGATTTTATTAGTCCTGCAAAAGTATGCTTTTAAGTAAGAGAGCATGTGTGTCTGTGTCTTTGAAATAGACTTTTACATCCAAATGGTTGTGTTGTGTGAATTTGGGTCCTTTGAATGTTATTGTGTTGACAAAATTGACTGAATTATGATCAGTTGTAGCTTTTAATATTATGGATTGTTTAAGGTGTATAAAAATTCAGCAGACTCTTCCTCTGAACAAACAGCCCAGATGTCATCCTATATTATGATATAGGGGCTTTTTATCACATTTTTCCAGAGCAAAAATGTGAATGAAATAAAATGGAACCTGTGGGGATTTAGGTTTTTCATCTTGTCTGTGAAGCTACAGGTACCTGAAGTAGCTGTTATCCTTTTTATCCAATGGGTTTAAAAAAAATCTATGAATTCAGCACTAAGGGACGTCCTGGAGGGATTTCAAAAGTTTTACTCCAATTAGTGGGATCCTTTGGATTTTAGGGAAAAAATAAAACTTTCTGTCTCCAATTAATATATTGCATTGTTTAATATATATATTTTAATAATATTTGGTCATTTAAGTGAATGGTTCCAAAAATAAGGGTTTGGAAAGGGCTGTTTTACTGAACCATCCTTAAACCCAAAATATGCCAAAAGTTTCAACCTCCTGTGATAATTTTGGATGTCAAATCTGGATTGAGGTTTAATGTTTTTGTTACTAAGCCTAGTGGGAATTAAGTTCAGACTTCCGTTAAGCAGAGATAACAGAGGAGTTAATTCTGCATTTTTCAGAAGAAAGACTGAAAAAACAGGCTCTCTAGTTTCCCTTGTGCATCCAGTGGTCTAACATTGCGGAGGCTGTGTGATGGTCAAGTGGACTTTGTCAGTTTCTGTATCAGTCTTTACTGGAATGAGTTCATCATTTCTTTTTTTTTCAACATTGGCATAAATGGTTCAGCTCTCTCCTGATTCTCATCCTACCTCACCAACAGATTTCACTACATCTCCATAAACAATTGCACGTCCCGCACATCTCAGTAACGCACGGTGTCCCTCAAAGCTCGGTGCTTGGTCCCCTCCTTTTCATCCTGTACATGCTGCCCTTGGAAACATCATTCACCACCATGGGCTTCAATTTCATTGTTACGCTGACGACTTTACCTGTCAACAAAAACAATCACCCCTGCCACAGTCTCCACCCTCACAGACTGCCTCTCCGCAATAAAATCATGGATGACCATCAGCTTCCTCAAACTGAACAGCAAGAAATCTGAAATTATCATCACTGGTCCCAAATCCCTCCTCCCCTCCACCCAGGACTTCACACTCTCCATCAATGGTCACACAGTCACTCCCTCTCCTCTGATCAGAAACCTCAGATTTATTTTTGACCCCACCCTCTCTTTCCAACCTCATGTCCGTCAAATCACCAAAACAGCCTTCTTCCATCTCTGTAACATCACCCACCTTCGTCCCACCCTCTTTAAATCTGCAGCTGAAACTCTGATTCATGCCTTCATTTCCTCCAGACTGGATTATTACTCAGCTGCCCGGCTACTCACTCACACCGGCTCCAGAGACCACATCACCTTTGTCCTCCAACAGCTCCACTGGCTCCCCATAAAACAGCGCATTGACTTCAAGATCCTGCTCATCACCTACAAATCCCTCAATAACCTGGCCCCACCCTACCTCATGGACTTTCTGCAGCTCTACTGTCCCTCCCGCTGCCTCCAACCTCCTCACTCCCATCATCAAATCCAAGCATCATACCTTGGGGGACAGGGCCTTCGCAATAGCTGCCCCTAAACTCTGGAACTCTCTTCCCCCACAAATCGTTGTATCCAAATCACTCCACTCATTTAAATCACATTTGAAAACATACCTTTTTAAACAAGCATTTAACCTGCAATAACTTTGGTAATTTTTTTCAACTTTGTAAAGCATCTTTGAGTTTTAATGAAAAGCTCTATATAAAACTGATGAATTATTATTATTATTCTTTTGATGTGGTGGTTTAACACCTGCAGGTTGAGTTGGTCTTTCTGTGGGAGGCTAGTGGAAAAGTTTCTGAAAGGTACCAGGATGGTGGCTGTTCAGAGCTCTCTGAGTCCTGGTTCTGATCAGCACCATGAGAGTCAACAGTTATGAGGAGTTTTTCCTCACACAGTCCCCAGTCTTTGAATTTTTTGTAGTGTTTTATAGCTTGTGGGTCTGTGTCTGGGTTGTCTAGTTCTGCAGTATACCTGGTTCATGGTGGCCAAAATGTAGGGATGGAGGTCCTGGATAGAGCAGGAAAACCTATGGATGAGAGCCTGAGGATGGAGGGCCCAGAGCTGGTGCTAGGTAGATCTGGTTCATCTTCTATCAGGTCCTGGATCACTGGGTCCTCCAGGAGTACACACAGGTTGTGTGAAAGAGGATGGGGGTTTGATGAGGTATCAGATGTTGATGAAGTCCTCGCGGTGGCCCTGGTCTGATGAATTGCCGTCTCCGTGGTTACCACATCCTCTTCACAATCTCTGGGACTGTGGAGATCCAGGATGTTACGGCCACCTATGGCCGCATAGGTATTTGCTGCTCTTCACCTGCCTTCCCCATGCAAACTAGGCTGTGCGGGACCGACCAGAGGATTGGACCGCCGAGCTGAAGAGGTGTGGCCGTCTGACTCCTGCCTGCCAATCCCGATTGCCAGCTAAAGTGAAGAAGAGCTATTTGAAGAGTGACTGGTTGGCAGTGCGCCACATTGTAACTTTGCTGCTGCTTTGGTGTTTGATCAATAGTACTCGTTGCCACTTTGTTATCTGAATAGCAGTACTTCGTTGCCACTTTGTTATCTGAATAGCAGTACTTCGTTGCCACTTTGTTATTTGAATAACGGTATTTCACTGCGACTTAGTTGTCTGTACACGCAGATTGTACTGTGTAGTCCTGGGGGTGTTGCTCGCCTCCGCTATTTTGGTTTTTACGTAGTGAGGTCTTTTGTTTGCGCTTTTGTTTGGGTTGTACCCCTTAGCTCTAGTTTAGAGTCCTCCTTTGGTTATAGTCCTTTGTTTTGTTGAGCAGCACCTCCGGAATTCCTTTGTTAATTTAGTGGATTTGTGTATTTTTTTTTTCTTAGAGAACCCTTTGTTAATTCCCTTGACAATAAATCCTTTTATCTGGTAACCAATTCCACCTGGTTCTTTATGTTACTTCCTTCCCTTTTCCAATTCTGAGCTAAAAGGGGTCGTAACACAGGAGAAGAGGAAGAGAGAGGAGGATGGAAAGGTGGAGATATGGAGGAGGAAAAAGGAGAAGAGGAGAGGAGAGAGAGAAGGAGGAGGGTGGAAAGGTGGAGTGAATCCTTCCTGTTGTCCAGAGGATAAAAGGAGTCTTCAGGAGGTGCTGGACGTCTTCAGGTGTCTGCTAGAGGAGCATTACTCTCCTGTAGTTCCTGTGGACCAGTTTGCCATCAGAACAAAGCTCAGTAGAAGAAGAGGAAAGCAGTCATGAATCAACAAGACAAACAGGTCAGAAATTTGTAAATTAAAATGACCTCCCTGGTGTGCTGATGATGTTGAGTCTGAAGCTAAGACAAATTAAATGAAATGTTGAGATGACCATGAGTATAAATAATATCCACAGTCACCATAAAGCAGCCACTGTGCTGTAATGAAGAAATAATCAGTAATTAACAATCAGTTTCAGTGACACTGACGAGCTCCATGCTAACAGGTCAACACCTGTCCAATCAGAAGCTCTTACTTCTCACTTCCTCACTGGCTGAACCTTTAACGACCAGACTGAATATAAATGAAATATATTAAAATATTATATGAATTAAGGGCAGCTGTCGCCTCACAGCAAGAAGGTACTGGGTTCAATTCCCGGCCCGGGGCCTTTCTGTGTGGAGTTTGCATGTTCTCCTCATGTCTGTGTGGGTTCTCTCTGGTACTCCGGCTTCCTCCCACCATCCAAAAACATGCATGGGGATTAGGTTAACTGGTTAATTTAAATTGACCGTAGGTGTGAATGTGAGTGTGAGTGGTTGTCTGTCTCTATGTGTCCTGTGATGAACTGGACACTTGTCCAGGGTGTACCCTGTCTTTCACCCTAAGACAGCTGGGATAGACTCCAGCCCCCCTGACCCTATGAGAGGATAAGAGGGAGAAGATGGATGGCTGGCTGAATGGATGGATGGATTATATAAATTGTTCAGTTCCTGGTATTTTGTCATTTATACGTCAGTTTCACAAAAAACTACAAATTAAAAAAACATTTCTGTCCTCTAGTCCACATGCCAAAGTGTCCTTCAGACACCAAAGATTTACTGAAGATCCCGGCAGCCTCTGCTACCAGTGGATGAATGAGTAAAAGTGAATGGGTGAATGGTGACATCAAGAGCTCTGAGTGGAGGCTCCTCTGTTTCGTGTCATTTTCAGATGTAGCAGCCGATTAGAACCTTCGGTCAGCTAAAAACATCTTTTAGTGTTCGCTCGTCCTTGGCACCACCCTCTAATCTGGCTGCAAAAAAAAAATAAAATAAGTGACAGCCAAGAAAACTGAGGGGCAAAATTGGGAACTTGAGGCTTGAACACGGCAGTGCACATTTTATTTCCCACCAAAGTCTAAATGTTTTTGCATTGCACTTGGTGATGTATGGTTGGATGCAGCTGCTCGGCCATGGAAACCCATTCCATGAAGCTCTCTGTGCACTGTTCTTGAGCTAATCTGAAGGCCACATGAAGTTTGGAGGTCTGTAGTGATTGACTCTGCAGAAAGTTGGTGACCTCTTCACACTATGCTCCTCAGCATCCACTGACCCCGCTCCATCAGTTTACGTGGTCTAGTTGCTGTCGTTCCCAAACACTTCCACGTTCTTATAATCCAGCTGACAGTTGACTGTGAATATTTAGGAGTGAGGAAATTTCATGACTGGATTTGTTGCACAGGTGGCATCCTATCACAGTTCCACGCTGGAATTCACTGAGCTCCTGAGAGCGACCCATTCTTTCACAAATGTTTGTAAAAGCAGTCTGCATGCCTAGCTGCTTGATTTCATACACCTGTGGACATGGAAGTGATTGGAACACCTGATTCTGATTATGTGGACTTTTGGCAATATAGCGCATTTAGAATGGAAAAAAAAAATCAACATACCTAATAAGAACGCAACGAATCAATTTTATCAAATCTGGAACGGGTGGATAAGATTTATAACCCCGAGAGCAGACTTTGTATGACCTCACTGACATTCTGGATTGATACCACTATGTGATTATTTGATAATTTTTATTATTTCTCTGACAGCAGCAGCAGGTGACCCCCACTGGTTCTTGTAAATAATTGTTTTGTTACATTAAAAAAAAAAAAAGTTTCACCAGCAGAAAGTTTTCTGTTCATATGAGAGTATAATCAGACCGTCTCTCACAGCACAAACAGCATCATTAGTTACATTTTTATTTTCTATTTACAACCAATTTGTTATATAAATATAATACATAATTTTCAGAAAAGCTGTCAAGCCAATGCAGACAAGAGCTCAATCACAAAGTGAGGTTAAATACAGGTGGACTGCTGTGGAGGAGGTCTTCAGGACGTAAACTACAGATCAGTCCACTCAGGACTGAGTCCATTGAGGACTGGACTCATCTGGGTCCTGCAGAGTCCAGAGTCCAGAGCTAGAGGACAGGAAGTGCCATGGTCCAGCTCCAGCCAGGAGCGACCTGGTGGCCAGGTGTTGATGGTGGCGATGCTGGTGAAGAGGTGGATCTCTGGAGGCGGGGAGGTACTGATGAGAGGCCTCATCCACAGGAAGTAACAAGCAAGTGAAACTCTTTGATCCTCCGGTGAAGAAACAAATGATCTGTGACCTCATCTCTCTCGATAAATTGTTTTAAATACACCTGATCTAGTTCAGTAATCGGCACCAACACCTCAGCTTCCTGCTGTGTGACTCCGGCACCAGGTCCTCCAGTCCAGATTGTCTGGACCAGGTCCACCGGTCCAGGACTCCACTCCAGGTGCTATGGTCCACCCTGTCCAATCCAGGACTCCGGTCCAGGTCCTGCTGCTCTCATGCGTTGTTGATGATAATGAGAGCAGGACTGGCCGTCTGCTGACTCGTCTCACATATGGCGCCCTGCTCCACCGGCTTGGCGAAGACTCGAGGCGTGTTGAGGTTGTAGACTCCAGCCTGGAGAAAACAGGCTCTGAGGGTAAGACCCAGAACCTCCTGAGGCTTCAGCTGCAGCTGGTAGCGGGTCTGACCCACCCAGGTGAACGAGCTGTGGACCTCCACTGACTCTGGGCTGAAAAACACATGACGAGGAAGACAGAGTGAAAGTTAACAGTCCTGCTGTCTACATCCACCCATCATCAGACAAACCTTGACCCACTTTATTAGGAACACCTCGCTAATAAGGAGAGGGCGGGTGGGCCCTCTTGTTCCAGACCCCAGGGGCTTGTTTGTGGTGCTGTTGGGGTGCCTTCTCCTGGTCCTGGCTGGTTCTTTGGGCGATGCCTCCTGGGGATTCCTGCTGCCCAGATGGGACGGATGCTCAGCCAGCGGGCCCCTGCTCAGTTGTCTTAGCTGCTCTGGGCTTCGGTGTCAGTCACTCACGCATGTTGGATCAGGGTGTACAAGCATCTAACATGTCCCATTGTTGAGTACTGATGGGACCCGCCAGAATGGGCAAAATCACTCTTCAGGCTTTACATTCCTACATTTCACCTGTGCCCCTTGGTGCCCAACTCTGTCAGTTTAGATTTTTTTAATTCATTTTAGACTTTTCTTATTAATTTTGGTATTATTATATTTATTGCTTTTTCTCCTCTCCTTATTTCCAGAATAATGAAGCTTCTCACATTCTTGATTTCTGATGACACTGCCTGTTTGTTCCCTTTCCCACCTGTTTGTTCCCATTATGGCTCATAATAAGAAAACCCAATAAAGAATGACAGCTTAGTTTCCAGAGAGGGTTGGTGACGGTCACACACATGCAAAAAAATATCAAATTTACTTTTCTGCAAGTTAAAATATGCACCAATCCCATAAAAAGTTGACACATGTTGTGGTGTTTAACGATGGGCATAGGTGCTTAAAAAAAAAAAAAAAAAAAAAAAACTGAACAGGTGTACCTAATAAAGTGGCCAGCGTGTGCGTGCGTATATACACCCCACAAAAATATAAATGCAACACTTTTGTTTTTGCTCCCATTTTTTATGAGATGAACTCAAAGATCTAAAACATTTTCCACATACACTATATCACCATTTCTCTCAAATATTGTTCACAAACCAGTCTAAATCTGTGATAATGAGCACTTCTCCTAATAATCCATCCCACCTCATAGATCAAGATGCTGATTAGACACCACCACAGTGCACAGGTGTGCCTTAGACTATATATATATATATATATATATATATATATATATATATATATATATATATATGTGTATGTATGTATGTATGTATGTGTGTATATATATATATATATATATATATATATATATATACAATGTATACAATACAATATGGTGGCAAACACCTGACACTGGGTGGTGGAATAATACAGGTGTTCAGCTTTGTAAATTTTCGAGTAACTCACCTGGAGCTTTTGTGTCTCAAGTCAATGATGACGTCCACCTGAGCTGAGGAGCAGTTGGACAGAGTGAGAGTCACTGGAACCACACAGAGACTGGAAGAGAGGAAACCAGTTCAGTGGTGAGAGAGTCTCACCTGTACTAACTGAACTGAGACAGCTTCACCTGTACTAACTGAACTGAGGCAGCCTCACCTGTACTAACTGAACTGAGGCAGCCTCACCTGTACTAACTGAACTGAGGCAGCCTCACCTGTACTAACTGAACTGAGGCAGCCTCACCTGTACTAACTGAACTGAGGCAGCCTCACCTGTACTAACTGAACTGAGGCAGCCTCACCTGTACTAACTGAACTGAGGCAGCCTCACCTGTACTAACTGAACTGAGACAGCCTCACCTGTACTAACTGAACTGAGGCAGCCTCACCTGTACTAACTGAACTGAGGCAGCCTCACCTGTACTAACTGAACTGAGACAGCCTCACCTGTACTAACTGAACTGAGGCAGCCTCACCTGTACTAACTGAACTGAGACAGCCTCACCTGTACTAACTGAACTGAGGCAGCCTCACCTGTACTAACTGAACTGAGGCAGCCTCACCTGTACTAACTGAACTGAGGCAGCCTCACCTGTACTAACTGAACTGAGGCAGCCTCACCTGTACTAACTGAACTGAGGCAGCCTCACCTGTACTAACTGAACTGAGGCAGCCTCACCTGTACTAACTGAACTGAGACAGCCTCACCTGTACTAACTGAACTGAGGCAGCCTCACCTGTACTAACTGAACTGAGGCAGCCTCACCTGTACTAACTGAACTGAGGCAGCCTCACCTGTACTAACTGAACTGAGGCAGCCTCACCTGTACTAACTGAACTGAGGCAGCCTCACCTGTACTAACTGAACTGAGGCAGCCTCACCTGTACTAACTGAACTGAGGCAGCCTCACCTGTCCTGGACGAAGGGGTGGGAGTAGGTCTCTGGGTAGTGCAGGTTGGTTCTGATGAGCTGGGACAGCTCTGCAGACGGCAGGACAGCTGGAGGAGGAAGCTCTGACTTAAACTTCAGAAGCATCATCTCTTGAGCCTCCTGCAACAGAAAGATATTTATGACGGTGCAGCCTGACATGGGTCATCACCACCTGGTCTGCTCAGGACTGGTGAGGACTCCAGAAAGGCTCAGGTGGAGCAGGTGTACCTCTTTGGCGGTCAGAGAGCTGGCCTCTTTGCCGATGGTCTGCAGCGCCACATGGAGCTGGCCCTCCAGGATCAGCTGTTTGTTGTCCTCGACCATGTAGGCCTGTTCAAACATGAGCACCACATGACATCATCAAAAGACAATATAATGACACAAACCTATGAGCTTATGTAATAACAGCATGTGCATAATGCAATAAATATTGCTCCTAGTTTAATTCTATGGCTCTCAACCTGGAGGTCCCAGGATCACCACATGGTTGTGAAAAACAAAAATTATTTAAATTATTACGTGAACATTTTGTGAGAGACAGTCAATAGTTGAGATTCTAGTTGAGTTTTTGGGCAGGTGTGACACCTGTCCATGTAGCTGTACACCTGTATCATCAGCAGACTCGTCTGGGTGAAAATTTACCTTCCAGATGACTATGATGTTGAGGTCAAGCTTGTTGCACTTCTTCACTATGTCACTGATGTCTGAGGCCTCAGCGGGGACGGAGCCTTGACTCCTGTTGGAAGCCATCCTGGACACCGTCCCATCCAGTCGCTGAAACTCTGTGGCCTGACGGCACCGAAAGAAAAAATCCCCACAGGGGGTGGAAGAGCTGATGATCTGCAGGAGGGGAGGCAGAACAACCACGGCTGTAAAGTCTCACCATTTTAACCCTTTCACTCTCTCACCTGCCACACCTGGTATTTCTCATGCATAAAAACTTATTATGTAACTCCCACCAAGTTACCTACCTGCAGCAACATTAAATACTATATGACATGATGGGAGTGACTTATTATCTCTTATTAATAACTGAATCATGAAAACAATGAGAGCTCATGTCAGGAAATATCAGCACGTCGCTATAACACTTTATAAACTGTCATAGCCAAGGCCCGCAGCACCCCTCAGTGACACTATAGCATCAGTAGATCAGACAGCATGTTGCTGTCATCTTACCCGTTCGTTTCCCAGGTTCAGGTCTGCAAAGGTGAAACTGTCTACAGCAGCTGAGGTGGCTGGAAACAGACAGACCACAGATCAGTTCTTATTCAGCTCATCAGACACTCGTGGGTTTGTTCTGAGGGACCTACCTGGAAAAAGCTGAGCTGGGATCAGCCTGAAGCACAGCTTAGCTCGTTCTCTACTGCTGAGCTTACAATCTGGAGGAAGAGGAGGAAGAGGTCAGACAGCTGTTGTCCCATAGTGCTGCTCCTCTCTACATTCACACAGGATCCAGGTATGCCTCTCACCTTGATCCTTGGCTGGGTTGATGCACCTGTGGAGGCTCCAGCTCTGACTGCTGCTGGACACCTGGATAATGTGGAACTCCCTGACGCCTGCTTCACTCTGAACAGAGGAGGTGCTTTCATTAGAGGCTTTTCCAGCCGACAGCAGAAGGTGCTGAGCTCTAAGATCATCTCACCGTGTTGATGTTCTCCACGTCGATGAAGACCAGCGCCCCTCCGCCTCGGTCCTGACCGTCCTGAGGAGGGACGGAGCTGCGACAAGCCGAGGCCTGAACACTCAGCGAGCGGCTGGCACAGATGAAGACTGTGTGACGCAACACCCGATGGCTTCATGAGGAGATAACGACAAGAACATGTTACAAACAGGAGGTCATCAACAACCACCAGGATCAGGTCCTGCTGGGCCTGTTTTAATGGACACATCATCATCCATCACATCAATATCTGAAGCTTGTAAGCATGATGGGGCTGAGATGAGTCAGCTGCTCTTCGAACCATCATTTAGAGAGATGAGATATAAATATAAGCATCAGAGAACACCTGGGCCTCATGAATCAAGATTTGCGTGGATTCCATACTGACAGCTGGTGTACGCTGTAATCCAGAAAGCAGCGTACATCGTCAAAAATCTGGATGTATGAAACGGTGCAAACGACAGAATCCAACCATAAATAAATATGTAAATTCATTTAAATAGGCTTCACGTTGGGGCTGTCCTCATCACGAAAGGAGGAAGAGGAGAAACTTGAGGGTGTAGCCATGGTCACTGAGTTAAAAGCTCAGGATTAGATGCCACATGTGCAGCATTGGATGGATCGCACTGATGTGAAAAAGGAGCGAAATTCAGGAATTCAGGCTGATGTTGTTTGACGTTTGTTTGATGTTACTTTATGCAGTGTGTAGATGATAATCAGGGACGCACACACATGCAAACCAAAAAATGCAAATTCTATATGTCTTGCTGACATGTGGATGATCCAGTCCCACAAAGGTGTCATGGTCCGGCTCAGAGACGACTGGCTCACTCCTGATTGGTAGACCAGCACCTGTGTGGCTCTGGCAGCTCCAGGCTCCTGCTGTGGTGCTCATAGCTCCTCACAGCTGTTTACCAACTAGTGACAGTTTCCCAGCATCCTCTCTGAGTGTCACCAACGGACCAAAACCATCAGAACCAGGAGTACATCAGCTATGAAGTTTGTGTGTCCTGGTGTACACTTCTTTGATACATGAGGCCCCTGGACTCTGCAGAAATTATGTTGACTGACTCAGGATCGGGGACAACTATGGAATGACTGATCTCAGTTCAGTGAAAGACAGAAGCTTCAAGGTGTCATTATGGTTAGATTTCTGCTAAATTAGTCGGCTCAGACTTTATTTGGCTTCAAGCTGAATAATTTATTCTAGAAACATCTGGTCAACACCAGAGTGCTGCTGTTGTTTGGATTTACTGTTGTGAGTCTGATGTTTGAACAGACGAGATGCTGAAATGGGTGAAGATGAGTCTGTTGGATCAGACCACCAGGACCAGCCTTCACTCCCCACCTGCATCAGTGATCCTTGTCCTCTCATGACCCTGTCTCTGGTTCACCACTGGTCCTTCCTTGGACCACTTTTGACAGATCCTGACCACTGCAGACCAAGAACACCCCACCAGAGCTGCAGTTCTGGAGATGTTCTGATCCAGTCCTCTAACCATCACTGTTTAGTTCTTGGTGTCAAACGCTTGAAAAATCCTGATCCTGCTTCTAACATCAACTTTGAGGACTAAATGTTCATTTGATGAGGAGATGATCAGTGATGTTCACTAGCAGTGGTCACAGTGATTGATCAGTGTATGTCTCTGGCTTGCATCTATGAACCATCTCTACCTGATTTTCGTTCCTTTCTCTGTGCTCTCATAGTAGAACAGGAAGTTGATCTCATGGACCCCCTCCTGGTCTGGTCCTCGGAGCCACAGGGGCAGCTGGGTGGTCTGGCCTGGCTGCAGCGTGCTGCCATCGATGGGAATGTCTACCACACCAGACAGCTGGCTGAAGTCCTGTGCTGAAACCAGCACCTCCGACGCCACCGAGCCCAGCTGGCGGGGGGCAGCCATGGTCTTATAGGCGGAGCAGTTCTCAGCTGAGGTGGGGCTGAGGGGGGTGAGAGGAGTCCTGTTCTGGCTGCCGAAGGTGAAGAAGTCTGGGTGTGTGGACGCCACCCGAAGACCACACAAAGCAACGCTGCTGACGTTACAGAACTCAACATAGGCCTTTCTGATCTCACCACAAAGCAGAGCAGTGGGAAACTGTAGGAAGAACACCTGAAACACAATTATGTGATCTGTGATATCAGAGGATTAATATATCAGCATCTACTGCTGTCTATGTAAAGATAGTAGGGTGCCTCCTGAGCAGCTGTATTAATGTAGGAAATTTTTATGACAGTATCCACTCAACACTAAAAGCTGGAATGAGACAGGACAACTTCAGGGGCAGTAAAAGGACAGATGAGTGTCTCTACAGTCACTGGTACCTCCATGAGGGGCATGGGTGGTGTTATGATGGGGTCCAGACGCCGGTCCACACCATGTCGAATCAGCATCTTGTCCTCTTTGGTCTGGTTCAGTCGTGGGCCCTGGATCTTCAGGTCCTGTCTGCCACGAACCACCAGGAAATCCAGGGTCTGCAGGCCTGTGGAAGGTTTAATGATCCATCAGTATCTGCTGCCACCAGACTGACCTGAGAGCAGCCAGCTCATGAGGAATGGAGGACGAATGGAGGATGAACATGTGATGAATGGGTGATTAAGGGAAGATGAAGGGGAGATGAATAAATGATGAATGGGTGATAGAATAATGGGATAAGAATGATTCCTGTATTAGTCCCTCAGTGAAGGAAATTTCAATTTACACTCTGTTAGTATTTTTATTTTCCGTTGCACATCACACACAAGTTATGAACCACACGCACATGCATTAGAGGAGAGGTGTCAGAGTGAGGGGGCTGCCCCATATCCAGACACCCCGAGCAGTTGGGAGTTCAGTGCCTTGCTCAAGGGCACCTCTGCAATGCCCAAGAGGAGGAACAGGCACCTCTCCGTGATGAAGGTGAGCCTTACCATCAGCGCTGGGAGCCATCTCTCCAGACGAGCCAGCAGCCAGGTTGTACACCACACCCACGATGTTCAGCTGGCCGGTCCAGTGGGGCAGAAGCCGGAGTCGAGCCTGAGGTCAGAGGTCAGAGGTCATTTCAGTCTGACGGTCCAGACGAGCCACAGAGGGAACAGTCCACATCCATCATATCATCAGTCATCTACTGAGGACCTAAAAGACTCTGGTGAGCCAATACTTTGATACTTCAACAGGCTGATGAACCCCGATGAAGACTTCTGTTTGTTCATCTTCAAACAATCATAGTCAATGTGTACATGCAACCAACCAGAGGCTTTCTTACCATTTTGGTCTCCTCAGGACCCATAAGAAACTCCAGGATGATCTCAGTGGAGGCAATGTCATCCTTCTCTGTCATCTGGAAAAGGAAACAGGTGTTTAGAGGCTGTGAAAGCCTTGGTTTTGGTTTACATAGCTTCCAACCATCAGACCAGGCTGCCCACCCTCATAGCCTCCTCGCTGGTGGCCACCTCTCCTGCCATCTTCTCCTTCGATGGAGATGAATCATCAGCAATGAATCTCCAGAGCAGTGAGAGGTTGGACAGAGCCAGAGGAACTTTGAGAGGGTTCCTGAACGTCACCTCCACTATGATGGGCTCTGCACAGACAGGAAGAGGACTGGACATTGAGCAGGTAGCACACAGTGAGATCACCTGCTGCTACTCTAAATACTCCTCTTACCCTCAACCACAGCCAGCGGGTGGTGCAGGTTGTCCGTCTGGCTGTTCAGGCAGCACTGGCTGGGCTGGAAGTTGGCTGGGACGACACCTCTGTTGGCAGCAGCCACCAACTGCTCCTCCAGCTGGACCCACATGGCTGCCAGGTCCTGGTCATACTCCTGGTCCAGGGACACATGAGTGGCTGCCTGCTTTTCACCTGCACACACCAGGTGATCCACAGTGGATGATCAGCTGATCAATACCATGCACCGAGGAGCAAAGCTTTGCTCAGACAAATTTTGTCATGTTTACATGCTTTAATGTTAAAATACCACATGCTGTCATCTGAGTGTAGCTGTATTCACCCATCTAAACCTGATTGGTTGTCTTATTTCACAGTTCCTGATCTCACCGTGGTGAGAACTCACCATGAAATAGAGAGTCTCTTCTTTCATTTGAGCTATTCAGTGTTTTCAGAGTCATACTACAAAATATTCTATGGGTCTAGAAATATGACTCAAAATGTTCTACTGAACAAGCATCCAGTAGTTTAGTCGCGCTGAGAGAAGATCACTGACCTCAGTGGCTAGAGTCAGGGAGTCTGGGTCAGGATGAGGGTTTAGGATGAGGGAGTCTGGGTCAGGATGAGGGTTTAGGATGAGGGAGTCTGGGTCAGGATGAGGGTTTAGGATGAGGGAGTCTGGGTCATGATGAGGGTTCAGGGTCAGGGTACCTTCTGCCAGGCGGCGCTCATGTCCGAAGTAGACCCTGGTGGCTGAGCTGTGGATGCAAGGCAGAGGCAGCTGGGGGAGGTGGTCATCATTTTCCCCCATCACACTCTGAAAACAAACACCATGGTTATTACTGTGCAGGAAAAGACAACCAATAACCTGAAACAAAAGATTAAAAATGGTTTCATGGCTTGTTTCATCTTCTGACAGGTCTCCACATCGTCCCTTTATTCCTGATTATGGAGCTGGATGAGTGTCGTCTCACATCATGGTCACTTCCCAAAGAAAAAAAAAATGACTGAAGCTGCAGGAGACGCCTTCCATCACTGTTTGTGATCTATTTGGACAAAATGTCACTCATAGACAGACATTAATAAGTGACATGGTTGGAGAGCCTCTCTGTTCATCTAAACATTAATCAGAGCAGCTCTCTGGGCTCTCTGCCCTGATTGGCTGTGGGACAGGGGGACACCCTGCAGCCAATCAGGATGCAGTATTCACCAAGCCTGTGGTGATGTAGTCAATCTGTATCTGGACCAACCAGGTGTAGACCTCCAGACCAGGGTACAAACTGCAGTCACCTTATAAACGTAGAGGTATTCTCTGAGGAAGGCTCCCTGCTGTGTGGCCGTCTGCCTGCTGTCGTTGGTCAGGATCTGTCTGAAGGCGGTGACGGCGTTCTGCGGTTGGCAGAGTGTGAAGGACTGACGGCCGATGGTGAAGTTGATGTGGTCCTCTGCCAGAGACCAGCCCCTGTGCTGGTACACCTGCATGGCCTGGCAGTAGCAGCGCAGAGCATGCCTCCTCTGCATGAAGACAGGTGAGCATTAACCATCTGTCAGGTCATCACTGAACACTCTGCTTCTGTCTGAATGACCGGACGGTCCATCCTGTTCAGGACCACAACAACCACTTGGCCTGGGCATTCTGCCCAGTGACACAGTTCTAGTTTTTCCTCAAACCTCATAGATTAAGTCTGACAGAACAGGAAATGGTTAAAGTCTGGAGAACAGGACATTAATAAACAATACCTAAAATGTAGTAAAATATAATACTAATCACAAACAAACCAGGAACAGGAAAGAGGATAATAAAAATAACTCTGAAAAACGTTTGCTGCCACAATATACTGACAGAAGTGCATGAGACTGCATCCTCCTGTCTTTCTGATGGTTAGATCTAGAGACAGATATAGAACTGTAAACCACACCTGAAGGAAAACAATCAGAGTGGAAGAGTCTCTAGCAGCTGCCAGTCACTGCTCTCCAAACTCAGAAAGTGAAACTAGGCCACACTGATCAGATTTTAGTCCAGATCCTGTTACTGTTCCTGTCCACAAATATCTTCAGGTGAGTCACCTGGTAGAGTTTGACCACAGCACTCTCTGCTGCATGCTGCCCCCTCTAACACTCTGACCAGGACTACTACTGTCAAATGAGGAAAGGTAGAGCATCAGTCAGGCCACTAACCCTTCACAGGTAAAGCCACTGTCGGGTTGAGAGGCTCACCTGTCCTGCTTTGCTGAAACGATGACCAGCCAGGATCATGTGGAAGGCAAACTTGCGCACCATGGGGTTACGCATGTTAATGAAGCAGTGGGCAGCTTGTTCCAACAACAGAGCGCTGCGCAGGTCAGAGTCCTGCAACACAACATGAAAAGGCCCAGTGGCTTCATAAAAGTAATTTATGGAGCCGTACACTGCATGATGGTAAGTTATTTATCTCTTTGATGGGGACCAGAAGTTTTCACATTCAGATGTGGATCAGGACTGATGGTTTCCTCACCTCACTGGTCATCTTGATGAGGAGCGTAGCAGCATCAGAGTATTTGCCCTGGCTCTTGAGTATCTCAGCACTGAGTAAAGCGCAGCGCTCTGCCAGAACCATGTTTCTGTAGAAGGAAAAGGAAACCTGATGACCTGCAGGACCAGATTCTGGTGGAGGGACTGTCCTATAGTGACAGAACCACTGAGCAAATCCAGATACCTGTAACTATTATGATGGCACTAAGTGACTCTGTAATAGCATAATTAGCATGCTAACCACAGACAGACAGACGGACATCAGGTCATACTTGCAGACATCTCTGTAAGTCTGTATCGCTGTGTCCATGTAGTGAGCTGGATAAGGTCTGGGCGCTCCAGCCTGCAGGAAGGCTGACACTGCAGCCATTTCCTGTGGTCATGACAGAACATTAGGAATGGTGGGAAAGGATCAGAAGAAAATAGATTTAACATGATGAGCAGTGAACATTTCACAACAAGAAAATCAAAACCAAATAAAGAAATAAAAACGGCTCAGTGCAGTGCACAGAACTATCAGTGTGTCTGTAAATAATCCGTCAAAAACTACATTCTACATGCAGAATGGTTAGTGTGTCTTGTGAGTATTTAAATAGAATTAATTATTAAAATAAATTAAAATAATTAAATATTTTAAATATTAGGTGTATTTATGTCAGGTTCAGGTATACACCTTAGGAATATGACGCATACAAGAATAGATATGACATCACCCTGGTAACATATGGTCCCCATGACGACAGACAGAAAGGTATGTCTCACCAGAGCCCCTGCAGCGTACAGCATGGCCTGGTCGGACAGGAAGTCCTTCTTTGCAGTGTGGTAGCAGCTGTAGGCCAGCTCATAGTGCTGCACCAGGAAGCACAGGTCAGCCATCTTCCTTATCTGCAGCTCTGGGGCTTCTGGGGGATACCTGATGACGAGTCAAGACGAGTCAAGATGAGTCAAGACGAGTCAAGACGAGTCAAGACGAGTCTTAGATCAGTGTGATGCTTACAGGAGGCCACAGGTGCTCTTTGGTTCACTGATGCTCTTCTCTGGAACCTTCCCTCCACCAAACCACTTCTTGGTTGCCGTGAACAGAGACCGGCTCAGACCTTTCCTGGAAACCAACTGAGGACAGAGGGTCAGGATTAACTGAGGTAGTGCTGCTCTCATGAGACAAGGCCCCAGACTAGACACCACCATGGTAATGACCAAAACCCTGCCAAAAGCATCCGTTTGACTCTAAATGGATCCAAAATTTACTGAGTGACTAAACTTTGATCAGGTGACTGTGGCGGAGCAGCTCCGCCACTAAGTGCGCGCACACACACACACACACACACACACACACACACACACACTCATACATATGCCCCGTTCAGTCACGCTTCCTCATTAAATGCCGCAATACACCTAGCATCATTCTCCGTTGTAAGGTAGCAAATCCAGGGAGCACACTGGCTGGGCTACCTTCATTCACGCACACATCTACTCATACAACCATGCTCGGGGACACGTACCTGTCCGGCTGATGGCCGCAGCAGACAGCAAAAGTTTGGCATGTAAAAATGCTTCCGGTTATGTAGCGTTTGGCGGTGCGTCTTTGGTCATATGCCAGGGCAAGTGGTTTATTTTTATAATAATGTCTTTCACAACCACGAAATGCCATTTCAAATAATATAAATAAGAGCTGTACCTTTACTACTGGTTTTATCGATCTAAAGGAGAATACATGTTTTGTTTTTTTTCCCCGGATTAAGCCTGAGGGGAGGGGCTGCAACTATGAAAGGGGATGCTGTGGCCCCAGACAAGCAGTAGGAGCATGGTTAAGCTGGAGGTAACATCTGGATTTGGCTGTCTTGAAGGGCCAAGCATTTGATAAAGGCATTAGTAGTTTTTCCCTCTTATGAGTAAATTTTGTTTCATTGTAATTTTTTTTCTTCCTACTTGTAAATAGTTAATTTTTCACATTTTGTCCACATGCACCTTGGAGGAATAAACCAGGCTGCCTTTGCCAGTCTGTTGCAGTTATTTTTTTAAGGCTGTGAGAACCCATGACAGTGACATTTCTATCAGCTGTTGAATAAAGTGAGTCTATCTAGTCTGCTGCTGCTCTACGACACCGCTGTGTGAACAGCTGTAGTTTACCTGCTGCTGCTCTACGACACCGCTGTGTGAACAGCTGTAGTTTACCTGCTGCTGCTCTACGACACCGCTGTGTGAACAGCTGTAGTTTACCTGCTGCTGCTCTACGACACCGCTCTGTGAACAGCTGTAGTTTACCTGCTGCTGCTCTACGACACCGCTGTGTGAACAGCGGTAGTTTACCTGCTGCTGCTCTACGACACCGCTCTGTGAACAGCTGTAGTTTACCTGCTGCTGCTCTACGACACCGCTCTGTGAACAGCTGTAGTTTACCTGCTGCTGCTCTACGACACCGCTGTGTGAACAGCTGTAGTTTACCTGCTGCTGCTCTACGACACCGCTGTGTGAACAGCTGTAGTTTACCTGCTGCTGCTCTACGACACCGCTCTGTGAACAGCTGTAGTTTACCTGCTGCTGCTCTACGACACCGCTGTGTGAACAGCTGTAGTTTACCTGCTGCTGCTCTACGACACCGCTCTGTGAACAGCTGTAGTTTACCTGCTGCTGCTCTACGACACCGCTGTGTGAACAGCTGTAGTTTACCTGCTGCTGCTCTACGACACCGCTCTGTGAACAGCTGTAGTTTACCTGCTGCTGCTCTACGACACCGCTCTGTGAACAGCTGTAGTTTACCTGCTGCTGCTCTACGACACCGCTGTGTGAACAGCTGTAGTTTACCTGCTGCTGCTCTACGACACCGCTGTGTGTACAGCTGTAGTTTACCTGCTGCTGCTCTACGACACCGCTGTGTGAACAGCTGTAGTTTACCTGCTGCTGCTCTACGACACCGCTGTGTGTACAGCTGTAGTTTACCTGCTGCTGCTCTACGACACCGCTCTGTGAACAGCTGTAGTTTACCTGCTGCTGCTCTACGACACCGCTGTGTGAACAGCTGTAGTTTACCTGCTGCTGCTCTACGACACCGCTCTGTGAACAGCTGTAGTTTACCTGCTGCTGCTCTACGACACCGCTCTGTGAACAGCTGTAGTTTACCTGCTGCTGCTCTACGACACCGCTGTGTGTACAGCTGTAGTTTACCTGCTGCTGCTCTACGACACCGCTGTGTGTACAGCTGTAGTTTACCTGCTGCTGCTCTACGACACCGCTCTGTGAACAGCTGTAGTTTACCTGCTGCTGCTCTACGACACCGCTGTGTGTACAGCTGTAGTTTACCTGCTGCTGCTCTACGACACCGCTGTGTGAACAGCTGTAGTTTACCTGCTGCTGCTCTACGACACCGCTGTGTGAACAGCTGTAGTTTACCTGCTGCTGCTCTACGACACCGCTGTGTGTACAGCTGTAGTTTACCTGCTGCTGCTCTACGACACCGCTGTGTGTACAGCTGTAGTTTACCTGCTGCTGCTCTACGACACCGCTGTGTGAACAGCTGTAGTTTACCTGCTGCTGCTCTACGACACCGCTGTGTGAACAGCTGTAGTTTACCTGCTGCTGCTCTACGACACCGCTGTGTGAACAGCTGTAGTTTACCTGCTGCTGCTCTACGACACCGCTGTGTGTACAGCTGTAGTTTACCTGCTGCTGCTCTACGACACCGCTCTGTGAACAGCTGTAGTTTACCTGCTGCTGCTCTACGACACCGCTCTGTGAACAGCTGTAGTTTACCTGCTGCTGCTCTACGACACCGCTCTGTGAACAGCTGTAGTTTACCTGCTGCTGCTCTACGACACCGCTCTGTGAACAGCTGTAGTTTACCTGCTGCTGCTCTACGACACCGCTCTGTGAACAGCTGTAGTTTACCTGCTGCTGCTCTACGACACCGCTCTGTGAACAGCTGTAGTTTACCTGCTGCTGCTCTACGACACCGCTGTGTGTACAGCTGTAGTTTACCTGCTGCTGCTCTACGACACCGCTGTGTGTACAGCTGTAGTTTACCTGCTGCTGCTCTACGACACCGCTGTGTGTACAGCTGTAGTTTACCTGCTGCTGCTCTACGACACCGCTGTGTGTACAGCTGTAGTTTACCTGCTGCTGCTCTACGACACCGCTCTGTGAACAGCTGTAGTTTACCTGCTGCTGCTCTACGACACCGCTGTGTGTACAGCTGTAGTTTACCTGCTGCTGCTCTACGACACCGCTGTGTGTACAGCTGTAGTTTACCTGCTGCTGCTCTACGACACCGCTGTGTGAACAGCTGTAGTTTACCTGCTGCTGCTCTACGACACCGCTGTGTGAACAGCTGTAGTTTACCTGCTGCTGCTCTACGACACCGCTGTGTGAACAGCTGTAGTTTACCTGCTGCTGCTAAACGACACCTCTGTGTGAACAGCTGTAGATTACCTGCTGCTGCTCACTACGACACCGCTGTGTGAACAGCTGTAGTTTACCTGCTGCTGCTCTACGACACCGCTGTGTGAACAGCTGTAGTTTACCTGCTGCTGCTCTACGACACCGCTGTGTGAACAGCTGTAGTTTACCTGCTGCTGCTCTACGACACCGCTGTGTGAACAGCTGTAGTTTACCTGCTGCTGCTCTCAACACCGCTGTGTGAACAGCTGTAGTTTACCTGCTGCTGCTCTACGACACCGCTGTGTGAACAGCTGTAGTTTACCTGCTGCTGCTCTACGACACCGCTGTGTGAACAGCTGTAGTTTACCTGCTGCTGCTCTACGACATCACTGTTTGAACAGCTGTAGTTTACCTGCTGCTGCTCTATGACATCACACTGTTTGAGCGTAGAGCACCTGGTCGTTGAGCTGCCTGATGTTCTTCTCGATGTGTGGCAGCAGGCCTCTGAAGGTGAACTCCTGGATGAACTGCCTGATGTGGTCATGGTCGTTCAGGGTCAGACAGGCTCCGTGGGCCCCGGCGCCCCCCTCTGGATCTCTGGCTCCTTTCTTCAGGTCAGGGATAGCGGTGCTGAGGGTGGGCAGGCTGGTCGAGCTGCTGGTTGAGTCCAGCTGAAGAGGATGACTGTCCAGGCTGTTGGATGCTGCGTCTGAGCTCACAGCACAGATACCTTCAGTCACTATATTATCATTCATTAGCAAGATATTTACTAGTCACCTGTAACTTCAGGTATAGTAAGTATATTTGGAGGCGACTAACCGCTCTCTGCTGACTGATGGCCTTCCACTTCACCTGCACTGACGTTGTCCTCAGCAGCTGCACTGTTCACCGCTGCAGCCACATCATCGAGCACATCCTGCATAGTCACCATGGTACACAGTTATGGACGGGAGAGCGCTCTGATTCACTTCAATGGCTCTCTGGAAACCATGACATTACTGCTGATGAGGCTGGCCTCTCCCGACATGAGGAGGAAGCTTACCTGGTTCTGCAGGTGAGTCCTGTGCAGGTACTGACTCCAGGGGTCTGGAATCTGTTCGCCTTCTTCAGCTGAGAAGGTCCGAGAATTCACTTTCAGCAGATAGCAGCCTTGATGACCGTATCTCTGTTTCATGTCCTCGTACACAGAGTCCGCCCTGCAGAGGAAGTAGCAATGTACTGGTCAAACACAGAGCAGCTAGCCTGCTTTAAAAATAATCTACAACACTGCTAGCTTCTCTTTAGTCATGCACTGATACCTTTTAGTCGAGTCCTTTAACAAAGAAACCAAGGAGGTTACAATGCTAATGCTAATGTTGATCAACGATGCTAATGTTACTTAACATTGTTACCTTTACCTAACGATGCTAATGCTACTAAACATTGTTAATGCTACCTATACCTATATGATGCTAATGCTACACTAATGCTACATTAGCCACAGTGAGGCTCAGTACCTCTGTTCTCCCCCCTGGCTCATGTCATGCAGGAGGACGTAGTACTTCAGTGTGTTGGGGATGAACCACTTGGGGTTGGTGAAGTCTCCACTGTGCTGGATCCGGTGCTGCTCCTGGGAGAGCTTGAGAAACTGCTCCACAGGGACGGCCTCAGTAGAGGACACCACAAGCAGGCCTGTCAGGACCACAGAGTCAAGGACATACAACCACATGGAAGAGCAGAGACACCCTCACATACTATTTCAGAAACTGTTGATCTACTGGAATCTTCACAACCATCTCTAGGGTTTACAGAGAATTATGTTGGTATCGTAACTCGATACCGAATTTGATCGGCCCCATCCCTAGTCCATATCATCTGGACTCTTCAGGACCAGCAGAAGGATACAGGCGAGGTAGTGGTTGAGAAACTCATGATCGGAGGCAGGCATGGACTGCAGGAAGTTCTCCCTGTAGGCCTCAAACCAGGGCGTGGTGGCTGGAAACACAAATACGAGATGAGATGGAGGATTTCACCCACAAGAACAACAATAACTCCGTCTACCCTGCTGCTGTATCTACCTGCTGCTGTTGCTGCTGCATCTACCTGCTGCATCCACCTGCTGCAGCTGCATCTACCTGCTGCAGCTACAGCTGCTGCATCTACCTGCTGCAGCTGATGCATCTACCTGCTGCAGCTGCTGCATCTACCTGCTGCAGCTACAGCTGCTGCATCTACCTGCTGCAGCTACAGCTGCTGCATCTACCTGCTGCAGCTACAGCTGCTGCATCTACAGCTGCTGCATCTACCTGCTGCAGCTGCTGCATCTGGCTGCTGCTGCATCTGGCTGCTGCTGCATCTACCTGCTGCTGTTGCATCTACCTGCTGCTGTTGCATCTACCTGCTGCTGTTGCATCTACCTGCTGCTGTTGCATCTACCTGCTGCATATTTGTTTGTATATTTCTATTATCCCATTCTCCATCTAATGAAGGCACAACATGCTAAAAGAATATAAGAGATTCAGCCATCCATTATCTCTCAAGCTGCCTTTGACCAAAGAAACTATTCGTCCACTATCACACATTCTGATGACTAATCAATTAGTTTATTATTCAATAGATGGAAGTTTGGGCTTTGACCTGACCACACTGATCCTGGACCAGGTTCAGCCTCAGACCACAGAGACTGGTTCAGCTCAGGAGCCGATCATCATGTAAACAGAGAGCACACTATACCACACTGGGTCTGCACATCTGGGATCCTGACGCCTAAACAGTTGTACAGGTAACAGGCTTGACACAGGGGAATTAACTGTGAGAGACACCTATGAGCCAGGTAACCAGCCCTCACTTCTGAACTATATACCGCAATACTGTGCAGAACGAGGCCAAATTCAAATGGTAATAAATTTAGTAAAAACATTCTCCACTCATTATTTATAACTAAATTTAACCATGAGATAAGATCAATTGATATTTAATCATTTCACCTGCAGCTGACTCTAGAAAACACCTGGTCTGGAGTCAAACACATTCCTCCTTTATAAAACAGTATATGTGGGGAAAAAAGTGCATGGTTTTTACTACTTATCACTTCTCAGAGCTGCCACCACATAATAAGATAAGAAACACTAACTAACACAAAGTGGACTAATGACGTTAACTGGGTGGAGCAGTGGATCCTTACCGCTGAAGTTCAGGTTGTAGTCTCCGGCCGTCATCACGTTGGTGGCAGCTCCCTCTGGTGGCTGGCAGGATAACACCACCTCATTGAGCAGGCGGCGCTGGGCGGGGCTGAAGGCAGCGGACGCTGGGTTTGGACTCGTCAACACATTGTTGACACAGATTCGCAGGTTTTTCACAACCTGCACCTGATTACCGGGATCCCGAATGTGACCTGGAGAAGAAAAAGACATGTATTCAGTGATGTCAGCAAAGACTTTTAGGACTGCAGCTCAATTACCCAAAATTAAAACCGCATGCTGCAATGAGCACGTTTCAGGTCAAACAAAGCTGAGCAAAGTCACTTCAGATAATTTTATTCAATTTTCATTACAATCTTTGCAGAATTTCAGAAACCACAGAGGAAGTTCAGTTATTTTCAGTAGCTGACAGACCCATTGTCACCACCGTCTTTAATAAAGCAGCAGCTGTACCTGATAAATATCGGCTTGTCGAGCAGTGAGGTTGCAGATGACCAGTTGAATATCCCTTTGCTCAGCTGCAGAGAACCTGCGGTGGCCATAAGAGGTTCTCTGTTTGGTTTGTCCATTCTGGGCTACTGTAGAAAGATGGCAGCTTCCGTGAAGAGGAGCGCTCCTCATCTAGTGAGGTTTAGCTACCTCAGCTCTAAAACAACCTGTTCTCTCCTTACCCTTTCATGGGTTATGTGATGAAAACAAGTTATTATCTCCATGATGACTAACCCAACAGTAAAAAGTTAAAACGCTAGGAGGACGACCTTTGACATTTAATTTATTATGTCAAAGGTCAATAATAAACTTTGGCTGTCAAGTAAAACTCACTACTTTCCCAAACCATGCATTTCTGCTGTAATCTTATGTTTTCAAACATATCCCCATAAACACACTCTACTTGTCTGTAATCATTATAATAATAATAATATTTATCCTTTGATGGCGAAAGCACAACCCACCCTGCTCTGCCCCTGACTGGCCGACCCTGATAGTCTTACCCTAACCAACATGCTACTCATGCCTAAACCTAAGTAAGCAAACACCATTGATCATCCATAGCAGGATTCATGGTTCAACTAGTTTTGTTGTTAACTGCTTTCAGGATCATGTAACATGAACTGATGTATAAAATTGTCATTTAAACCAAGTATTGGCCTCTACATTTAATCATTTAGTCCTAACCCCTGTCACAGAAAAACCTTAACAACTACAGAGTAATGGATCTATCATATTTGTTTAATGAAGATGTGATAGGGTCTTCAGGAGGTCCAGGTCCATGGACCATGGTGAGTTAGCCTTCATGTGCCGACTGGGACTGTTAGCTGCGTAATGCTAGTTAGCTCCAAATGGAGCTAAGATAAGAAGCTATGGTTGTTGACTGATAATTGAACACCAGGCCTGTCGAGTAATCTCTCTAGTCCTCGGGTTTCAGGTGTCAGTCTGGACTTATCCACACAACCAGCTTGCTAGCCGTGAATTAGCGCTGAGCTAACATCAGCTAAAGCTGCTAGCTAAAAGCTAAAGCTCAGTCTGTGACAGCGGTGAGACCGACCGCTCAGCGTCACGGTGGCCGGTAAACAGCCTTACCTTCGGACGTTAGTCTGCAGAAAGGCCGCAGCAGCTCCGCGAAATTCAGGTTGTTCTTGCGAGTCACTCTCTCCGCTTCCTCGCTACACAAGACGGCCACCATCGGCACGAACGAATCCTGGACGAACTCCTGCACGGACTGAACACACTGAGCCATGACGGAGCAGCGCCGGCGAGCACACCGAACCGAATCAACTGTCCTGTAGACGGAGAAAGCCTCACTGCTTCATTTCACTGGTCCTACTCTGCTAGTGGACGACAGCCATGTTGGAGCCAACCTACTTCCTGTAGAGATGAGACGGTCATGTGACGCTAACTTCCTCTTCCGCACCACCTGATCAGAAGCTGGATTTTTTTATATATATACAGTCATGGAAAAAATTATTAGACCACCCTTGTTTTCTTCAATTTCTTGTTAATTTTAATGCCTGGCTCAACTAAAGGTACATTTGTTTGGACAATTATAATGATAACAACAAAAATAGCTCATGAGAGTTTAATTTAAGAACTAAGGATTATTCATTTTCCATGGTTTTCTTGATAATAACCAAAATTACTTAAATTCTTACATCAATAGCTATGGCATTGTACCGCCAAAAACACTACTTTTAAGCATTCCATGTTTTCTTTTCTGTTTGCTTTAAACACATGATACACACAAGAGTTAATACTTGATTGCATAACCATTGTTTTTGATGACTGCAGCCATGCGTCTTGGCATGCTCTCCACCAGCTTCTGACATTGTTCTGCTGTCACAGCAGCCCATTCCTGTTGGACAAATTCAAACAAATTTTCTTTGTTTTTGGGCTTGTGGTTCTCCATTTTGAGTTTGATGATTTTCCACAGGTTTTCAATTGGATTAAGATCTGGTGATTGAGCAGGCCAAGGCATGGTGCGAATGTTGTGGTTCTCCATCCAGGCTTTAACTGACCTTGCCGTGTGGCAAGGGGCATTGTCTTGTTGGAAAATCCAGTCATTCGAGGCAGGAAAGAGTTTTCCAGCTGATGGAAGAAGACTGTTTTCAAGGGTAGTCCTGTACTTGACCTGGTTCATTCGGCCTTCACACAATTGCATTTGCCCTGTTCCACTCAGACTGAAACAACCCCAGATCATGACTGATCCACCCCCATGTTTTACTGTAGGGGCAAGACAGTCTGGGTTGTAAGCTTCTCCAGGCTTCCTCCTAACCAGTAAGTTGGCTGGAGTGGGCATCAATTCAAAATTGGATTCATCACTGAAGAGAACCTTAGCCCAATCATCAACAGTCCAATCCTTGTGGTCTCGAGCAAAGAGTAACCGGGCCTTCCTCTGCCTTTCATTGATGAAGGGCTTCTTGCGTGCTCTGTGTGACTTCAAACCAGCTTCAACAAGTCGGTTTCGAACTGTCCTTGCCGAGCAAGTCGCATTTCTCGACAGTGCCCACTCATTTTTAAGGTCCCTGGAGGTCTGGCGGCGATTCCTGACACAGGAGCGGATGAGTGCACGGTCATCTCGTGGGGTAGAAAGACGTTTCCTGCCACGGCCAGGTAGCAATTTGGTAGTGCCATGTTCAGCTTGTTTTTTTGTTGGAATGAGCGGCTGTCTTGGAGATCTTCAGTTTTTCGCTACCTGTCTCTCACTCATGCCAATTTCCAGCAGTGCCAAGATGGCTGCCTTTGTTGCTTCACATAATTCTTTTGTTTTAGGCATTATGTGAGAGCTGACAACTTCTGAGTTGTGCTACGGCTTGAATGTAAGCAGGAAACCACTCTAGGCCTTTGCATGTGCAGTGCTGCTTGTGACATGAAATGGCCTCTTATATACCCTGGGAATCAATTAAGCTTAAGAATGTCAAATAGGACATAAAGTATTGTGTGACCAGCTGCATTTTTGTTGTGTTCATTGTATTATACGTTTAGTGGTACCAGATATTAGAATGAACAAGAAATTGAAGAAAACAAGGGTGGTCTAATAATTTTTCCATGACTGTATATATATATATATATATATATATATATATGTGTGTGTGTGTGTGTGTGTGTGTGTGTGTGTGTCCATCCATCCATTATCTACCGCTTATCCTCATAGGGTCGCGGGGGGGGGCTGGAGCCTATCCCAGCTGTCTTAGGGCAGAAGGCAGGGTACACCCTGGACAAGTCACCACCTCATCGCAGGGCACATAGAGACAGACAACCACTCACACTCACGGTCAATTTAAATTAGCCAATTAACCTAATCCCCATGCAGACACGGGGAGAACATGCAAACTCCACACAGAAAGGGCCCAGGAGTCGAACCCGGTACCTTCTTGCTGTGAGGCGACAGTGCTAACCACTACACCACCACCGCCCGTATATATGTGTATATATATATATATATATATATATATATATACACATATATATATATATACACATATATATATATATACACACACACACACACACACACACTCTACATACGTGTATACATGTATATGGTGAATGGGTAAATGCAACATGTAGTAAAAGGCGCTTTCAGTGGTCAGATGACTGGAAAATACAGACCATATATAAACACCATGAAGGTGCTATCATGCAGTGAAAGAGGATGGCTTGATGTGGATCAGCAAACAAAGTGAAAAGACACCATTCTGTAGCACACAAACATAATCATACTAATAATACTAACAACAACAATAATAATAATAACAATTAACTGCTACATTTAAACATTCTTGTCTGTTCCAGTCAGAGACTGGATCATAAAATGTTGACAAACCACTAGAAAGGCATTTCATGACGACACTTTAATACAACAGCAGTGTAGAAACATTATATACAGTCAATATACTGAGGTGGACCAGATCCAGATGCTGAGTGGGTCTAGCTGTAAAGGCAGTCATGTGATGGTAGGAGGCTCTCTTACACAGGAAGTGATCGGGGTTATTTGATGTTGCGAAAGATGCGGCGAGCGTGGCTGGTTTTTACAGCTGCCAGAGCGGTCTCCAGTGTGGAGATGAGGTGCAGCAGGATGCTGGGTTCCGTCTGGAGAACCCTCCGGCTGAGGTCATCATCAGGACCTCCCATCAGAACCAGCAGCATCGTCATAGTGGGAATGACCTGCTGACGGACTGGACGACTCGCCAGCTGACAGGAAGAGAGAGGAGAGGAAGTCAGACACCTCTATAGCCACAAAAACATGATACATCAGAAGGTCTGAGGGGCCACAGCAATCTGGTTACTGAACAGAACTTTACTGTGAGCAACCTTCATGTCTGTGGAGGATCCCAGTGAACAAGGTCAGGGTCTAAATAAGAATGGGTCTCATTCACCAATATCTTCTTAAGAATTTTCTTAGATTCCTTCTTAAGCTGTTCTTAAGAAGGATCTTAAGAAAACTCTACGTGGCATTTATCAACGTGTTCGTAAACTGCAGAATTGTTCGCAGCTGTGTTTTCAAATTGATGAACGCCATCTCCTCGTAAGTTGAGAGGGCGTGCCAGGTGAGTCTAATTAACATAGGATTTACATAGGATTTGCATAGGTATCCACCCATCAATGCCCATAAAAGAGACTGCAGGGCTGTGAGCAGACACATACAGTATGTCACACAGCAGAAACAGCAATGATACAATGCCAAAAGCAAAAGGTAGATCAAGTGGAGCGCCTCAGTTCGTTAGTAATTCAGAACTGGAGGTACTGCTGCAGGAAATAACCCGCAGGAAAAAAGTTATATTAAGTAGCTTTAGTGCAGGCTACACAAACACAAATAAAAAACAAGCCAGCCAGCGATACTACAGAACCCCCTCTTGACTGTGACTTGCTCTTCTACTGTATATGGAAATGTGATGTACTGCATGGCCAGTTGACTGATTGCATGCATTTTATTTTGAAATAAATAAAATGTTCTGTAAATAACCCAAAAATTAAATGAATAAATAAATACACGTGACAGAAAGATGACTGTAATATCGTATTTTAATGAACTGCACAAAAGAAGACAACACAAACATGCCAACATGTCAGCACATTTATGCGTAAGAGTACTCCTGAGTGTTCGTAGGATTTGTTCGTATCTAAGAACAAATCCTGGATAAGAAAACATTGATGAATGCCACAATCTTCATAAAATCTTCGTAAGTAGGACTTAAGAACAAAGTTGTTCTTAAGAACGGTTCGTGAATGAGGCCCATTGAGTCCCTCTGAACACACCTGAACATCCAGTCTCCACTCCAGGTTGTAGAAGGCCGGCCGGCTGGAGGGCAGCTGGCTCAGGATGTTGCGGATCTGACGGTGGTGCTGCAGGTAGAGCTGCAACAAAAACCACACCAACACTGAGCTGGACAGCAGGGAACCACCAATCAATCAACATATTCACTGCAAATCACCTTAGAACAATTAAACAGTCACCTGTAAGAGGATCTGGTTTAGCTCTTCACTGAAGCCCAAAACCAACACAGAGTCCAGGAAATCCACTTCAGAGATCTACACACAAGACAACAGGTCACTAAACGTCGCAGACTGACAGATTATCACACTGTGAATCATGGGGGTTTGTTTCTAGCAGCTGGTTTTAACATTAGCTACAGTTGTTCAGATTATAAAGCCAACAAGCTGTGTGTTGCTAGCGTTAGCATCATGGTTAGTGCTAGAAGAAGAAGAATTCCCTTGATCCCTCGGAGTGGGTGGGGTCATAATACGATCATGTATTTCTTGCTTGCTCTGTGGCTTTTTGTCCCCGGCCGACCATGGCGTTGTTTTCTGCAATGCCATTTTCTTATGTAACAATTGCAAAGCAATTGCAGAGGTCGAGTTGTACTTGGGGGCGGCACGGTGGTGTAGTGGTTAACACTGTCGCCTCACAGAAAGAAGGTACCAAGGTTCAAATCCCGGGGCCTTTCTGTGTGGAATTTGCATGTTCTCCTCATGTCTGTGTGGGTTCTCTCTGGTACTTGGGCTTCCTCCCACCATCCAAAAACATGCATAATTTAAATTGACCGTAGGTGTGAGTGTGAGTGGTTGTCTGTCTCTATGTGTCCTGTGATGAACTGGACACTTGTCCAGGGTGTACCCTGTTTTTCACCCTAAGACAGCTGGGATAGGCTCCAGTCCCCCTGACCCTATGAGAGGATAAGAGGGAGATAATGGATGGAGTTGCGTTTGGCTTTTTCAGTCTAGTCGGACTACGCGCATCCAATGACGACACAACCATGTAGAGCCATGCCGTAACTGTGGAAAAGCAGCATACATATTTTTCTGTTGCTCACCACACACAGGTTATGAAACACATTATAGGGGAGGGGTCAGAGCAAAGGGGCTGCCCAGGATCCAGGCACCCCGAGCAGTTGGGGGGTTGTGCTCAGGGTTAGGGTCAAGGATGGGTACCAGGAGAAGAAAGTCCTCTCCAGCTACCAGTCCACCCTCCAGCCCCAAGTCACTACAGACTGAGTTACTGCTGCCACAAGTTAGTTAGTTAGTTAGTTAGCTAGTTAGTGGACTGATGCTGCACTGTAATTAGGACTGAGGATGGAACTAAATGGAAGAAGTCAGGTGACTGCAGACCAGTCAACATCATGAAGACTCTGGTCTAAGAGACCTACTCCGGTTGGCTGGTTGTCAGTTGACATCATTGTTCAGACACTCATTGAAGAGATGATCTGAAGAATTTATGGTGATGATCAAAAATGTGATTAATCAGGATTAAACACAATAATTGAATGAAGGAACGCCATGATGAAAATAGTCACAGGTTCTGTCACTGTATTACTAATGGGACAGAATTTTAGTGAAAATCAATGACTCAAGTTTTTGCTGGGGACCCCTGGAGGTCCCAGGACCCCACTGTGGGAACCGCTGGTCTAGAAGATGTCAATGATAGTGATGGACAAATGAAGCTTCATGAAGCACTCGTGATATTTTTGACTCCTCTAGATGGCGCTCTTGGTTTAAAAATTAAAGCTAGTGTAATGCAATTTCCATTACACAAAATATCACAAGTGCTTCATGAAGCTTCATTTGTCCATCATTATTTAATGGATGTTAAAGCTGGTGTCAGACAGAGTTGAGTGTTAATCACCATGTGTTTGGAACTCTCCATCATCAGGAACATCAGGCCTTCCACTCCATGCTGCACCGTTTCCACGGCAACGGCCAGCTTCCCTGCAGGCAGAGAGTCATCCTGTATTTACTGTGCTAGAGTATGTATGGAGTCTTTATGTTTTTCCCTGCAGAGACTGGTCCAGGACCACCTCAGAGTGGACTAGTCATGGTCTTACTGGCTGCTCCCTCGTAGATCTTGGGACTGGATCCTCTCTTCAAGAACTCCAGCGCTATGCGACCAAACTCTCTGACCACTGAGGGCGAAAACATAAATAGTACTCAGTTAAATCCATGAGTTCCTGCTCATATATACTCAAAACAGGCATAGTTCCTCTTTAACTGCTAACTCTTTAAATGTTTTCTTGTTTTTGAGGGTTAAATATGTTCAGAAAACACTCATCCATGCTATCCTAGTGGCTGTACTTTACATAACAGTACACAAAGATAGCACACAGTTACTTTTCAGTATATCAGTAATATGGACAGAGTTTATTTGTGAAGGAGTTAGTACACAGTGCAAGGGTCTGTTACTGAAACACAGGCTACTATACTGTCAGCTGACAGTCAGCAGTTAGCTTTTAACCGCTAACTCGTTAGCCGCATGCTGCTCAGGACCAGGCTCACCTGCAGGATCCACAGTGGGCAGGAAGGCCAGGTGTTCCTTATGGTCGTCAGACAAAACTAGCAGCATGCCGAACCAAACTGGATTCACCGTGGAACGACCCGAACAGCCACACAGACCAGAAGTATCCACACCAACCCGGAAATCTACCGGAACTTTCCTTCTTCTTCGTTGTTGTCCCACTGCAGCACTACTACCCCTGCTGGACAGTTTCAGATGTCACCTGCACACTTTACTTTCAGCCATACCAGTTATTACGCATTACATTGACTGAAAAGAGCAAAAAGCTTTGCTGCTCATCTGACTCTTTTAAAACATTATTAGAAAATAATGACTTATACCTGAAAACACTCACTGTTCTTAATGGCAGCCGAACCACTGATACCAGGTGTGTGTATATGTAAAACATTTATTGTGTGTACAAAAAGTAACAACAGTTAATCATGAATGAAAACCCATTTGGCATGCCCCCCCCTTTGCATATTTAAACATAACATTACAGACATCTTGTAATATAAAAACATAATCATGTTAAAGTCAGTAAATAACTGGGGCAGTTCCATGATGATATCAGTTCAAGGTTTATCCTTAAAACCTGTAGTGTCAAAAATATCAGTCACATCTGTATGGTGTCAAACAACTGGTCCAACTGAGTCACTTCAAGTTATCAAGTCACTTGGAGTCACTTTGACTCAGTCCCTCCAGGAGCTCAGCTTTCTGGGGCTGTGAGCAGCTTTTCTAATTATCATTACTTATAACCCTGTTTAACCATTTTGTGTTATTTTCCCAATCTGTGATTTCAGTTCAGTTAAAATTGCCACTCAGCGGCCAGATACAATTACATATGTATATATACATATATGTGTATACACACGTGTGTGTATATATATATATATATATATATATACACACACACACACACACACACGTATGTGTGTGTGTGTGTGTGTGTAGGGCAGCATGGTGGTGTAGTGGTTAGCACTGTCGCCTCACAGCAAGAAGGTACTGGGTTCGAATGTCTGTGTGTGTTCTCTCTGGTACTCCGGCTTCCTCCCACCATCCAAAAACATGCATGGGGATTAGGTTAACTGGTTAATTTAAATTGACCGTAGGTGTGAATGTGAGTGTGAGTGGTTGTCTGTCTCTATGTGTCCTGTGATGAACTGGACACTTGTCCAGGGTGTACCCTGTCTTTCACCCTGAGACAGCTGGGATAGACTCCAGCCCCCCCGCGACCCCATGAGGATAAGCGGTAGATAATGAATGGATGGATGGATGGATATATATGTGTATATAATTACATATAATAATAATAAATATTATGGCAAAATAAGAACTCCTGGAGAGACTAAACCCCCATGAGACTCCAGAACAATAAAAAAAAAAAAAGATGAGTATCATGAGTATTCACTGAACTGTCAGCAGATTATTGATTATTAGCCAACATGAAGCTCAGAGATACATTCCAGGTAATAAACACCCAATCTTAATCATCCCAGAGATGCTAAACAAAGTGTAAACAAACTGGTTACATAGACGAGCACTCTATAAGAAAATAACTAAGCATGTAAAGCACAGCGTACAAACACACAAGAAAAAAATGGAGTTTCCCCGAAGATGGTGCCCCAGGAGTCAGCGCAATACCTGTACAACCCAGGTCCAGATGCTGCTCTCACTCTCTACCCTGCTTCACTTTCAGCTCATCATTACTGGAGCTTTGGACGAGGGATACATCATTTCAACTGCAGATCATTTGAGAGTTTCAAAATATAAAGAAAATTGTGGAAGAAATAAATTGAGAAGAAATCTGATAGTCACACAAACATGTCATAGAGGGAACAATGACACTCTTTATCACTTTGTGTTGGTGCTTTATCTGCACTTCTGCCTATCTCTCTGCCATGGTTTCAGTGTTCTACTGTGAGGAATGAACAGCAGACATGGAGTACTATCAGTACTACTAGGAGTATCAGTACTATCAGGATCTGTATCAGGAATATGAACACTCATCTGCATCACATTAGTCTCAGTATCTAGATCCAAACAATGGTGTTGTAATGTTTACGAAAATGACTCATTAAAGCAGATCCACAGTAGAAAGAGTCAATTTGTCCAAAACGTTTTAGACTGTCTTGAATAAAAAAAACATAAATGAGGCAATGGATGGGACCATATCTGAGTGGCTCTAGAGGAAAAAATATAGATATATGACAGGGAAGTGAAAGCCAACAGAAAAGGAAGCCTTCACATGATGGCACACTCTCTGGAGGACACCTTCCCCTGCAGGACAGATACAAAGACATGTTAATGAGACATGACTTCTGGTTTGGCTGCAGGGAAATCTGGCAGCAAATACAAGTAAACCCACCGTCTGTGCCTCCTCCTCCTCCTCCTCTCCATTCTCTACCTCCACCTCAGTCTTAGTTACACTCCTGGTGGCCACCTCCTGGAGGACAGACAGTCAGTGAGTTCAAACAGGAGCATCACATCTCACCAAGCAGACCACAGAACAAAGCTCAACAGGTAACATGAAGAATGTGCTGCTGTGCGGCAGTGCACAGCAGTGTGTGGCAGTGTGCACCTTGGGCTACGGTCAGAGCATCACACCATAGACACAGGAAAATAGAGATATCTTTACCTCTCCATCAGCGTTCACCAGAGTGGTAACAATGTCATTTCCTGTCCCCCAGGAGGTCTGGCTCTTCCACAGCAGGTCAGATGGTGGACTGTGGGCCACACCAGCATCAGCAGACCACACCTGGAAATACAGATATATAAGTGATGTTTCCAGCTGAAGCTCATCATCACCTCCCTGCTCTGAACCCGGATCCTCCATCACTGATCCTGATCCTCCAGCAATGTTTCTGGTCACACAGAGCCGCTGATCATCCTGAGCAGTGCTGTGACTAGAAAGAAGCTGCTGTACAGCACACAATCACTTCTGATAAGTGAGACTAAATCTTAAGATATCCTAAATTGTGAATAAAGTCATACATAATTTAATGTGCGAGATTTGATATTTCTCACCGTCACTGACTGTCCAGCCTTAAGGACAAACTTTGGGGAGAACTTGTAGACAACTTCGTCCCCATTGTCGACCTGTCTCTTCAACCTCCAGCTGCCCAGCGGCTGATCCTTCAAAACACAACAGGATGATATTTAGCTTCTGATCCTCTGTGTGGCCATCATGATGGAATAAACACAACCTGACTGAAGCCTGCACCTGCTCAGTGTCATTGGCCAGCGTCACCGCGTTTCCATCCATGTCGGTGGGTAAAATGGTGACAGCCCCGCTAGCGCTGGCCTCCTCTGACACCAGCAGCTGCCCCTCTCCTCTCACTGCCTCCGGCACCTCCTTCGCCTCCACCTCCACCCTCTTCCTCTTGGAGGTGCGGGAGGAAGAGGAGCCCGTCAGCCTTGAGACAGTGACCCGAGCAGAGGGGCTGGGGGACAGCTTCAGCCTGAAAGAAGCACAGCAGCCACCCCTGAGTTTATGCATCCAGGACACAGCAGGAAGCTAGCAGGACCTGGACCCTGTCCCAACCCCCCCCCCAGGGATGTCACAGTTACCAGTGTAGCAGTAAACCCGATAAAAATGTTGACTATAACAATTACTGTTTGAATTTCAAAATAAAACATTATCGCGGTCGATTACTGTGCTGGCGGTGTCGGCACCGAGAGCCTTTCTAGCGTCTCATCAGAGTCTGCTGAAGTTGCCGCGCAGGCCCACTTTGTAGCTACAACCTAATGTTTACACTTTCTGAAGCTGGACTCATGGACGAAGGAGGCGACGACAGCGCTCAGGACATCTATCAGTCTTCAAAGAGGACCAAGTCTTAAGTATGGGTGTATTTTGGGTATTTTGAGAATGCCGGAGAAGTGCAGGACAAAGTGTCTGCTAAAGGTAGCAATACTTAGAATGTCATGGCTCAGCTGCGTGACCCACAACTCTATAGCCAATACAAGGTAAGTTAACGTTAACGTTTTAGCTGAAATACATTATGTGGGGACTTCGGGTTGAGGGAGAATGCAACGATTCGCCTGTCAATAATGTTAATATAAGCCCCATAGTGCAGCCCCAGCACCCACCGCCAGCATATTAAAAATGCATCTAGCTGCTTACTAACTGCTAATATTCTAAGCTAACCAGCTAAACTTTCATTCACGATGAGACGGTGAAACGGTGAAATGAAGACACGGCATTATTGAGCACTAGTTGAAGGCACAACAAGGCCATACACTTCATTTTTAACCATTTTATTTGACAGTCACGTGTGTATTACCATATAATTAAGTGGATGTCAAACAAATACTAGCTAGCAGCTGGATCAGCTAATCAGGTTCTGTTTAGCAACAAAAACAAGTATAAGCACACTCCTCTGTATATTGATATGAATGATAGCCTAATGATAATAAATGGTCTGTATTTATATAGTGCTTTACCATACTATACTATACTACTATAATAATGATTCATCACAATAATGACGTGGGTATTTTTTTTCTTGTTTTATCTTTTCTTTACAGATCCTCATCTTGCCAGGCTGGTAAAAAAAAAGCTTTTATGTATCCCAGCAGCCAGTGTTTCATAAGAATATTCAGTGCCAGCAGGTACACTTTTTCCCCTCTTAGATCACAACTTAAACCAGACAAGGTAAATATGTTGACATTTTTGCATTTTAATCTCAAGTAAATGGAGCTGTATACAGACATGATGCTCAATCAGCAGCATCTTATTTGTTGATGATGGAGAGAAGTATACAGTCAGTTCTGTCACTTGCCATTAATTTGTTTACATATTTTTTATTTTAATGCCATCAATACTTTAACATTTGGATTTGATTACATATGATTATAGTTGTTATTTCTGTAATTTGTATAAAATGTATATTTTTAAGCTTGACTTGTACATTGCTCAAGTGTATAGTTTTAGATTTTAATTTTGATGATTAACAAAAATGTTCTTGACAAATATAAGCTGTTTACATGCTCAACCATTGTTCCTTTCCTTTGATGTGAAATGTTGCACTTTTGATATGGCTTTGCCTTTATTTTTTTAAATATAATAAACACTGTTACACTTTTTTGAAACTATTTCAGTTTGTGTAGAACTATCAATGCTTTCTGAACATATTCAACACTTTTAAATAAAAAACTGCGATAATACCGACAACTGTGATAATTTTGGTTTCGTTCAGGTGAATGTTGTCAGCCGGAGCACGAAAATGCTCACGATAGAAAGTGGTTTTACGACACTGTTTATGGCAAACACTGTGACAGTCTGAAGCCAGTGTTGCAGAGCACTTGGCGGAGATTTATGAACCCACACCACGGAGACAGTCCAGTGCCTCTGAGCATCGTCATTGTAAATGAGAGTTAGCTCTCAACTGACTTTCCGAGAAAAATAAAGGTTAAATAAATTTTTTTTAAAAAGTGTCACAGGGCCAGCATGGTGCCATCTGTGATTCTTTATTGATACCATAATTTGATTAGTTTAGGAGTGGCAGTATTTACAGCTGATGAATGGTTAAGAAGAGGTTCTATTGAGTAACATAGTGTCTGATTTACTTTAAAAAAATGAAACAAATGAATGTGAACTTTTTTCTTCTTTTAAAAAGTCAACTAGTTCATTTTCACATGCGTGAAACTCTGAGCTAAGACTGACTGTCTGACCCCAGTCCCGCTTGCTTTGTGAATTTTCTAAAAAAGGAAACCAGTTGGTTGTTAATTATTAAGAGAAATGTCTTATTTTCTCAAAAAATCAAAATCAAAAGCCTTTATTGTCATTATATGACAGTGCATACAACAAAATTAGGAGCGCTGCTCCACATGGTGCTCAGTGAACTCAGAAATGTAAAAAGATATAAAATAGAGAAGACAAAGTTATAAGAAATGAGACACTATTTACAGTAATAAGGCACAGTTTTAACTGAACTAAAGTATGTTTTATCTAAATACTTGATTAATTGTTCTGGAACCAGTATCAAAAATTGGCACTGTATCAACAATTTTTGAATGATACCCAGCTCTAGGAAGGAGTAGAGGTCAGTTTGGGATTGAGGCATGGTGTAACTACTTCCTGTCACGTGGATCGCTCAGAAACTCGGGAAGCTCAGTGTCCAGGGTTATGTTGTTAGCATGAAATATAAAGAGCATCAATGACGAGCACTGGTGTGGATAAATTATGTTAAAAGTTCTGATCCTCCAGCAGCTTCCTGTTTGTAGTGTTGTTGTGTGTGCCTTACCTGTGCTCCTCTCCCTCCAGCAGCTTCCTGTAGGCGTTGATCTCCATGTCCAGAGCAAGCTTCACGTCCAGTAGCTCCTGATATTCGCTGAGCTGAGCGTTCATCCTCTCTCTCAGCTCGCTCATCTCTTGTTCTTTCCCCTCGATGGCTCGCCGGTGCTTATCTCGCTCCACCGACAGGATTTCCTCCAGCTCTCTGATGCGGTCCTCTGAGGCAGCTGCCTACAAGACATGAACCATGAGCATCAACAGGTAAAGGAAGTTCAGGAAGAGAGAGAGTGTTAGATGGCAGTACCTGTTTCTGCAGGGCGCTGAGTTGGTAGCCAAGGCTCTCTATTCTCAATCTGGACTCCTGCAGCTCCTCCCTGGCTGTGCCCATGGCCTTGTCATTAATGTCAGAGGACACCTTGGCATTATCCAGCTGGAGAAGAACAACACACTGTGTGAGGGTCAGGGCTTCAACAGGTAAAAGGAGAAAGGTGAGTGGTCGCTCACCTTGGCCTGGAAGGTTTGCTCCAGCTCCTCCTTGTAGAGAGAGACCTGCTCATCATGTTGCCTCCTCAGGTCCTGGTGGATCACAGACACCATTAATACTCAAATCAAAGCCGACCCAATACTCACATGATCAACTGCCCTTTCCCATTAATACAACCACAGAAGCATGTTGCCATGGTTTCAAATTGTAAAGCTGTTAGCATCAGGTGAGCTTTCTGTCATAGGTCCAGCAAGTGTCCCTCCACACACCTGTAGAGCTTGTTGCAGTTTGAAGTCATAGTCCTGTCTGACTCCAGAGTCCACCTCCACTATCCTCTGCTCCTGGCGACGCCGAGACTCTCGCACCTCCTGAACACAAGGAGGAAGAAGATCTCATCTGTTGAAACCAGCTCTCTGATGTGATCCTGTCATGGTGGAAGCTGTTATATGCATCAATAACACGGGGTGGCTGCGGCTCAGCGATAGAGCAGGTTGATCACCAATTGGAAGGTTGGTGGTTCGATTCCCACCTCCAATAGTCATGTGCCATGGTGTCCTTGAGCAAGATACCTAACCCCAAATTCTCCATCTTGATGGATGTCTCTCACCATCAGTATGAATGGGTAAATGTGACATCTAGTGTAAAGCACTTTGAGCAGTCAGGTGACTAAAAAGGCACTATATAAGTACAGTCCATTTACAGTAACACCCACTCACCTCTTCAAACATGCTCTTCCTGAACTCCAGCTCTTCACTCAATGACTGACAGCGGTTCTCCAGGTCAACACGCATCAGCGTCTCAGCCTCTAGCTGGCGCTTGGCAACAGCATGGCTGTCCTCAGCCTGGAAGAGACGTTTAAGAACCTGAATCTGGATTGTTCTCTATCACCTCTGCTCTACATCAACAGTAATAACCTGTGTCAACATGTTGCCCATGCATACAAAAGACACCTGAAGCTTGAGCTGTTCACTTCACTCCTCCTAAACACATTAACGTCAAATCTCTCAGTTTAATGGAGGATGCTTTGACGCAGTCACCACTGAGAAGAGCTCGCTGATTAGACATATCATGTCCCTTTTTCATTAAAACCACCTTTCACTGATCATTTCCTCCCTCCCGACAGTACCCACCTTAGCCAGCAGGCTCTTGACGTCAGCCAGCTCAGAGGTCAGAGCATTGTTCTGGCTCAGAGCTGTAGAAAGGGAGGCTTCACTCTTGTTCAGTTGGCCTTCCAGAGCACTGGCCCTGGACACTGCCGTGGCAAGATCACTGTCCTTCTTCTTAGCACTGGAGCACATGGACAGAGGACAGCTGGGCTTCAGTATGGACCATATTCATCTCTAATAGTGTGACCTGTGTGATAATCAGGATCCTCTCACCTGCGGGTGGCTTCCTCCAGGTCGGCCTGAGCCTTACCCAGGTCTATCTGGAGCCTGGCTCTCTCTCTGGCAGTTTCATCCAGAACCCGTCGAGCATCAGCCAACTCTGCCTCGTAGAGAGCCTTCAGGCCGGTCACCTGAGAAGCACACATTCATTGATTACTAGATGGATTGCTGGAGAAAGAATAGCCTGCTGATCTCCCACAATCCTGACACTACTTTCATTTCAAAAATAACCCACTGAGTGTCAGTCCAGCTTTTCAGCAAGTCCTGGGTGCACATACATGACAACAGGGCTCGACATTACCCCTGGCCACCAAATACTGGACAACGAATGAGATTTTTGTTGGAGTGTCCTAACTTGCTGTTTTCATTTATTTCTTCTATTTGCTCACTTTGAAAGTGCTGCAACAGATGAGGAAGGGCTGATTCTTCTGCAGAAATTAATTCTTTATAGTTAAGGTTGTCAGTCGGAGAGCAAATCAAAAATCAAATCAAAAGCCTTTATTGTCATTATATGACGGTGCATACAACGAATTTAGGAGCGCTGCTCCACATGGTACTCACAAAACTCACAAAAGTAAAAAAAGATACAAAATAGAAAAGACATAAATAAAGTTATAAGAAATGAGACACTATTTACAGTAGTAAGGCACAGTTTTACAGTAAAGGATAAGACAGTTTTTGCTACAGAAGTAAAAAAGTTATTTCACATTTTCAGAGATGGTATTATTGCACATTGTCGTTGACCATTATTGCACAGAGGATATAGATGTATGTTTACAAAATATAAATTAAACAATATATAAAAGTAATATAGTTTGTGTATCTATGAGATGCTATATCAGGGCATTAGCTAAATAACAGAGCTAACAGCTCCAAATTAAATTACAATAAAAGCTCTATTCAGCAAAACTTAGCACTGGGTGATAGTTATAAAACACTATAATGACGCTTTGAATGTGGTCTTGGTGAGAAACATGCGTAAATCCAGTTGTTTGAAGGACATCCTTTCACAGCGATATAAAATATACAGTATGTATAACAGAGAGGGGATTATGGGCTGTTTAACTTAACGAACATCATCAAAATGACAGGTCGTACATTTGGTAGCTTGTGCACTGAGTAACAAAGAACTTTAGTCATTAATGAAACAACAATAACATAGAACCATATTAGTTTTTGTAAGGGGACATGTTTTATTTCCTTTAATTCCTTGCTTCTCTCTTATGAGACTTAAGTTTTCACCAAATTTAGGGGCTTGGTGGCCCATGGACTCAGCACGTAAAAAGCAAGACAAGACAAAAGTTTCTAACATACCAAATATAAAAAAGATACGCTGCTGTATGAGAGCAAAGGGGATTTTAAATTAGTCCAAGTGACAAAAAATATCACATATGCTTTCGAAGCAACATTACTTACTGAGTTTAACTACCGCTCGTAGAACGCCATAAAAACAACTGAATAAAACTGATTTGATAGAACAAAGTGTGCAAACATACATGCAGGTAGACCCTGACACCTGCTGTTCATACAGCTGGAACACTGAACGGGTGTTAAACTTGAGAATGGCTTATTATCAGCATCAGGTTAGATTAAACCCACCGGTGAAGTAAATTTAACCACTGGTCCATTAAAAGTCCTGACCTGACTTTAGCTCAGATTAACAGAATGGCGCCCAGAATCACCCGCTCAATCTGCCATTTTCCGTTAAGTCTGAACGCAGATAAGAAAAAAACAGTAAATACTGTTAGTACCTGAATATGAGTACAGTACTTTAACTACCGATAGAGTGCTTATAAACTAGCGTGTTTGGCTGTTTGGAGCCAGTCGTTCATCACGTATTGTTGTGTTGTTATGGACAGTTACTACCGGTTAATGCTGCTTTGTAACAGTTTGTCTGGATTGACCGGACTACCGGCAGCGGTCCGCGGCATGCTGCCTTAAACTAGTTGGTCCTTTTTGTTGGACTCACCTCTCTGGTGGTCACCTCTTCTTTCTCAGACACTTTGACCATCAGCCGGTCGTTCTCCAGTTCTAGTGAACGGACCCGGTCGATATAAACGGCCAGCCGGTCGTTCAGGTGCTGCAAATCTTGTTTCTCTTGTAAGCGGGAGATCCGGGCCGGGGAGAGAGGAGTAGAGGCCGCCGACCGGCCAGCTTCGCGGCTTGTGGTAGCTGTCGCCATGACGGTTCTTTCAACAACCCTGAGATTGCTTAAGCAGTAAAAACAAACGTACCTGCTGTCGTCGTTAAATGGGTACGCAGGTAAACAACAGAATCTAAATAAATGATAAGAGGTCAATCAATGAGTCGCCTGTTCAGCCAAAGTCTCAGAGTCTCCTGCTGGAACACTGATGGGACTCCAAGATGGCCGCCACCGCTATCAAGACCGCGCCAAAAACAGGGAACACTTCCTCTCTCGCAATGAATGATGGGAGAATGAAAGACTGAAAACGTACCCATGCGCAATGTGTCAATGGTGCACTGTCACGTACACGAGTGTTTTATTCCAGAAGGCCCCTACAACAAATTCCTCCAAAGCACATCAGTCTGTAATAAAGGTACATTTTATTTTACCGAGAAACCCTCTCAACTGGGTAGTGCCAAAATAAGTGCATATAAGATAAGATATGAGAATCCTTTATCCATCCCACAGAGGGGGAAATTTGCATTGTTACAGCATTACAAGGAGGGCCTATAAAAAAACTAACAATAATAACATCAGTCGAAAACAACCAAGTGGAAAAAGCTAAGGCATCATATAGACAATAAGTGAATATACAATATAAGTGACTGAAATAAGTGGATAAAAATTACTGAACACAGCAATCAAGTGGTGTAATAAAGATAATACAGTGGTATAATGGTATAAAGAAAAGAAGTGAAATTGTACATTAATAGATGAGAAATGTATATAGATCAGAATATTGCACAATACATTATGTATATTATGAGAGAGATGCAGCACTCTCTCAACACATAAGTATCCATCCATCCATCCATTATCTACCGCTTATCCTCATAGGGTCGCGGGGGGGCTGGAGCCTATCCCAGCTGTCTTAGGGCGGAAGACAGGGTACACCCTGGACAAGTCGCCACCTCATCGCAGGGCACATAGAGACAGACAACCATTCACACTCACATTCACACCTACGGTCAATTTTTTTTAAATTAACCAGTTAACCTAATCCCCATGCATGTTTTAGGATGGTGGGAGGAAGCCGGAGTACCGGAGAGAACCCACACAGACATGAGGAGAACATGTAAACTCCACACAGAAAGGCCCCGAACCCGGTACCTTCTTGCTGTGAGGCGACAGTGCTAACCACTACACCACCGTGCCGCCCAACACATAAGTATGAGTAATGATATTACACAAGCCTATGTCTGTGTTGCACATGTCATGGATTATTGCACGTGTGTGTGTGGATCAACAGGAACACATAGATAGATAGATAGATAACTTTATTTATCCCCGAAGGGAAATTAAGTTGTCACAGTAGTCCGGTGCAAATACAATAAGAAGTGCATAAACACAAAATACTTAAGTAGAGAAAATAGGAATAAAAAAGAGATAAAATATGAATAAAAATACAAATACAAAGTGGGACACTGCTTATAGAAAAGCACAGAGTGAAGTGTTGTAGTCTGACAACAGCAGGCAGGAAGGACCGGCGGTATCTCTCCTTCACACACTGAGGGTGGAGCAGCCGCTCACTGAAGGAGCTGCCCAGTGCTGCTAAAGTGTCCTGTACGGAGGACAGCTTCCAGAGTCCAGAGAACATCCCAGAACAGAGCTGGCCTTCCTCACCAGTCTGCCCAGTCTGTTCCTGTCACTGGATGTGAGGCTGCTGGCCCAGCAGGTCAATCCATAGAAGATGGCCGATGCCACCACAGAGACCTAGAAGGTCCTCAGGGGTGACCCCTGCACCCCAAAGGACCTCAGTCTACTATTGCGTCAGTCTCCTGAGCAGGAAGAGTCTGTTCTGACCTTTCTTAAATAGAGCTTCTGTATTATCAGTCCATTAATATGGCATCTGGTATTAGACCATATCTTTAACATTAACCTCACATTCTAACATACCACATATTTAAACTAAGAAAGTTTTTCTTTAAAGAGTATTGGACTCAGATTTCCACCATATTAGTATTTATATCTTTATACATACAGTATGCATGTTTGTCTGATAGACATGCTGCAGGACCCCCCCCCGGCCTACAGGGGCGCAGCGGGGCCTCCGCTCATAGTCTTGCGGGTCGGATCGCTCTTTACCCCGCCTCCCCCCCTTGTCTCTCCTTCCGGTTTGTCCGCCATCACAGACAGCAGGTAAGAGTCGATCGGGGACTGATATCTGTGTAAAGCCATGTCCAATCTCTGCCATCCGTCTGTTTCTCTGTGTTAAATGAGAGCAGCAGGTTCCTGTTGACTTTATTAGAGTCCTCTGACTTGAATGGAACTACGATTAGTGATGGAAGGAGAAGTAATAGCCCTTGTAGCATCCATGCTAGCGCTGTAGCAAATCGCCTCCTAGCTTATTACATTTTCAGCCACGATGTTTCACTACCACTCTATATTAACCCTCTACATGTTGACCCGGTACCGTACCTCTGGTCCCTCAGTCACCTGGTGCCAGACCTTCTGGAGCTTTGCTCCTGTAGAGCTCCTTCCTTGTCCCCGAAGAGCTTCATATGTAGAGCTCCATCTTTAATCCGTTATAGACCGGCTGTGTTAAACTCTGCTTCAAACTGTTTCTCTCTGCAGACATGGCTATACGCTACCCTATGGCTGTTGGCCTGAACAAAGGCCACCCAGTCACCAAGAATGTGACTGCTCCCAAACACAGCCGTCGGCGTGGGGTGAGTACCTGGACAGGTAGACAGTCCTGTCCATCTGCTACTTATTGTTGTGAAGCATGCAGCTGTACAAATGTTTATTGTCACCACACATGACACCATGCCGTGATTTAGCAGTTAGGGTTAGATATGTCTGAATGTGATTGAATGGTCAATGTGTCACTGCTGGACCAGTGGACAAGTGATCCTCAGACATGTCCTAGAAGTCCTGTCTATGCCAAATAGACTTAAGGTATTTCCCTGTGATGGTCACAGTAGCACATTGACTGTAATGTCACATTTTATTTTTTAAAGTGTGGCGCTTAATGTTTTCTACAGTGAAGAAAGGTGAGCTCAGCTATTTTAAAATAAGTACATCTGTAGTTCTGGAGCTGCATAAATAAGGAGAGAGCTTGAGACAGCTGGGATGAAGCGCTGTCTTTATTCACCCTGTCCTTCCTCCACAGCGTCTGACCAAACACAGCAAGTTTGTCCGAGACATGATCCGTGAGGTTTGTGGTTTCGCTCCATATGAGAGGAGAGCCATGGAGCTGCTGAAGGTGTCCAAGGACAAGAGAGCCCTGAAGTTCATCAAGAAGAGGGTGAGCGGCTATAAACGCAGTAACCACAGCAGTATACAGGACCCTCCGAAGTACATTTTATACATTTTTAAGTGCAATGCATTCATCGGCTGTTTGAGAGCAACATGAAGAAGCTGGAACAAAGAAGTAGAAACAGTGTTGAGCTCTAACAGTGGTGGAACATAACAGTACTTTTATTTAACATAGTGGTACTACGCTACAACTCAGAGGTAGGGATGCACTGGTCCGTGCTGGTACCTATGCTGAAGAAAATTCTAGATCAGGTATCGATGACAATGGGACGACCCAGAGAGGCAGATCTATTCTGTGAAATTCTATTCTGAGTGACGTCATGTGCGGGTGATGCCCTGCACAGAGGCTCGCATTTGAAGTGTGTTGCCAGAGACGTCACGAAGCAGAACTCTATTAAAAAAAATCAAGGAAAATAACTCAATCGTAACTAACGATCAAACGTGCTGATAAAATTAGATTAACCATCTTTTCTGAATCTGTCCAAGCTTCTCCTGTAATTCAGCAAACAAACAATCCACCACAGCTCTGCGTAGCTCTGAGTAGAGCTAATGTGGTGTTGCTCTGATTTTAGCAGCTTGTATAAGATGATATAAAACTCATCTTGAAGGAAATTCTTTTTCAACAATTGTCATATACAGTATTAAAAGTAAGGAGAAATATTTAAAGGAGATTTTAAAAACATTGCAAAAAGTGTTTACAGTGCAAAAATGCAGTAAAGTGCAAAATCAACAGTATGAGCTATATAACAATATACAAAACACTATAAAGAAGAACACAGTAAGAGTTTATAAGTGGCATGTGCTAATAAAGTGACATGTTGTAATGAACAGTGTTACAGTAAGTAGGTGGATGAGTTGTAGAGTCCGATGGCCACATTATCACATTTGTCCAAGTAAATAAGTACAGTAATTCATTTATATCTGTTTATTTGTTTAAAAATGGAAATGGTTAAGTCAAGTCTGATGTTACCTTGAAGAAAAGAACTTTTCCACACAGTGAGAATTAGTGTGTCAGTAATTCACCTGTTCATCAATTCATCACTATGGGCCAGTGCTAAACCTCAGATATCAGACGTGTATAAAGTGGATCAGTGCATCCCTACTCAGAGGGAAACACACTTTACTGCTCTACATTTCTTTGACACAATTAGTTACCAAATACTCAATACTAAATAGAAATCAGCTAATAAATATGGTTTTCAGGAAGCCTATATTATTCAATAAAAATGAACTCTACCAGCCCGACATTAAAGGCAAGAACATGTTAATGCAGCAATTATTAGAATAAAATAACAAACTTCATTTATCTTGAAGGAAATTGTTCTGCAACAGATGTAATGTAACAGATTTGAAAAATGTACACGCAGTGCAGATAATAGCATGAATAATTCATTACATCTGGTAAGTATATTTTCATCTTAATTCTAAATTTAAGAATTTGAATACAGGGCTTTGACTTAACAGTGTTTCTATAGCACAGGTGTGTTGTATGATGAGGTAGTACAGTAGATGTACTACTAACAGTAGGTGATGGTCAGAGCAAAACACAGTGCTGTGGATGGCAGAAAAACATTTAATTCAACTGAAAAAAAAATGCTATTCTTGCTTTTTTTTGGGGGGGGCAGTGAACTGAGAAACTAATCTAGTGTTTATGTCTCCTGAGCTTGCTGGCTTTGGGGAGAGCAGAGATCAGTTTAACTTTCACGTCAGTTCTCTGCTCTCTGACAGAAGGAAAGAGCAGAGAACAGTGAGAAACAGCAGTGAAAATATTCAGACTAAAGCACACTTGGATGGACACTGACACTTTTTAGTTGGATTAAATCTTTCCCACAGCGCTGCTTTCACTTTGCTCTGGTTCTGTCAGAAATACAACTATGGATCAATACCTGGTATTATTCACCATGGTGTTAATGCAGAACAGTACATCCAGGTCATGATGAAGCTGGAGGGGACTCTGGGTAGAGAAGTAGTGTCTTTTTAATGAATCACGCTGTATCGTCACACTGTAACATCGCTGTTTCCTCAGATTGGGACTCACATTCGCGCCAAGAGAAAGAGGGAGGAGCTGAGCAATGTGTTGGCCGCCATGAGGAAAGCTGCTGCCAAGAAGGACTGATCTGTCATTTATTAAACTTATTAAAAATTTGTTCAACTCCATGCTGTTGTCTGTCCTCTGCTTTACCCACCACCTAAACCTAGTGGGGTTACCATGGCGACAGACCTGGTCCAGGTCAGGCTGACTGACTAATGCAGTAATTTACCACTGAAATCCTGTGATGCCGTGTTTAACCACTAGCAGTCAGAAATGTACTATGTGTTAATTTTATGTGAAGTCGTCCCTCTTGAGATTTATTTATGCATGAAATATTGATTGTAAACTATCCGATGATGATGATAGCGTGAGCTGCACCTGCTCGTCAACACAAACAGCTAATGACATTCAAACTGAGCAACATGAATGACTAAGTATTAGAGTTTAACCTGTTAAGTGGCTGTGGAGACTCCCTAGTACTGGTCTATTACTGGACCAGTTCCCCGCCATCCACAAGAACCCAAGAACTAAACAGACAGAAACACCAAAGAGGCCCTTTGAAAACACCTTCCCAGCTCCTGGTGGTTCTGGTGTTCAGCTCCACCTGCTTACTCAAATGGGCTGCAGTCTGTAATGAACAGCTGTTGATGCCACTCCTAATTCTAAGCCAAGCATTGGTGAAACATGTCCTGTCAGGTTCAGTCATACATAGGTGTGATGAAACAGCAGGAAGAGGGTCCAGTGAACAGGAGGAATTAAAGGTCTGAGCAGAGCAGCCTTCAAGATGAGAGGGTCAATCTGTTTCTGACCTGTCTGTCACCATGGTAACTGATCCAGACCTGTCTGTCACCATGTGACAGTGTCACATTATCAATTATTGATTACTGGTACTGTGGAAACATGACCATGAGAATGTTTTCTGAAAAAACGATGAGTAGGTAAGAGGTGATCAGTCTGATCAAGGACATAAACTTTATCATGGATCATCGAGGATCACTACTAGTACTCTTTTTATTTCCTTTATCCAGGTATCACTTTATTTTTAGTTCATTACTTCTGGTTGTAAGCGAGCCACGATGAACAGGGACAGTTTGATATGAGACAAAATGTTAAAAACCACTCAGCCTCAGTCAGAGCATGAGCAAATATGCAAACCAGCAACAGGCGCCTACAGACAGGCCTTTATGAGCATCATCATCATAATTATAATAATCATGATATGCCTGTACAGGCAGAAGGATCCTGTGGGATCTGAGGAGTCAGTGGAGACAAGAAATACAAGGCGTTAACTTCAACACAGCTGAGTGCAGACCAATCTCTATCTTTATTTATATAACACATTAGAAAAAAAACAGTTGACCAAAGTGCTGTACAAGCTGAAGCATGCATAAAAACACTAAATTAAAACAAGTAAATGAAATAAAAACAATAAAAGGACCATAATAAAGGCCAGCATGTAGAGTTTAGAGCAGATTTCAAACTTTCACTGTGCAGCTCTAATATCTAAAGTCAGACTGTTCACAGCAGCTAGAGACAAAGCTCCTCTAGTTTATAGACCAGTCAATGTCATGAAACTGGTTTAAGACACCAACTGTGGTTGACTGGTTGTCACCTGACATTATCGATCAGACACTCATTGATGAGAAGATCTTGGGCCTGTTTCAAGAAAGTAGGATTGGTAGTAGGATGACTGGGAAAGGAGGCTTAACAAAGCCTGATCAGTCTGTTTCATGAAAACCAAGCCAGGATGAAAAGGAGTCACTTTGTCCATCCAGGAACAACAGATGGTTGTAGAAGGATATGACGAAATAAAAGATATCAAACAGCTGCTATAATTTAACAACAGAGCAAGACTGGTAAAGAATAGAGGACTGACTAAGTGAGAGGTACTGGCGGGTCATGAAGCAGAACTCCATTAAAAAAATCAAAGAAACTAAGTCATAAGTCATAACTAAAGATCAAAGATGCTGATGAAATTAGATTAACCATCTTTTCTGAATCTGTCCAAGCTTCTCCTGTATTTCAGCAAACAAGTAATTCACCAAAGAACATCGTTAAATAGTTTCATAAACATGCTATATTCAGAGCTGCACCACATCAGCTCTAATATGCGTTGTTTATTAGGGAATATATCGGCACTGAATGTGTTTATTAAATCCTTAAACAGTTTCAACAAAACAACTTGAAACAACTGGGGGTTCCATTTCACAAAGCAGGTTTAGTGAAAACTCTGAGTCTGTTAACCCTGAAATGAGGGAAACTGAGTTTTCCATTTCAAAAAGGGAGGTAACTCAAACCAGAGAAAGGGGGCTAACTCTAGCCTGTTTCACAGAGAGAGCTAACTTCAGCTTTCTCTCAGTTACCGTAGTAACAGACTCTATGAAGCTAACCTGGTCGGGACCAGGTTTTTCTCAGTGAACCTCGAGTTTCTCTCTGTCTTTGCCCTCTTTCAGCCACACACTGTTTGATTTCCTCATTCATTCATTCATTCATTCATTCAGTCAGTAGTCTAGTTCTGCCGTCTGTCAAAACGACATGTCCTTTCATTAAAGATCCAATGGATGAAGGAGCAGCATTACTGCGCAGAGAATTAAATATTCGTCGGGAGATTGTTAACAGACTGCGCATAGATGTTCTTGCATTTCTGAGCGGTACCGTTTCATGTCACAGTCCATAATCTACATACACAACCTAATCCATCCTTACATTTAGAACATTACCAACCGCAGTCAGTGTGCGAAATACCCGTCAATATTGCGAATTGTTGCGCAATACAGATACATTTTCTCAACATGCAGTAGCCTATGCAAAGTTGTGCATTACAATGCAAGGAAACTACTGAATAAATGTCAGGTATCGACATGCAATCAATGCACTTGTCAAGGATTATGGTTAACATGACAATAACTTGGGACGTGCATATGGTGCAAACTGCACATGGCTAATTTGCATACGGGCAAGAGATTGACTGGCTCTGCTTGGCAAAAAATGTTTTGTGAATATTGATTTGTGAATATTGGACACTGTGAGCTTAGAAAACATTTTAGTGACCATTAAGTCAGAGAACTGTTAATAGGCTACCATTCAAACAGTTTTTCCTGTAATATTTTTGTGATTGCAAAGGACTACATTTAAACTTACGCACTGACCGGGGCAGCAATGTTCTCCCACACCATCACCCTCTCTTTTGCAGCTGCAGTGGTGTTGCATTTCTTTCTAAACAATGGGTTCAAACTCACCATATGAGCGCATTAAAATTTCCAATTCAAGTGGGGTGAAAATCGCAGCCCTCTGCTTCCCCGTTGCCATGGTGACTCGTCGAATCGGGGCTCCATTGATGCTGGCTTTTTATCGCTGTGGTGTATGCGCATAACTCCAGGTGAAACTACTCCGAGTTGACAGAACCAACTCAAATCAGCTGTTCTGGAACCGGAAACTCAGAGTTTCCTATCTCAGAGTAGATCAACTCAGAGTTCAAGGTTACACTCCGTTTGTTTAACCTGCTTCTTGAAACGCACCCCTGAACGTGTGTGTGCATATATGCATATATCAACAAAGGGGAGTCCAGCAGAAAAAGTTTGGGAACCACTGCATTAATCTGCACTCGTCCTGGCTGGACTGAGTCGCTCCTTTTCATCCTCTTCATCCTCAGTGTTGGTGTTCATGTTGTGTTTTTAGAGTGAAAGGAATAAAATAAAAACACTCAATGTTTTGTTACAGTTCATGAGGTCATGTTCAGCCTCTTATGACCAGAATGAGAAGTCAAGTCAAGTTTATTTGTATAGCCCAATATCACAAATTATGAATTTGCCCCATTGGGCTTTACAATCTGTACAGGATATGACACCCTCTGTCCTTTACAAATGACCCTCGCATCGACTAAGGAAAAGCAACAGAGGAGGGATCCCTCTTCCAGGATGGACAGACGTGCAATAGATGCCATGTGTACAGAATAACAACAATGAAAACACATTAACACTACATATAAAATTGTATGGAAATGTCCAACTCAATATAACAACAGCTAATATACAGAGTGTATATATATATATATATAAATATATATAGATATAAATAATTGTATAAGAGTGTCCAAGGGCATGAAGAGCATCATCAAGCTATCAGCAAAGGATGAGAAGCACGTCTTCCTCTCCACCACGCCAACCAGAAGAAGCCTGGGCAGCACGTCCTCCTCTCCACCACACCAACCAGAAGAAGCCTGGGCAGCACATCCTCCTCTCCACCACACCAACCAGAAAAAGCCTGGGCAGCACGTCCTCCTCTCCACCACACCAACCAGAAGAAGCCTGGGCAGCACGTCCTCCTCTCCACCACACCAACCAGAAGAAGCCTGGGCAGCACGTCCTCCTCTCCACCACACCAACCAGAAAAAGCCTGGGCAGCACGTCCTCCTCTCCACCACACCAACCAGAAGAAGCCTGGGCAGCACGTCCTCCTCTCTCCACCACGCCAACCAGAAGAAGCCTGGGCAGCACGTCCTCCTCTCCACCACACCAACCAGAAGAAGCCTGGGCAGCATGTCCTCCTCTCTCCACCACACCAAACAGGAGAAACCTCCGCAGGATGACCTCGTCACCACCACGTCACTCAGAACCAGAAGATGAAGCCTGACTGGTCTGCACAACCACTACTCCACCAGGTAGACTGGATCCATGGATACCTGTGAGATGAGAACGCACAGGGACTATGAGGCACAAAACTAATCTGCAGCATGTGTTAAAGGGAGGAAGAGTAAACACATCCTCTTCTCCACTACCCTAAAAGATACAACCTGAGCAGCATCACCTCTTCTCCATCTCACCACCATCAGGACAGATGAAGCCTGGATGACATCACCTCCTTCTCAACAAGTAGCCTCAGCTCACAGACACCTGGGAGCTGAGAGCACAGGGGCTCCGGGGAAGAAGATGAGTTAGTAAAATGACTTAATGGAGGCATCGAAATGGAGAAGAAGAGAAGTTCAGTGTGTCAGAGGAAGTCCCCGGCAGTCTAGACCTATAGCAGCATAACTAAGGATTGATCCAAGGCAGCCTGAGTCAACCTTGGATCAGTCCTAACTATAAACACTATCAAAAAGGAAAGTCTTAAGCCTACTCTTGAATAAGGGGATGGTGTCTGCCTCCCGGACTGAAAGAGGGAGTTGGTTCCACAGAAGAGGAGCTTGATAACTGAAAGCTCTAGCTCCCATTCTACTTTTATAAACCCTAGGAACCGCTAATAGTCCTGCATTCTGAGAGCGTAGAGTTCTAGCAGGATTATAAGGCACTATTAGCTCTTTAAGATAAGATGGTGCCTGACCATTAAGTGCCTTGTAGGTGAGGAGGAGGATTTTAAATTCTATTCTAGATTTTACAGGGAGCCAGTGCAGAGAGGCTAACACCGGAGAAATATGGTCTCTTTTCCTGGTTCTGGTCAGAACACGTGCTGCAGTGTTCTGGACCAGCTGGAGAGTCCTGATAGACTTATTAGGGCAGCCTGATAATAAGGAATTGCAGTAGTCCAGCCTAGAAGTTACAAATGCATGGACTAATTTTTCTGCATCGTTTTGAGAGAGAATATGCCTGATTTTTGCAATGTTATGCAGATGGAAAAAAGCAGTTATGGCTGTTTGTTTCATGTGGACGTTGAAGGACATATCTTGGTCAAAAATTACCCCTAGATTCCTTACAGTGGTGCTCGAGGCTGGTGCAAAGCCACCTAGAGTAAATAAGTCATTAGATTTCTGAGAATTTTGGGACCGATTAGAATAACTTCAGGTTTATCTGAATTTAACAACAAGAAATTGTGCGTTATCTAAGTTTTTATATCCTTAAGACATGTTTGGAGTTGAGCTAACTGGCTGGATTCATCTGACTTAAATGACAAATATAGCTGAGTATCATCTGCATGACAGTGAAAGTTTATGGAGTGTTTCCTGATAACATTGCCTAAAGGAAGTATATATAAAGTAAATAGAATTGGCCCAAGCACAGAACCTTGAGGAACTCCATAACTGACTATGGACTGCATGGAGGACTCATCATTAATGTGAACAAACTGTGATCGATCCGATAAGTAGGATTTGAACCAGCTTAAAGCAGTTCCTCTGATGCCAGTTAAATGTTCTAATCTCTGCAACGGGATATGGTGGTCAATAGTATCAAAAGCAGCGCTAAGATCGAACAAGACAAGTACTGAGACAAGTCCATGGTCTGACGCAATTAGCAGGCCATTCGTAATTTTCACCAGAGCGGTCTCGGTGCTATGATATTTTCTAAATCCTGACTGAAAGTCCTCAAATAGATTATTGTTCTGGAGGAAGTCACACAGCTGACTGCACACTGCTTTCTCAAGGATCTTAGAGAGAAAAGGAAGGTTGGATATTGGTCTATAGTTGGCTAAAACCTCTGGATCAAGACCGGGCTTCTTCAGAAGAGGTTTGATTACGGCTACTTTAAATGACTGAGGTACATAGCCTGACAGCAAAGATAAGTTGATCATGTTCAGTAAAGAGGTGCTCAGTAACGGTAAAACTTCTTTAAGCAGTGAAGTTGGGATGGGATCTAAGAGACAGGTAGAAGGCTTAGATGAGGAAATCAATGAAGTCAGTTTGTGGAGGTCTATGGGAGAAAAGCAGTCCAAGTATACATCAAGTTCTTCAATGAGTCCTATGCTTCCTGTGTTTAAAGACAAAGCAGTTTCAGTCAAAGGCACAGTGTGACTGATTTTCTCCCTAATAGTTATAATCTTCTCATTAAAGAAGCTCATGAAGTCACTACTACTCAGGGTTGTGGGAACAGATGGTTCAATAGAGCTGTGGCTCTCTGTCAGCCTGGCCACAGTGCTGAAAAGAAACCTGGGGTTGTTTTTATTTTCCTCTATTAATGATGAATAATAAGCTGCTCTGGCCTTACGGAGAGCCTTCCTATAAGCTTTCAAACTATCATGCCAGTCCAGGCGAGACGCTTGCAGACCGGTTAAACGCCACTTCCTTTCAAATCTTCTTGCTGCTTGCTTTAAACTGCGGGTGTGAGGGTTATACCATGGAGCCAGCTTTCTATGCTTTACTATCTTCTTTTTAGAGGAGCAACAGAGTCTGGTGATGCTCGCAGAGAGTCTGCAGCACTATCTACCAAATTATCAATTTGAGTAGGACTGAAGTCTGAGCCCTCAAGTATATTGATATTAGGTATTGAATTAAGAATTCCTTTATTAGTCCCTCAATGAGGGAAATTTCAATTTACACTCTGTTAGTATTTTTTTATTTTCACTTGCACATTACACACAAGTTATGAAACACACATGCACTAGAGGAGAGGTGTCAGAGTGAGGGGGCTGCCCCGCGCAGTTGGGGGGTTCAGTGCCTTGCTCAAGGGCACCTCAGCAGTGCCCAGGAGGAGGAACGGACACCTCTCCAGCTACCAGTCCACTCTCCCCATTTGAACTGCCGACCCTCCAATTCCCAGCCCAAGTCACTACAGACTGAGCTACTGGCGCCCCAATTATTAAAGAATTAAAAGCTGATGGAATTATATCCTTAAACTTGGCTACAGCACTATCAGATAAACATCTAGTGTACATGGATTTACCTGATTGAGTGTAGTCCAGAAGAAAAAATTCAAAGGTTAACAAGTAATGGTCTGATAGGAAGGAATTCTGTTGGTGGACTGATAAATGTTCTACTTCAATGCCGTAGGTCAGGACCAGGTCGAGGGTATGGTTAAAACAGTGAGTTTGTTCCTGAACATTCTGACAGAAGCCAATTGAATCTAACAGCGAGATAAAAACAGTACCAAGGCTGTCACCGTCAACGTCCACATGAATATTAAAGTCACCTACAATAATTACTTTATCAGTTCTCAGGACTAAAGTTGATAAAAACTCAGAGAACCCAGATAGAAATTCAGAATATGGACCTGGAGCACGGTACACTATAACAAATAAAACTGGTTTCTCTGTTTTTCATTTAAGATGAGAAAGACTAAGAACCAGGCTTTCAAAAGACGTATAGTTTAATTTAGGTTTAGGTTTGATCGATCGACTAGAATCAAAAATGGCTGCAACTCCTCCTCCACGGCCTGTATCTCTAGGAATATGAATATTAATATGACTAGGAGGAGTGGATTCATTCAGGCTGACATAATCATCTTGACACAACCAGGTTTCAGTAAGACAAAATAAATCAACCTGGTTATCTGATATTAATTCATTTACTAGTAGAGCTTTAGATGATAATGACCTGATATTTAAAAGTCCACATTTAATTCTCCTGTCCTGATTAACTATTTCAGCAGTGGATTTAATTTTTATTAAATTATTTTGTTCAACTCCCCTTTTGTTTACTGTGGATTTAACTGATTTCAGTGGTCGTGGGACAGACACCGTTTCTATGGGGTTCTGGGTGGGTGACTGCTCTAATGGAAGCACAGAGAAGTGTGTTAAACTACAACTCTGTCTCCTGGTCTCAACCCTGGGTTGTCATGGGTTAGGTCGACTAATAAACTTGGCCATGTTTCTAGAAATGAGAGCTGCTCCTTCCAAAGTAGGATGGATGCAGTCTCTCCTCATCAGACCAGGTTTTCCCCAGAAACTGCTCCAATTATCGATGAAGCCCACATCATTAACTGGACACCACCTCGACAGCCAGCGGTGGAAGGATGACATGCGACTAAACATGTCATCAGAGGCCAAGCTAGGGAGGGGACCAGAGAAAACTACGGAGTCCGACATTGTTTTAGCGTAAGCACACACCGATTCCACGTTAATTTTTGTGACCTCCGATTGGCGTAACCGGGTGTCATTACCGCCAGCGTGAATAACAATAGTCCCATATTTACGCTTATCCTTAGCCAGCAGTTTCAAATAGGATTCAACGTCACCCGCTCTGGTCCCCGGAATGCATTTGACTATGGTTGCCGGTGTCGCTAATTTCACGTTTCGAAGAATAGAGCTGCCAATAACCAGGGTTGGCTTCTCAGCGGGTGTGTCGCTGAGTGGGGAAAACTTGTTAGAAACGTGAAGGGGTCAGTGGTGAGCTGTGGGCTGTTTAAAACTACGCTTCCTTCGGACAGTCACCCACTCTCCCGGCTGCTCGGGAGTTGCCGGGGGACGGCTAGCAGGAGCTACGCTAGGTCGGCTCGCACCGGCTAGGGGCTGGCTAGCTACGGAAGCATAACTAGGACTTTGGATGGTGCGGAGCCGGGCTTCTAACTCGCTAAGCCTCGCCTCCAAAACCGCGAACATGCTACACTTATTACACGTACCATTATTACTAAAGGAGGCAGAGGAATAACTGAGCATGAGACACACTGAGCAAGAGAAAGCAGGAGAAGGAAGAGGAGAAGCCATGGCTATACGCTAAGATAGCTGCTAAACTAGGCTATGGAAGCTAGTTGTTAGCCGAAAAAAGCCGCTGGAAAACACCAACGAGTGACAGGGAAAGTCTAGGGAAGTTTAAGAGTGCTTGATAGGATTAGTACACTACAAATGTACGGCGGGACGTTAACCACTGTGTTTTAAGATAATAACAAAACTATTTTTGTGGCAGAGCAGCTCAGAGTGCTGTAGGAAACAACAGAGTAGCGGCTGAGAGCGGAAATGATGCAATACGCTTACCGTAGTGATGGGTGCTGACGAAGGCAGGAAGCTTGAGGACTCTGAGAACTACAACAATAAACAGAAAATTGCCTGACAAACTTTATTATTTAAACTTTATTTAGTTTTTAGTTGAAAAAAAAGTTACAAAAAATAATGATAAAAGAACAAGGGGTGAGTGTCCTCACCTATTCTGATCAGTCATCAACACAGGAGAGAAAACCTCAAATAAACTGAATGGATCACATTTTGTCTCACCTGTCTGGTCACTCCTGTACCACAGTTCCAACACTATTGAGTCTTTTAGGGTGTCTACTCTAATAAACCCGTGTGTCCTGAAAATGTGAACATTATAAACTCTGAGCATCATACTAGTCTGCTTCAGTTGATCTGGGAACAGCCTCAGTAGTGATGGGAGTGAATCCAGCTCTCGTTCACTTCAATAGAGCTGATCTATGAACAGACGGCTCTTTGTTTGGCTGAGGGCTCATGTTACAGCTTTCATTACTGAGAGAGAAAGAGAGTGAGTACTACTGCACCTATTTCTATAGAGTTTGTGGTACTACCATACCTACACACCCCTAGAGATAGTACTAACAGCAGTACTACAGTGAAACCCTTTAGTAGTTTCCTCACATGACTAGAGGAGTTATTGAAAAATACATCTTTACAGAAGATACCATGAGTCATTACTTCATCTCTTCCAGGAAAATACATAGTACTGTTTTTAACTCTTAAAGCATAGCAAGATGTTAGTAAGACCAATATTACTTATTGATTACTATATGATTGATACAACGATAAACAATATAATCGACACAGCGGTAACTTCTTCATGGACAACCAGCCAAGGTGTACTCTCAGTGGCAGGGAAATAAAAGCAAGTCAGACCCACTTAGAGCTGAGATGGAAAAATATTGTAAGAATATCTGGGAAAGAGAAGCATCACATAACACCAATGCCCAATGGCTAGTGGACCTGAGAACTGACCACAGCAGCCTTCCAGAACAAGAACCAGTAACCATCTCACTGGCAGATGTCCAAGAAAGAGTGTCAAGGATGAAGAACTGGACAGCACTGGGCCCCAATATGATCCATACATACTGGCTAAAGAAATTGATGGCACTCCACAAACGCCTGGCAGCACAGATGAACCAGCTGCTCAGGGATGGGACCCACCCAGGGTGGCTAACTGAAGGCAGGACGGTCCTCACCATGAAGGACCCCCAGAAGGGACCCATCCCATCAAACTACCGGCCGATAACCTGTCTCTGTACAACATGGAAGCTCCTGTCAGGCATCATGGCAGCTAGGATGAGTAGGCATATGGCTCAATACATAAGCGGGGCACAAAAAGGAATTGGCAGTAACACCAAAGGAGCTGCTCTGTCAACAGAGACTGTAAAGGCCAATTTATAGTACTCCGTAAAGTGCCGTACGTAGAGACGGAGAGCCCTCTGCGTCGCCGGAGAGCCTGACGGAGAGCCTCTCCGTCGTCTCCGGGCGCAGGAGTTTTTTTTAACTGTCCGTCAATCCGTCAACGGAAGACGGAGACGACAGGGCTGTGATTGGTCCTCTAGTTACACCCTGCTGTGAAATGCAGCCTCTCTCCCTACACAGAAACAGACAGACAGGTCTCCTCTGCAGCAGCACAGACAGGAACTAAAGTATCGATTATCCTTGTGAAAGGCAAATCAAACACACTCAACCTGCTCAAAAAATCCATTTAATTCATTTAGTAATTATGGCTGGGGTATATTTACACAGAACATACCGAAAGTTGTTGGTTTGTGTTCGCTATTATCCGATTTTGTGTTGAAAAGAAAGAGGAAGAGGAGTTTTAAAGACTGAAAGCAATCAATGTTGTTCTCTTCTATCTCCCTAACAAATAATTAAATCATAAAATAGTATTTTCTCCTGCTTTTATCAGCGATATTAAGGCGAATTGCTTCACTTTCCGAGGGGGTGCATTTCAGAGCAGGGCTGCACAACACGCATCACGAAGGAGAAGTGCGAGGGCTCGAGGGGTCTCTGTAGCTACGGAGTCGGATGACGGATTACGCAGACGGAGAAGTATATTCCAGCCTTAAGAATGGACTAGAAAAGTTCCAGACTAGGACTAGAAAGGTTACAGACTGGGACTAGCAACTAGAAACGTTAAATCTTTTGATTTGAAAAAAAAAAAAAAGTGGCCTGCACATGTCTCACTGACTGATGCTTTTTACCAGACAGTTTCCTGGAAAACTGGTTTTGCCTTTGGGAGCACTGACTTGAAGAACTCCACCCTGCTCATCAGCAGTATTTGTTGGTTCAGTTCTGCTCTTTCTCTTCTGTTCAATATATCTCATCATCAAACATTTGTTTTGGGCTGGCTTCAACAAATGACAGAGTAAATATACACTGGCACATTTTTACAGAATCCCTGGAAACTTGAAACCAGAGATGCAGCATCTCACACCCACCAATTTTACAATATATTTGCCAAATTGCCAATGGCATGAGAAGACCTAAAACAGAACAATAAAACCTTTTTATTTTACGGCTCCGTGACTCAGTGACACACCTGGATTCAACTGAAAACAGCACCACACCCTACCCGTCTGTTAATGACCAATACTCCCCTGGATCATTTGTCAAAGAATAAATAGCATAATAACATAATAACACAATAACACATATAAAGATAACACATCTCTACCAGTTACAGTTAGACATTGATCTTTATTAGTTAAAGTTAGACATTGATCTTTATCAGTTAAAGTTAGACATTGATCTTTATTAGTTAAAGTTAGACATTGATCTTTATTAGTTAAAGTTAGACATTGATCTTTATCAGTTGAAGTTAGACATTGATCTTTATCAGTTAAAGTTAGACATTGATCTTTATCAGTTAAAGTTAGACATTGATCTTTATTAGTTAAAGTTAGACATTGATCTTTATCAGTTAAAGTTAGACATTGATCTTTATTAGTTAAAGTTAGACATTGATCTTTATCAGTTAAAGTTAGACATTGATCTTTATTAGTTAAAGTTAGACATTGATCTTTATCAGTTAAAGTTAGACATTGATCTTTATCAGTTAAAGTTAGACATTGATCTTTATCAGTTAAAGTTAGACATTGATCTTTATCAGTTAAAGTTAGACATGGATAGCTATCAGTTAAAGTTAGACATTGATCTTTATCAGTTAAAGTTAGACATGGATAGCTATCAGTTAAAGTTAGACATTGATCTTTATCAGTTGAAGTTAGACATTGATCTTTATCAGTTAAAGTTAGACATGGATAGCTATCAGTTGAAGTTAGACATTGATCTTTATCAGTTAAAGTTAGACATGGATAGCTATCAGTTAAAGTTAGACATTGATCTTTATCAGTTAAAGTTAGACATGGATAGCTATCAGTTAAAGTTAGACATTGATCTTTATCAGTTGAAGTTAGACATTGATCTTTATCAGTTAAAGTTAGACATGGATAGCTATCAGTTGAAGTTAGACATTGATCTTTATCAGTTAAAGTTAGACATTGATCTTTATCAGTTAAAGTTAGACATTGATCTTTATCAGTTGAAGTTAGACATTGATCTTTATTAGTTAAAGTTAGACATTGATCTTTATCAGTTAAAGTTAGACATTGATCTTTATCAGTTGAAGTTAGACATTGATCTTTATCAGTTAAAGTTAGACATGGATAGCTATCAGTTAAAGTTAGACATTGATCTTTATCAGTTGAAGTTAGACATTGATCTTTATCAGTTAAAGTTAGACATGGATAGCTATCAGTTGAAGTTAGACATTGATCTTTATCAGTTAAAGTTAGACATTGATCTTTATCAGTTAAAGTTAGACATTGATCTTTATCAGTTAAAGTTAGACATGGATAGCTATCAGTTAAAGTTAGACATTGATCTTTATCAGTTGAAGTTAGACATTGATCTTTATCAGTTAAAGTTAGACATGGATAGCTATCAGTTGAAGTTAGACATTGATCTTTATCAGTTAAAGTTAGACATGGATAGCTATCAGTTAAAGTTAGACATTGATCTTTATCAGTTAAAGTTAGACATGGATAGCTATCAGTTAAAGTTAGACATTGATCTTTATCAGTTAAAGTTAGACATTGATCTTTATCAGTTAAAGTTAGACATGGATAGCTATCAGTTAAAGTTAGACATTGATCTTTATCAGTTGAAGTTAGACATTGATCTTTATCAGTTAAAGTTAGACATTGATCTTTATCAGTTAAAGTTAGACATGGATAGCTATCAGTTAAAGTTAGACATTGATCTTTATCAGTTAAAGTTAGACATTGATCTTTATCAGTTAAAGTTAGACATGGATAGCTATCAGTTAAAGTTAGACATTGATCTTTATCAGTTAAAGTTAGACATTGATCTTTATCAGTCAAAGTTAGACATTGATCTTTATCAGTTAAAGTTAGACATGGATAGCTATCAGTTAAAGTTAGACATTGATCTTTATCAGTTAAAGTTAGACATTGATCTTTATTAGTTAATGTTAGACATTGATCTTTATCAGTTAAAGTTAGACATTGATCTTTATCAGTTAAAGTTAGACATTGATCTTTATTAGTTAAAGTTAGACATTGATCTTTATCAGTTAAAGTTAGACATTGATCTTTATCAGTTAAAGTTAGACATTGATCTTTATCAGTTAAAGTTAGACATGGATAGCTATCAGTTAAAGTTAGACATTGATCTTTATCAGTTAAAGTTAGACATTGATCTTTATTAGTTAAAGTTAGACATTGATCTTTATCAGTTAAAGTTAGACATGGATAGCTATCAGTTAAAGTTAGACACTGATCTTTATCAGTTAAAGTTAGACATTGATCTTTATCAGTTAAAGTTAGACATTGATCTTTATCAGTTGAAGTTAGACATGGATAGCTATCAGTTAAAGTTAGACATGGATAGCTATCAGTTAAAGTTAGACATTGATCTTTATCAGTTAAAGTTAGACATTGATCTTTATTAGTTAAAGTTAGACATTGATCTTTATTAGTTAAAGTTAGACATTGATCTTTATCAGTTGAAGTTAGACATTGATCTTTATTAGTTCAAGTTAGACATTGATCTTTATCAGTTGAAGTTAGACATTGATCTTTATCAGTTAAAGTTAGACATTGATCTTTATCAGTTAAAGTTAGACATTGATCTTTATTAGTTAAAGTTAGACATTGATCTTTATCAGTTAAAGTTAGACATGGATAGCTATCAGTTAAAGTTAGACATTGATCTTTATTAGTTAAAGTTAGACATTGATCTTTATTAGTTAAAGTTAGACATTGATCTTTATCAGTTGAAGTTAGACACTGATCTTTATTAGTTCAAGTTAGACATTGATCTTTATCAGTTGAAGTTAGACATTGATCTTTATTAGTTAAAGTTAGACATTGATCTTTATCAGTTAAAGTTAGACATGGATAGCTATCAGTTAAAGTTAGACATTGATCTTTATCAGTTAAAGTTAGACATGGATAGCTATCAGTTAAAGTTAGACATTGATCTTTATCAGTTAAAGTTAGACATTGATCTTTATTAGTTAAAGTTAGACATTGATCTTTATCAGTTAAAGTTAGACATTGATCTTTATCAGTTAAAGTTAGACATTGATATTTATCAGTTAAAGTTAGACATTGATATTTATCAGTTTAAGTTAGACATTGATCTTTATTAGTTAAAGTTAGACATTGATCTTTATCAGTTGAAGTTAGACATTGATCTTTATCAGTTAAAGTTAGACATTGATCTTTATCAGTTGAAGTTAGACATTGATCTTTATTAGTTAAAGTTAGACATTGATCTTTATCAGTTAAAGTTAGACATGGATCTCTATAAGTTAAAGTTAGACATTGATCTTTATCAGTTAAAGTTAGACATTGATCTTTATCAGTTAAAGTTAGACATTGATCTTTATTAGTTAAAGTTAGACATTGATCTTTATCAGTTAAAGTTAGACATTGATCTTTATCAGTTAAAGTTAGACATGGATAGCTATCAGTTAAAGTTAGACATTGATCTTTATTAGTTAAAGTTAGACATTGATCTTTATCAGTTGAAGTTAGACATTGATCTTTATTAGTTAAAGTTAGACATTGATCTTTATCAGTTAAAGTTAGACATGGATAGCTATCAGTTAAAGTTAGACATTGATCTTTATCAGTTAAAGTTAGACATTGATCTTTATCAGTTAAAGTTAGACATTGATCTTTATCAGTTGAAGTTAGACATTGATCGTTATTAGTTAAAGTTAGACATTGATCTTTATCAGTTGAAGTTAGACATTGATCTTTATTAGTTAAAGTTAGACATTGATCTTTATCAGTTGAAGTTAGACATTGATCTTTATCAGTTAAAGTTAGACACTGATCTTTATTAGTTAAAGTTAGACATTGATCTTTATCAGTTAAAGTTAGACATGGATAGCTATCAGTTAAAGTTAGACATTGATCTTTATCAGTTGAAGTTAGACATTGATCTTTATTAGTTAAAGTTAGACATTGATCTTTATCAGTTAAAGTTAGACATTGATCTTTATCAGTTAAAGTTAGACATGGATAGCTATCAGTTAAAGTTAGACATTGATCTTTATCAGTTAAAGTTAGACATTGATCTTTATCAGTTAAAGTTAGACATGGATAGCTATCAGTTAAAGTTAGACATTGATCTTTATCAGTTAAAGTTAGACATGGATAGCTATCAGTTAAAGTTAGACATTGATCTTTATCAGTTGAAGTTAGACATTGATCTTTATTAGTTAAAGTTAGACATTGATCTTTATCAGTTAAAGTTAGACATGGATAGCTATCAGTTAAAGTTAGACATTGATCTTTATCAGTTGAAGTTAGACATTGATCTTTATTAGTTAAAGTTAGACATTGATCTTTATTAGTTAAAGTTAGACATGGATAGCTATCAGTTAAAGTTAGACATTGATCTTTATCAGTTGAAGTTAGACATTGATCTTTATTAGTTAAAGTTAGACATTGATCTTTATCAGTTAAAGTTAGACATGGATAGCTATCAGTTAAAGTTAGACACTGATCTTTTCAATCTAATAGAGAAATATAAAGAATGTGTGTAAATGTGTAAATCCATCTTCCAGCAGCTGTGATTTCTTGAATTAGTAATAACTTTCATCAGGCTTTGATTGAAATAATAATTTCTGCATCACATTTCTGGACTACGCTACTTGTCTCTGGTAAAGTGATGAACACACTGAAGATGCTAAATTCAAAACTCTGAGCATATCTATTGTCTTCTCATGGCTCTCAAGATGGCGATGGCCTCTAGTCCTCACAAGGTTTACATGTGGGTGATCCAGATTTAGCTAGCTATAATTGTTATTCCACGTTTTCATTTCTTTATAATTTAGCCGAACAGGTGGAACTTTAAGAGTGACAAACACTTTTAATACTTTGCATGTTTGAATAGTTTTCATTTCTTTCCAACCAGTTCCTTCTGTTGTGTCTTATGTAGAGTGGTGATCCATGAGGACAGACATGTTGGGTTAGAGTTTCCCTCTCCAACAGGAAGGACCCAGCAGTGGGCGGCCTCGCCCCACCTCTCTCTCTTTCTCCTCCTCCTTTATTACCCTCCTCCTCTCCTCCATCAGATCACTGTCTGTGTGGGACTCTGAGCCACCAGGACTCTGTCGGCTCCCTGGGATCAGATACTGGACCCTACCTGGTCTGGGACCAGATATTAGACTTTACCTCTTCTCTGGAACCAGATTCTGGACTCTACCTGGTCTGGGACCAGATATTGGACTCTACCTCTTCTCTGGGACCAGATTCTGGACTCTGGAGTCATGATCCGGACTGCTTCTTCTGTGTTTGTGTTGCTGCTGTTTGTGGTGAGTAAAGCCTGATGAGCTTCCTGTTTTTACTGAACTGTTAGAAACTCCTCCTGGAGACCAACCAGTTTACCTGCTGATCTACCTGCAGCTGATCTATCAGCTGATCTACCTTTAGACGATCTACCTGTAGCTAATCTACATTTAGCTGATCTACCTTTAGCTGATCTACCTGCAGCTGATCTATCAGCTGATCTACCTTTAGACGATCTACCTGTAGCTAATCTACATTTAGCTGATCTACCTTTAGCTGATCTACATGCAGCTGATGTACCTGCAGCTGATCTATCAGCTGATCTACCTTTAGCTGATCTACATGCGGCTGATCTACATGCAGCTGATCTACCTGCAGCTGATCTATCTTTAGCTGATCTATCAGTTGATCTACCTTTAGCTGATCTACCTTTAGCTGATCTATCAGTTGATCTACCTTTAGCTGATCTACCTTTAGCTGATCTATCAGTTGATCTACCTTTAGCTGATCTACCTTTAGCTGATCTACCTTTAGCTGATCTATCAGTTGCTCTACCTTTAGCTGATCTACCTTTAGCTGATCTACCTTTAGCTGATCTATCAGTTGATCTACCTTTAGCTGATCTACCTTTAGCTGATCTACCTTTAGCTGATCTACCTTTAGCTGATCTATCAGTTGATCTACCTTTAGCTGATCTACCTTTAGCTGATCTATCAGTTGATCTACCTTTAGCTGATCTACCTTTAGCTGATCTACCTTTAGCTGATCTATCAGTTGATCTACCTTTAGCTGATCTACCTTTAGCTGATCTATCAGTTGATCTACCTTTAGCTGATCTACCTTTAGCTGATCTATCAGTTGATCTACCTTTAGCTGATCTATCAGTTGATCTACCTTTAGCTGATCTATCAGTTGATCTACCTGTAGCTGATCTATCAGTTGATCTACCTTTAGCTGATCTATCAGTTGATCTACCTTTAGCTGATCTACCTTTAGCTGATCTATTAGTTGATCTACCTTTAGCTGATCTATCAGTTGATCTACCTTTAGCTGATCTATCAGTTGATCTACCTTTAGCTGATCTACCTTTAGCTGACCTATTAGTTGATCTACCTTTAGCTGATCTATCAGTTGATCTACCTTTAGCTGATCTACCTGTAGCTGATCTATCAGTTGATCTACCTTTAGCTGATCTATCAGTTGATCTACCTTTAGCTGATCTACCTTTAGCTGATCTATTAGTTGATCTACCTGTAGCTGATCTATCAGTTGATCTACCTTTAGCTGATCTATCAGTTGATCTACCTTTAGCTGATCTACCTTTAGCTGATCTATCAGTTGATCTACCTTTAGCTGATCTATCAGTTGATCTACCTTTAGCTGATCTACCTTTAGCTGATCTATTAGTTGATCTACCTTTAGCTGATCTATCAGTTGATCTACCTTTAGCTGATCTATCAGTTGATCTACCTTTAGCTGATCTACCTTTAGCTGATCTATCAGTTGATCTACCTGTAGCTGATCTATCAGTTGATCTACCTTTAGCTGATCTACCTTTAGCTGATCTACCTTTAGCTGATCTATCAGTTGATCTACCTTTAGCTGATCTACCTTTAGCTGATCTATCAGTTGATCTACCTGTAGCTGATCTATCAGTTGATCTACCTTTAGCTGATCTATCAGTTGATCTACCTTTAGCTGATCTATCAGTTGATCTACCTTTAGTTGATCTACCTTTAGCTGATCTATCAGTTGATCTACCCGTAGCTGATCTATCAGTTGATCTACCTTTAGCTGATCTATCAGTTGATCTACCTTTAGCTGATCTATCAGTTGATCTACCTTTAGCTGATATCTACCTTTAGCTGATCTATCAGTTGATCTACCCGTAGCTGATCTATCAGTTGATCTACCTTTAGCTGATCTGTCAGTTGATCTACCCGTAGCTGATCTATCAGTTGATCTACCTTTAGCTGATCTATCAGTTGATCTACCTTTAGCTGATCTACCTTTAGCTGATCTATCAGTTGATCTACCTTTAGCTGATCTATCAGTTGATGTACTTGTAGCTGATCTACCTTTAGCTGATCTATCAGTTGATCTACTTGCAGCTGATCTACCTGTAGCTGATCTACCTGCAGATAATCTATCTTTAGCTGATCTACTTGTAGCTGTTCTACCTTTAGCTGATCTATCAGTTGATCTACCTTTAGCTGATCTATCAGTTGATCTACCTTTAGTTGATCTACCTTTAGCTGATCTATCAGTTGATCTACCCGTAGCTGATCTATCAGTTGATCTACCTTTAGCTGATCTATCAGTTGATCTACCTTTAGCTGATCTATCAGTTGATCTACCTTTAGCTGATCTACCTTTAGCTGATCTATCAGTTGATCTACCTTTAGCTGATCTACCTTTAGCTGATCTATCAGTTGATGTACTTGTAGCTGATCTACCTGTAGCTGATCTACCTTTAGCTGATCTATCAGTTGATCTACTTGTAGCTGATCTACCTGTAGCTGATCTACCTGCAGATAATCTATCTTTAGCTGATCTACTTGTAGCTGTTCTACCTTTAGCTGATCGATCAGTTGATCTACCTGTAGAAAGGAACCAGTTCCTGTCAGACTGCCTGAACACAACAGGTCATGATGCTGAGGGGCATTCACTCCCTTACATCAATTATCCTGTCCTGTTGACTTGAACAAATACCTGGCTGCTATGGATACACAGGTGTGTTCAGGCTATGTTCAGTTTCACAACAACACCTTTAATCTGTCATTGTCACTTCATCGTAGTGCAGGAGCACCAGTAATAGATTACTGCACTTGTGTTAGAAACAGGTGTTGTTGTTTATTTATCAGGTCTGACTGTTTCCATGATGAACTGAACCGGCTGTACTGACAGTCTGACCACAGTGACTAACTCCAGACTAAATCCTATGAGAGTATTACAGTTACAGTTAGGGTTGGGTGCTGTACCCAGTAGTAGTATTGTAGTACCAGGACTAGCAAAATACAGACTATTTGGATGGTTTTGCTCATAGCAAGCTGTTTTTGATGCTTTTAGTTAAGACACCACCAAAACCTCTTTGAGAGTAAAATACGGTGTGCTGGAAGGGACATTTCACAGCTGAATGACGCAGGGTGCTGTCAATTTAACGCTTCTGATATCGTCAACACCATGACCATCTGATGACACCCAGCCTAGCTCAAGACGATCACGTGACGAGCTTTGTGCTCAGGAACTTTCCCAGGCTGAGGAAGACTTTCTCTCAGGTGTGCCAGGCCACTCCTGTCATCCCAACATGCCTGTGCACTGACAGAGCAGGGTGTGTCGGCCTCTCCCAGACCTGAGCAGACAGAGTTAGGGTTGGGCCTTGCTGCGCAAACATGCTGCATGTTAACATGTTGTGTTTATACTGAGGTGGAGTCGCAGCATCAGTTCTGCAATAGACTGGATGCTGTCACTAAAACACTCAGATCAGCTCAAACATGACAATCTCCTCCTGCTGGGAACTGATGGATCGGTGAGGAGGTGCCTCTGCTGAGGAGCCCTTGAGCAGAACACTGAAGACATACTTCACATGAAAATGTGCAAAAAATAACAGTGTAATATCCCTCTGGATGAATAAAGTCTGACTTCTTTTCTTCATTTGAAACATCTGAGCATTTCTGCTCCCTAATGAGCCTGTTATTATAATAATTATCATTATTATTAGTAATAATCACCAGCACTCAGTGTTTGATGAACCGTCAGTTTTAACACATAGACCTTTGTTGACTCACTTGGCTGGATCTAGCTCATGTTGTGGTTACACAGGTAGACGCCCTGAACCAGGTCAACCCCCCCACACACTCAGGTCAGATTTCAGACTGAACATGAGATCTGCTGCAGGAAGTGCGGTCAGACCTGTTCTCAGGGCTGTCGGGGCTTGTTTATCGTGTTTACTCAGCTCCTGTTGGAACTTCACATCTTTCTTCTGAGTGCATGATGGCAAATGGTCAGAGGTCGAAAGAGCCAGAAGAACTGGAAACATCTGCATGAGGAGCATCAGTAAAGGCTGCAGCTAAAAGGAAAATATAGAAATATACACAACAAAAATATAAGAAGAGAGTTGATAGGATTTTATCTGAGATTTCAATCTGGCAGAAAATGATTATTTATATCAGAACCCTTTTTAAAAAAGGTTATATATTGGCCCAACAGTATGATCATACATCAAATAGTCAAGTCACATAATAAAGAACAATAATAATCTAGCTGACTAACCCTAACCCCTTGGCTTCCCTGTTGGACATGAACAAAGACACCACCTGCCACACTGCTACAAACTGCGGCATGCTCCTGCTTTTCCCTGATTCTGCACTGACTTCTTCATGTTTAATGAACCCTCGGGAAGCTGACAACATGTTGCTTTTGTCACCCTCTCTTTATTAGAGTCTCTATTAGAGCATCTCAAAGCACATTAGCGTCAGGCTGTTTCCAAGCAGACATTTCTTACTCAAAGGTGATACTGATCTCAGTACGGCGGCTGATGACACTCGGCCACTAGATGTCGCTGTCTTCCCCTTTCATCCATCCATCCATCTTCTACTTCTGATCCTCACATAGGGGGCCATACGGTGGTGTAGTGGTTAGCACTGTCGCCTCACAGCAGGAAGGTAGTGGGTTTGATTCCCGGCCCGGGGCCTTTCTGTGTGGAGTTTGCATGTTCTCCTCATGTCTGTGTGGGTTCTCTCTGGTACTCCGGCTTCTTCCCACCATCCAAAAACATGCATGGGGATTAGGTTAACTGGTTAATTTAAATTGACCGTAGATGTGAATGTGAGTGGTTGTCTGCACCCTGCCTTCCATAGCGTCAGGGGGGCTGGAGTCTATCCCAGCTGTCTTAGGGTGAAAGACAGGGTACACCCTGGACAAGTGTCCAGTTCATCACAGGACACATAGAGACAGACAACCACTCACATTCACACCTACGGTCAATTTAAATTAACCAATTAACCTAACTGTCTCCCGTTTCAACTCAGCTTTTTTCATAGAGCACTTTAAAAACAGTACTGTACACATAAACAACCACAAAAGACCAGACAAACAGTTAAAAAAATAGTAAAACAGGAGCAAAGTCTCATGCTGGGTCAAAAGTTGAGGAATAAGTGTATTTTAAGATGTTTCAAAAACAGACAGAGGAAGAAGCCTGTAAATATTAAAAACAGACAGAGGAAGAAGCCTGTAAATATTAAAAACAGACAGAGGAAGAAGCCTGTAAATATTAAAAACAGAGGAAGAAGCCTTTAAATATTAAAAACAGACAGAGGAAGAAGCCTGTAAATATTAAAAACAGACAGAGGAAGAAGCCTGTAAATATTAAAAACAGACAGAGGAAGAAGCCTGTAAATATTAAAAACAGAGGAAGAAGCCTTTAAATATTAAAAACAGACAGAGGAAGAAGGCTGTCTGTTGTGCAGAGGCAGATGGTTCCATAGAAAAGACTCAATCCTCTCTGAGCTCTTGCTGAGACCTGGTTCCTCCTAGAGCTGATCAGCTGACCTGAGGGTGGAGCAGCTGATCAGCTGACCTGAGGGTGGAGCAGCTCAGAGAGGTGAAGAGGGCGACACCATCCACAGATTTACAGAGAAAAGAATCTTAAAATGAACCCTGAACTGCTCAGGCAGCTGGAGGAGGGAGGCCAGGACAGGAGTCATGTGACCCATCCAAGTGTCCTGTCCTAAAATTCAAGCAGCAGCATTTTGTACCAACTGGAGACATCAGAGGAAGACTGACTGACTCCGAGATAAAGAACAGCTGTTTGACAATCTGGTCTGCAGAGTTCATGGTCATTACGACTCAGACTCAGTGATGAATCACAGAGTAAAAGTCGTTAAGAGCATGTAGATATAGAGCATCCAGGTACTGGTCTAGACCAGTAGTCGTTTGGACCCTGTTCTGTCTAAGGCACCTACAACACACACCTCTGCATTATAAGGAAATCTGTTTGTTGTAGAAAAAGTAAAAAAAATATTTAGAAAATCTAACTTATTTTTGATATTTTCTTGATTCCAGTGTTATTCCAAAATAATAAAGAAGCTTATTATCGATCCCTCATTAGAGGGAGCTACTGGCTGACATGGGATGCAAGCATCATTGTGAAGGAATCACCTCTGTTGTGTTGCAGGCTGGTATTTTGCTGACTGCTAACACTGGAGACAACCTGGTGAGAAGACGAAGAACGTGGATTCTGCCTCCAAAGCCACTGACAGAAAATGTAGACTACACTACTAAGGAGTGGATAGCCAGGGTGATTATTGTCCACTACCTGTGGAGCATCTACTCTCATCCAGCACGAGTCTTTGCTCTCTGGTGCAGTGAGACGATCAGACGACCTCTGCTTTGTGTTTCAGATTCGCTCAGATTTTCAATCGGAGGCAAATATTCAATACTCTCTAGAAGGCAAGGGAGCAAATCAGCATCCCTTCCATGTGTTCGTGGTCGACCCTCACTCTGGATTCATCAGAGTGACCAAGGTGCTCGACAGGGAGGAAACTGACACATACAATGTGGGTGATACACAAGTCTTATTTTTTATTGTTCTTTCTGTGTACGTTTGCCATCATATCATTAATTCATAATTCATATCACACACTGACATCTTTGCTCCACATTAATGTCTCAGGCTGTAAACATTTCTGTTTCAGCTGTCAGGTGTTGCTAAATATGTTGATGGCAGCCATGCAGAGAACAAGATTGACATCATAATCAAGGTGGTAGACAAGAACGACAACGCTCCGAGGTTTGAAGTCATGAAGGCCGGTGAGGTGGCTGAGCTCAGTGCTGCAGGTCAGTGCTTCTGCTTTCATAGTCAAATCGATCGATCGATCAAAATAGTAGTAGTGACTGTTTCAGTTAATGCTGTTTTTACAGGAACGTCCATTATGAAAATGAATGCGACTGATGCTGATGAACCAGGAAACGTCAACTCTAAGATCTCCTACTCCATCATAGACCAGAACCCACATGGTGACATGTTCTACATGAGCAACGATGGAACCGTCTATGTGAAGAACTCCTTCCTGGACAGAGAGGTACTCCTTTCCAGTCTCTCATCTCCTCAAGAGTTTCCTCATCAGAGGATGTGGCCTCTGCTATCTCCTGCTAGCTACCACTAACCTACCGCTAACCAACTGCTATCTCCTGCTAACCTACTGCTATCTATTAGGAGCCTACTGGTATCTACTGCTAACCTACCACTAAACTACTAACCTACTACTATTTACTGCTAGCCGACTGCTATCATTGATTCCAGGTATGAAAGATATTAGATTCTATGGGGGAGTTTGACCGAAACATCCAGTTTCTTCTGTAAGCCTTGTTCTGGTTATAGAAAACAGATCGGTACACTCTGACAGTGAAAGGCCAAGACTTGGATGGACAGCCAGGAGGGAACAGTGCAACCGCTACTGTTACCATTAATGTCCTGGACGTGAACGACAACCTCCCCACTCTGGAGAAACAGCAAGTATGTTTTCTTTTAGGCAAAAATAGTTGACAGAAACAAGCCTGCTGTTTCTATCTCATGCTGTGTTCTTCTTACAGTATGAAGGCAGCATCGAGGAGAACACAAAGGATGTGGAGGTGATGAGGATCAAAGCTGAGGACCTGGACCTGAAGGGATCCGACAACTGGCAAGCTGTGTTTGACATTGTCAAAGGCAACGAGGCTGGCTACTTCAGCATCAAAAGTGACCCCAAAACCAACGAGGGCATCCTTATGCTCAACAAGGTACCATATTTTCTTATAGAAGGATCATGTTATCGTCCCGTTGGTTGTTGGTGGGATACATGTGCTGGGTGGTGGGCTCAGACTTGATGAACCGGCAGTGTTTCTGAGACCTGAAGAGCCTGCATGGTTCTGAAGAATCAGGGTGTCTGAGACGTAGGTCAAGCAGTTCAGTCCTGGTTCTACTGACCTGTCTGCATCTGTATTGACACACAATAATAAGTTTGTCCTCTTACTTTACAGGAGGTGGACTATGAAGATGTGAAGGACCTTGAACTTGGACTAGCTGTGAGGAACAAAGCTCCTCCTTATGATGGTTCTGGCATGAATGGAGTTTCTATAGGTTTTGGAGCAGGTGGAGGAGGTGGAGGAGGTGGAGGAAGTGGAGGAGGTGGAGGAAGTGGAGGAGGTGGAGGAGGTGGAGGAGGTGGAGGAAGTGGAGGAGGTGGAGGAGGTGGAGGAAGTGGAGGAGGTGGAGGAGGTGGAGGAGGTGGAGGAAGTGGAGGAGGTGGAGGAGGTGGCATTGGTTCAGGAGGTGGGTCTGGATCATCATGGCAAAGTGGGACCACATTTAAAACCTATCCAATCAAGATCAAAGTGAAGGACCAGCCGGAGGGTCCCAGTTTTGACCCAAAGGTCAAAGCCATTCCAATCTCAGAGGGAGGCAGCCTCAGCATCATGGACGTAATTGGACAGTACCAGGCCATAGACGGAGATACTGGGAAACCAGCCGACAAAGTCAGGTCAGTGCATACACAAACAAAGCCAGCCTCATTTCTTGCCCTCCATGATGATGACCTTTTCCTGGTGCAGGTACGCCAAAGCCTCAGACCCTGACAACTGGCTCATCATTGACCCAAAGACTGCTGAGATCAAACTGAACAAGATCCCAGACAGAGAGTCACCATTCCTGGTCAACGGGACCTACATGGCTGAAATCCTCTGCATCACAGAAGGTACTCCTACTAATACTACTACTGCTGTTTCTGCTCCTACTGCTACCACCACCACCACCACCACTACTACTACTACTGCTGTTAACTGCTCCTACCACCACCACCACCACTACTACTACTACTGCTGTTAACTGCTCCTACCACCACCACCACCACTACTACTGCTGTTAACTGCTCCTACCACCACCACTACTACTACTACTACTGCTGTTAACTGCTCCTACCACCACCACCACCACTACTACTGCTGTTTCTGCTCCTACTGCTACCACCACCACCACCACCACTACTACTACTACTGCTGTTAACTGCTCCTACCACCACCACCACCACTACTACTGCTGTTAACTGCTCCTACCACCACCACCACCACTACTACTACTACTGCTGTTTCTGCTCCTACCACCACCACCACTACTACTACTGCTGTTAACTGCTCCTACCACCACCACTACTACTACTACTACTACAACTGCTGTTAACTGCTCCTACCACCACCACCACTACTACTGCTGTTAACTGCTCCTACCACCACCACTACTACTACTACTACTGCTGTCAACTGCTTCTACCACCACCACCACTACTACTACTGCTGTTAACTGCTCCTACCACCACCACCACTACTACTACTACTGCTGTTAACTGCTCCTACCACCACCACCACTACTACTACTACTGCTGTTAACTGCTCCTACCACCACCACTACTACTACTGCTGTTAACTGCTCCTACCACCACCACCACTACTACTACTACTGCTGTTAACTGCTCCTACCACCACCACCACTACTACTACTACTGCTGTTAACTGCTCCTACCACCACCACCACTACTACTACTACTGCTGTCAACTGCTTCTACCACCACCACTACTACTACTACTACTACTGTTAACTGCTCCTACCACCACCACTACTACTGCTACTGTTAACTGCTTCTACCACCACCACTACTACTACTACTACTGTTAACTGCTCCTACCACCACCACCACTACTACTACTACTGCTGTTAACTGCTCCTACCACCACCACCACTACTACTACTGCTGTTAACTGCTCCTACCACCACCACCACTACTACTACTACTGCTGTTAACTGCTCTACCACCACCACCACTACTACTACCACTGCTGTTAACTGTCCCTACCACCACCACCACCACAACTACTACTGCTGTCAACTGCTTCTACCACCACCACTACTACTACTACTGCTGTTAACTGCTCCTACCACCACCACCACTACTACTACTACTGCTGTTAACTGCTCCTACCACCACCACCACTACTACTACTACTGCTGTTAACTGCTCCTACCACCACCACCACTACTACTACTGCTGTTAACTGCTCCTACCACCACCACTACTACTACTACTGCTGTTAACTGCTCCTACCACCACCACCACTACTACTACTACTGCTGTTAACTGCTCCTACCACCACCACTACTACTACTACTACTACTACTGCTGTTAACTGCTCCTACCACCACCACTACTACTACTGCTGTCAACTGCTTCTACCACCACCACTACTACTACTACTGCTGTTAACTGCTCCTACCACCACCACTACTACTACTACTACTACTGTTAACTGCTCCTACCACCACCACTACTACTACTACTGCTGTCAACTGCTTCTACCACCACCACTACTACTGCTGTCAACTGCTTCTACCACCACCACTACTACTACTACTGCTGTTAACTGCTCCTACCACCACCACTACTACTACTACTACTGCTGTTAACTGCTTCTACCACCACCACTACTACTACTACTGCTGTTAACTGCTCCTACCACCACCACTACTACTACTACTACAGCTGTTAACTGCTCCTACCACCACCACCACTACTACTACTACTACTACTGCTGTTAACTGCTTCTACCACCACCAGTACTACAACTACTGCTGTTAACTGCTGCTACCACCACTACTACTACTACTACTACTGCTGTTAACTGCTTCTACCACCACCAGTACTACAACTACTGCTGTTAACTGCTGCTACCACCACTACTACTACTACTACTGCTGTTAACTGCTCCTACCACCACTACCTCTACTACTACTACTGTTAACGGCTGCTACCACCACTACTACTACTACTACTACTGCTGTTAACTGCTCCTACCACCACTACTTCTACTACTGCTGTTAACTGCTCCTACCACCACTACCTCTACTACTACTACTGTTAACGGCTGCTACCACCACTACTACTACTACTACTACTGCTGTTAACTGCTCCTACCACCACTACTACTACTACTGCTGTTAACTGCTGCTACCACCACCACTACTACTACTACTACTGCTGTTAACTGCTGCTACCACCACTATTACTACTACTGCTGTTAACTGCTCCTACCACCACCACTACTACTGCTGTTAACTGCTCCTACCACCACTACTTCTACTACTACTACTGCTGTTAACTGCTGCTACCACCACCACTACTACTACTACTACTGCTGTTAACTGCTGCTACCACCACCACTACTACTGCTGTTAACTGCTCCTACCACCACCACTACTACTGCTGTTAACTGCTCCTACCACCACTACTACTACTACTACTGCTGTTAACTGCTCCTACCACCACTACTTCTACTACTACTACTGCTGTTAACTGCTGCTACCACCACCACTACTACTACTACTACTGCTGTTAACTGCTCCTACCACCACTACTACTACTACTACTGCTGTTAACTGCTCCTACCACCACCACTACTACTACTACTACTGCTGGTAACTGCTGCTACCACCACTATTACTACTACTGCTGTTAACTGCTCCTACCACCACCACTACTACTGCTGTTAACTGCTGCTACCACCACTACTACTACTACTGCTGTTAACTGCTCCTACCACCACCACTACTACTACTACTACTGCTGTTAACTGCTGCTACCACCACCACCACTACTACTACTGCTGTTAACTGCTCCTACCACCACCACTACTACTGCTGTTAACTGCTGCTACCACCACCACTACTACTACTACTACTGCTGTTAACTGCTTCTACCACCACCACCACTACTACTACTACTGCTGCTATGCTACCACCACCACCACTACTACTACTACTACTGCTATGCTACCACCACCACCACTACTACTATGCTACCACCACCACCACTACTACTACTACTACTGCTGTTAACTGCTCCTACCACCACCACTACTACTACTAGTGCTGTTAACTGCTCCTACCTCCACCACCACTACTACTACAACTACTACTATGCTACCACCACCACCACTACTACTACTACTACTGCTGTTAACTGCTCCTACCACCACTACTACTACTAGTGCTGTTAACTGCTCCTACCCCCACTACTACTACTACTACGCTACCACCACCACTACTACTACTACTGCTGTTAACTGCTCCTACCACCACTACTACTGCTGTTAACTGCTCCTACCACCATCACTACTACTACTACTACTGCTGTCAACTGCTTCTACCACCACCACCACTACTACTACTACTGCTGTTAACTGCTCCTACCACCACCACCACTACTACTACTACTACTGCTGTCAACTGCTTCTACCACCACCACTACTACTACTACTACTACTGTTAACTGCTCCTACCACCACTACTACTACTGCTGTTAACTGCTCCTACCACCACCACTACTACTACTACTGCTGTTAACTGCTCCTACCTCCACTACTACTACTGCTGTTAACTGCTCCTACCACCACTACTACTACTAGTGCTGTTAACTGCTCCTACCCCCACTACTACTACTACTACTACTGCTGTTAACTGCTCCTACCTCCACTACTACTACTACTGTTAACTGCTCCTACCACCACCACTACTACTGCTGTTAACTGCTCCTACCACCACTACTACTACTAGTGCTGTTAACTGCTCCTACCCCCACTACTACTACTACTACTACTGCTGTTAACTGCTCCTACCACCACCACTACTACTACTACTACTGTTAACTGCTCCTACCACCACCACTACTACTACTACTACTACTGTTAACTGCTCCTACCACCACTACTACTACTGCTGTTAACTGCTCCTACCACCATCACTACTACTACTACTACTGTGAACTGCTCCTACCACCACTACTACTACTGCTGTTAACTGCTCCTACCACCACCACTACTACTACTACTACTGTTAACTGCTCCTACCACCACCACTACTACTACTACTACTGCTGTCAACTGCTTCTACCACCACCACTACTACTACTACTACTGCTGTTAACTGCTTCTACCACCACCACTACTACTGCTGTTAACTGCTCCTACCACCACCACCACTACTACTACTACTACTGTTAACTGCTCCTACCACCACCACTACTACTACTACTGCTGCTGTTAACTGCTCCTACCACCATCACTACTACTACTACTACTACTGTTAACTGCTCCTACCACCACCACTACTACTGCTGTTAACTGCTGCTACCACCACCACTACTACTACTACTACTACTACTGTTAACTGCTCCTACCACCACCACCACTACTACTACTACTACTGTTAACTGCTCCTACCACCACTACTACTACTGCTGTTAACTGCTCCTACCACCACCACTACTACTACTGCTGTTAACTGCTCCTACCACCACCACTACTACTACTAGCTGTCAACTGCTTCTACCACCACCACCACTACTACTACTGCTGTTAACTGCTCCTACCACCACCACTACTACTACTACTGCTGTTAACTGCTCCTACCACCACTACTACTACTACTACTGCTGTTAACTGCTCCTACCACCACCACCACTACTACTACAACTACTACTACTGCTATGCTACCACCACTACTACTACTAGTGCTGTTAACTGCTCCTACCCCCACTACTACTACTACTACTACTACTACTACGCTACCACCACCACTACTACTACTACTACTACTGCTGTTAACTGCTCCTACCACCACTACTACTGCTGTTAACTGCTCCTACCACCATCACTACTACTACTACTACTGTTAACTGCTCCTACCACCACCACTACTACTACTACTGCTGTTAACTGCTCCTACCACCACTACTACTACTAGTGCTGTTAACTGCTCCTAACCCCACTACTACTACTACTACGCTACCACCACCACTACTACTACTACTACTACTGCTGTTAACTGCTCCTACCACCACCACTACTACTACTACTACTGTTAACTGCTCCTACCACCACCACTACTACTACTACTACTGTTAACTGCTCCTACCACCACTACTACTACTGCTGTTAACTGCTCCTACCACCATCACTACTACTACTACTACTGTTAACTGCTCCTACCACCACCACTACTACTACTACTGTTAACTGCTCCTACCACCACTACTACTACTGCTGTTAACTGCTCCTACCACCACTACTACTACTACTGTTAACTGCTCCTACCACCACCACTACTACTACTACTGCTGTTAACTGCTCCTACCACCATCACTACTACTACTACTACTACTGTTAACTGCTCCTACCACCACCACTACTACTGCTGTTAACTGCTGCTACCACCACCACTACTACTACTACTACTACTGTTAACTGCTCCTACCACCACCACTACTACTGCTGTTAACTGCTGCTACCACCACCACTACTACTACTACTGTTAACTGCTCCTACCACCACCACCACTACTACTACTACTACTGTTAACTGCTCCTACCACCACTACTACTACTGCTGTTAACTGCTCCTACCACCACTACTACTACTACTGCTGTTAACTGCTCCTACCACCACCACTACTACTACTACTGCTGTTAACTGCTCCTACCACCACCACTACTACTGCTGTTAACTGCTGCTACCACCACCACTACTACTACTACTACTACTGTTAACTGCTCCTACCACCACCACCACTACTACTACTGTTAACTGCTCCTACCACCACTACTACTACTGCTGTTAACTGCTCCTACCACCACCACTACTACTACTACTGCTGTTAACTGCTCCTACCACCACCACTACTACTACTACTGCTGTTAACTGCTCCTACCACCACCACTACTACTACTACTGCTGTTAACTGCTCCTACCTCCACCACTACTACTACTGCTGTTAACTGCTCCTACCACCACCACTACTACTACTACTGCTGTTAACTGCTCCAACCACCACTACTACTGCTGTTAACTGCTTCTACCACCACTACTACTACTACTACTACTACTGCTGTTAACTGCTCCTACCACCACTACTACTACTACTACTGCTGTTAACTGCTCCTACCACCACCACTACTACTACTACTACTGTTAACTGCTCCTACCACCACTACTACTACTACTACTGCTGTTAACTGCTCCTACCACCACTACTACTACTACTACTGCTGTTAACTGCTTCTACCACCACCACTACTACTACTACTACTGCTGTTAACTGCTCCTACCACCACTACTACTACTACTACTGCTGTTAACTGCTCCTACCACCACTACTACTACTACTACTGCTGTTAACTGCTCCTACCACCACTACTACTACTACTACTGCTGTTAACTGCTGCTACCACCACTACTACTACTACTACTGCTGTTAACTGCTCCTACCACCACTACTACTACTACTACTGCTGTTAACTGCTCCTACCACCATCACTACTACTACTACTGCTGTTAACTGCTCCTACCACCACCACTACTACTGCTGTTAACTGCTGCTACCACCACTACTACTACTACTACTGCTGTTAACTGCCCCTCCCACCACCACTACTACTGCTGTTAACTGCTCCTACCACCACCACTACTACTACTACTGCTGTTAACTGCTCCTACCACCACCACTACTACTACTACTGCTGTTAACTGCTCCTACCACCACCACCACTACTCCTGCTACCACCACCACCACTACTACAGCTGCTGTTAACTGCTGCTACCACCACCACTACTACTACTACTACTACAGCTGCTGTTAACTGCTGCTACCACCACCACTACTACTGCTGTTGACTGCTGCTACCACCACCACCACTACCACTACTCCTGCTATTAACTACTGCTACCACCACTACTACTACTGCTGCTGTTAACTACTGCTACCACCACCACTACTACTGCTGTTAACTGCTGCTACCACCACCACCACTACTACTCCTGCTATTAACTACTGCTACCACCACCACCACTACTACAGCTGCTGTTGACTGCTGCTACCACCACCACTACTACTACAGCTGCTGTTAACTGCTGCTACCACCACCACCACTACTACTGCTGCTGTTAAGTGCTGCTACCACCACCACCACTACTACTGTTAACTGCTGCTACCACCACCACTACTACTACTGCTGCTAACTGCTGCTACCACCACCACCACCACCACTACTACTACTACTACAGCTATCTGCTGCTGCTATGCTACCACCACCACTACTACTGCTGCTGCTAACTGCTGCTACCACCGCCACTACTCCTGCTGCTGCTGTTGCCCTGGCTGCTCTCAGTCTTCCAGAACATCTTTCCTTCATAACCACTTAATACTCTGTGACTGTTTTTTTTCGAGGCTTTTATCACTGGAGTGGGTTTAGTGGTTAGTAATATTTCTGGAGTGTTTTACAGCAAAGGAATAACAGGAGCAGGAAGAGTGTCCATGCTGAATAATTAACTTCTGGATTCTCCTCAGACATGCCAACTCAAACAGCCACTGGCACTGTCGCCATCCAGGTGGAAGATTTTAATGACAACTGCCCCACGCTGACCAGCTCCATCCAGACCATGTGCACCACCACCGATGCTGTTATTGTGAACGCTGAAGACGAAGACGAATTTCCCAACGGAGCTCCACTTGACTTCAGCATAATCCCAGAGGGCACGCAGGGAAAATGGCAGGTGGAACATTACAATGGTGAGAAAAATCCATAATCCAAAAATCTGTAAATATCATGTAAAAGTTATAGTTTCTGAGCTCCCAACCTGCCCTGAGCTAGTACTGAGCTGGATGCAGTGTTCAGACCTAAGGACCAGCAGAACATCTGGGACATGGTTTTAGTGTTTAATCACAATAAACTCAGAGTAAATCCTATTGACTAGCCACACTCTCTGTCCTGCAGACACGGCGGTCATCTTGAGGTCCCAAGAGCATATATGGCCCGGGCTCTACGAGGTGGAGTTCATTGTGAAGGATGAGCAGGGACACGCCTGTCCAGAACCACAGAAGGCCACGGTCCAGGTCTGCACCTGTGAGGACGGGGTGGTGTGTGGAAAACGAGGCAGTAATGGGCAACCCACCAAAAAGGCAGAGCTCGGACCTGCCGGCATTGGACTGCTGTTCCTGGGTCTGCTGCTGTTATTGTGTAAGACCTCAACAAGTTCTCAATAAGACCTGCAGACTTGCAGAGGATGAGTATGATAATAGAGGGATTAAAACCTTCTCACTGCCTTACAGGCTGGAGTTTTCTGAAAACCTGACTCAAATATGAATCAATATCAATAAGATGTAATTTTCATGATTAAATAAGCATCAACTAAAGTAAAGTACATCTTTAGAGTGTGTATTGTAACAAGTAAAACCTGAAGCTGATTGAGTAAAGATAAGGTCCAGTAGATAAATAAGATGTTATTTTATTTATTCAGCTTGTTTGTTTTAAAGGGACACTATGTCATTTTTTAAGTATTTTATTACCTCAAATCAACGTCTTCATTCATAAATAGATCCTTGTTGTGTAAAATAACATATGCCAACAATCTGACTTATCTTATCTGTTATCTGACTTTACATAGAGCGGGTCACTCATACGGAGGCTTCCATGTTTTTCCAGTCTATCAAAAACTACGAACTGCCGAGAGGGACATAAAGCACTACCTGCTAGTACCCATAGGCCAAAATGCATTTCCGCGTATTGCGATTCACTTTTCACAGAGAAGCAATGTGGAGATGCAGGTTTTACTTACTCTGCACTAAACTAAAACCTGCACTGCACTTTTGGTCATAATACAAGACCATACTCATGCCGCGCCGAATTCTCATCGCCTTAAAAGCGTAAAAGGGCCATAAAATGACCGGAGCTCTGGGCCGGGGATCCGCGTTGAGTGGCCGCCCAGGAGCACCCCATGCCTGTCCGCGGCTGGCCGGGCCCCGCCGGGAAGTCCTCCGGAACGGAGGAGGGCTATGGAGATCCAGGGAAAAATGACTGGAGCTCCAGGCCAGGGGCTGGGGATCCGCGGTGATAGTGGCCGCCCGGGAGTTGACCCATTCCACTTACCGTAGGTACAACCATGTTGTAATGCATGCAAAGTCAAATTAAACCACTAGATGGGAGAAAAAAAAATACATACTGTGTATTAAAATGCTGTAGTAACTGTTATTAGACCAGTTTAATGTCATCATTTCCATGTCCAGCTGGTGGCAGTAGACTACTCTGACAACTCAAACAGGCCAGATAAGTCAGAAAATATCAAAGGACGACATGCATGTTAGACCAGTGATTGTACTAACATCTGGTGTTGCTAATAAAGAACTGCCCGGCTGTCTGATGTTGACAGGAGACATTGAACCAGCTGCAGCCCACAGATCTCATTCAGGAGCCCCTAAGTTGAACTGAAACTACTAAAACTTGTTTTTGCAGTCTTGCTTCTGCTGGTGCTCTTCTGCCAGTGTGGGGGAGCTGGGGCTCTGCCGGGCAGCTTTGCAGAGATGCCCTTCGACACCAAATCACACCTCATTAACTACCACACTGAGGGCCAGGGAGAGAACACAGTAAGACCAGCCTGTTTTCTGTAACGGTGGCCACTGGCTACTGTGTCGGCTTTAAAGCCACATGCAGGCAACAGAATACTGGTCGACTCTGCTTTGATATTGGGTTATCTTTTAAAGGCGGTGCCATTATTGAACATGCCAACACAAGTGGACGGAAACATGGTCAGCATGGGTGCAGGCACGACGAACACTACTGCAGCTATGGCACCCATGGCAGGTTTTGAGTTCCAGAAGTCCGTCACTTCCATGGATGGGATGGCTGGTGCTGCCTATCAGGATGGTTTTGGAGGCGGCGAAAGGGAAGGAGCCTGGGGTATTATGAACCACCAGGGTGCCGGCGGTGTCTACTCTGAGTTTGAGAGTAGAGACTCAAGAGCAGTGACAGGGATGTATGATGGCATGGCTCTGCCAGATCACTTCCTGCGACAGTACTACACCGAGGTGAGCACCTCAGAATGTCTGGCCATGACAGGACTTCTATCAATTAATACTCTAAAGTATTGGTGGCTTAAGAGGCTTTCACACCACGTTTCACACTGGGATGATGGCCATTATTTAAGTTGGTGGACATGTGCAACATACAGTGACCCTGGTACTTCCACTGTGTGACAATGAGATTTAAGTTCCTATATTTTGGGTGATATTCCTACAAAAAAATGTCAGCTCCATTAACACAAAGTTAACTCCGGTGATAATTTCTGTTTCAACAGAAAGTGAGCAGTGAAGATGTGAACCTGGGCATGAAGGATGTGGCCTTGGTTTATGACTACGAGGGTCAGGGTTCCTCAGCTGGCTCAGTAGGCTGCTGTAGCCTCCTGGAGTCCAACAACGACCTGCGCTTCCTCGATGACCTCGGGACGAAGTTCAAGACCCTGGCCGAGGTGTGTGGAGGCAAGAAGATCCCACCTGAAGTGAAGCTTGCATTCCCAGCTAAGCCCAGTGCCTCCATCAACACCCAGACCTCAGTATCAAGCCTGATGACCAACCAGCAGCTGCCCCCTCCACCCAAGCCAAGCCCCCCCCAGACCCTGGTCGGGGAGGCATCTGAGCACTCTCAGGTGGTGAAGGAAGTGGCGACCTCAGTGAACGAGGGGATGGCCTCAGGGATGACCAGTCAGGGCCAGATGGTGCTGGTCCAGCAGCAGCAGCAACAGCCGGTCTACTACACCACCACCACCACCCCTATGATGCAGCCTGTGCACTACATGGTCCAGCCGCGGGTTCAGAACACCATGCTCTTGGCTGAGGCACCGGCCACCAACCTGCAAGGCGTAATGCTGATTAACGGCACTCAGGCTGGACCCGTCCAGGGCGTGGTGGTACAGGGGCAGACGGTGGTGTCCGGCGGACAGGCCCAGGGCCCACGCATGGTGCTAGTGGAGAGGGGTGGAGTGCAGGGAGTTGGTGCTAACCTGATCCATACCAGCACTCTCCCCGGCTCCCAGACCATGATGGTGGTGGAGGGACAGGTCCCCGCAGGGTCAATGAGGGGGCTGAATGGAAGCCAGTTTGGCGTGGCGCGGGGGGGGACTCTGCAGCCTGGAGGGCTGTCGGGTTCCCAGAGGGTCCTGGTGGTTGGAGGGTCCACGGGCAGTGGAGAGCAGCTGGTCCAGGAAACAGGTGGTCTTACCCAGAAGGGTAGCATCTCTGGTTCCCAAAGGGTTCTGTACAGCAAGAACAGCTCATCCATCAGTCCTCAGAGCGGCACTGCAGGGTCTTCCACCACCACAGTGAGCTCAACCCCCACCTACAGCAGGGTGGTGGTGCAGGAGACAAGAAAGAGTCACTGAAGGACGGACTGACAGAACAACAGCGGACCTCTACAGTGATACCAATGAGACTGATCCTGTGGCCCAGTCCAGGTGATGACAGGACTCCACTAACACCATGTAGCCAATGGACAGAAGACAGGATCCTGGAGTCCCTCCTGTTAAATCTGATGATACAACTCCCAAAAATGCTCTCACCAATCCCAAATGAGCCTCAGACTGAACCTTCCCAAAGGTCTCAAAGTCAAAGGTCAACCCTACTGTACACCATTGGGACAAAACTGGGACAATAAATGAAATTATGTAAACAAAGGGGAAAAATAAAGTCAATTTAATAGTCTGAAGCTATCCCAGCAGACCTAATCTATTGTAATCTAATTTAATATAATCTGATTTTGGAGCATTGCAGCACGAACCTGCAGCACTAAGTGTTACACGTGAATACCTTTAATTTTTTATCAAATTATTTTTATAGCTCACCATTGGTTGCTCAGTCTATGAAGCTAAAGCTATGCTAAGATATGTACAAACACTTCTTGTTCTTTGGTGGTTTTAGTGTGTGGTGTGTGTGTTGTGGGAGGCATCACTGATCTCCGCAGGAAGTTCCTCTCATAACGAATAAACAACTTCCTGTTGGAGGCATGTGCATTTTTTTTATATTTAGTACATCATCATGTTTTATGTGGTCTCTATTATCTCTCTAAAATCTTGTATTATGGGATGTCTGTTGTATATATGTAAAGCTACTGATCATAAGTCTAGTCAGCTGTGAATACCACATCCTGTCTTTACTGCTGCCTTCATCTTTAGAATCTGGTTAATGTACCACACAAAATATTAATAACTCTGCAAGATAAGTTGTTTCAACAAATTCGTATTAAAAGAGAAATTAAACCATGTTGTCTTTCATATTGATCCCTTATTTGATATTTACCAGGTTTACTCAGGTGAGTTCCTGAGAGCTTTTCCAACAGTTCAGACAGATGATGAGGAGGAGGATGAACTCAGTATAAAATACTCACCTGAACATTAGTAAATATTTGTACATCATGAAACAAGTATTAATCTCTTTCCGTAGCTGCCGAGGTCAGGAGGCATCTGACCTCAAAAGGAGGTCAGAAAAGCTAGATGAACCAGTGTGACATATCATCATCATTCAAACAAACACTGAAAATATAAGAAATCTATTTATTACTTTCCAAAAAGTGTACAAAGATCTGTCTGTGGTAATGAATATAAAGACAAAAACATATTTTCAAAGCTCACATTAGTAGCATGTTATTTAATAACACCTGGTTCAGCTGTTCTGGGAGGCCTGCTGCATGATGGCTGAACACAGACTCAACATCTGCAGGAACTCATCTGCTCCATCCGACAGGCACTTCGCAACCACCTGAACCAGAGAGACATTTATTAATACCGAGTAGAAGACCTGCAACCACCTGAACCATGGAGACATTTATTAATACTGAGAAGAAGACCTGCAACCACCTGAACCATGGAGACATTTATTAATACTGAGAAAAAGACCTGCAACCACCTGAACCATGGAGACATTTATTAATACTGAGAAGAAGACCTGCAACCACCTGAACCATGGAGACATTTATTAATACTGAGAAAAAGACCTGCAACCACCTGAACCATGGAGACATTTATTAATACTGAGAAGAAGACCTGCAACCACCTGAACCATGGAGACATTTATTAATACTGAGAAAAAGACCTGCAACCACCTGAACCATGGAGACATTTATTAATACTGAGAAAAAGACCTGCAACCACCTGAACCATGGAGACATTTATTAATACTGAGAAGAAGACCTGCAACCACCTGAACCATGGAGACATTTATTAATACTGAGAAAAAGACCTGCAACCACCTGAACCATGGAGACATTTATTAATACTGAGAAGAAGACCTGCAACCACCTGAACCATGGAGACATTTATTAATACTGAGAAGAAGACCTGCAACCACCTGAACCATGGAGACATTTATTAATACTGAGAAGAAGACCTGCAACCACCTGAACCATGGAGACATTTATTAATACCGAGAAAAAGACCTGCAACCACCTGAACCATATTTTTATTTGTCCCACTAACATCCATCCATCCATCCATCTTCTACTGCTTATCCTTGTCCCACTAAGAGTAAAATCTAAAGCAAAAGTGGATGGAGCAACATAAGTACATGCCCTAAACAAATAAGAAGCAGTAAACAAGGAGGATAAGTAGAAACGCAGAAGGAATGGAGGAGAGGGAAACAAAGGTAATGAATCAAACAAATGTAAAATGATCTTGGCTTGGATGTATTTATGCATAAATCAAGTGATCAACAAATTCTCATGGGACACGTACTACTGTTAATAAGTAAAATAAATTCACCCATTCATACTCCTTCTGTCTGTGGTCACCATGGTTACAATAACAGTAAAGGCAGTGATGGAGGAGCTCCACCAGACTCAGACCACTCACCGCCATCTTCTCTGTGATGGCTGACTTCTGCTTGTCACTCAGCTCCCCCTCTATGATGGAGTCATGGAGCTGACTCAGGATCTGTGTGGCAGCGTAGCCTTCATCCACCAGGTTCTGACCAGAGACAAGAAACCTCTGTGAGGACGAGCAGTCCATGGAGAAATGATCACCTTTGATTTATATGATAAACGAGAAGACATAATGAAAATAATAATAACTAGACAAAAATTCCTGAAGAAATTTGAAGATGCGCCTGCACACATGACGCCAGACCAACACGGCCCCACCTTATGCTTGCTGACTTTGTTTCCTATGAAGATTAAATCAGAGTTCGGGACTTTTAATTTGAAAGGACAGCCATAGCCACAGCTTCCTGTGAGGAAACAGTCACTCCTCCAGAGTTTGAGGCTTTTATTTTGAAAGGACAGTCATAGCTACAGCTTCCTGTGAGGAAACAGTTATTCCTCCAGAGTTTGGGGCTTTTATTTTGAAAAACAGACTTTTATTTTGAAAGAAACAGCCCGAGTCTGAGCTTCCTGGCTGTGTGTGTAATCAATGATGTCATGAATGCTCAGAATCTTGGGGGCTCCCCCCAGAAGGAATAGTAATATGTGCCACCAGGCACATAATTAATAATAAACAGAGCACTGTTGTCACCTACCCTGACAGCCACCTCCAGTTTCTCAAATGTTCCTGTGAAACAAATCTGTAGCAAATTGTCAATCATCTTAGGAGGGATGACCTGTGGAGACAGGGAGCACAGTGAGCTGACTGACAGAGAGGGGCTAATCTAATATATAATGTGATTAATATAGTTCATATGATTAATATGGTTAACATCACTAACTTGATTAACATGGTTAGAGACTCAGTACTCACCCCAGCTATTTCAATGACTGCTTGCTCGCTGATCTCCTTGTCCACAGTGAGACGAGCAGCACTCTGCAGGAAGGTGATGGCTTTCCTCAGGTCACCCTCAGACACTTTCACCAGGGCTGCTATACTCTGGACGGACAGAGACATGCTGCTTCAGACGGACAGACACACTTCAGATAAATCATTTAATTTAAATGACTTGTCTTCCTCATCCACACTTCTTTTTCCTGGTATATTCCTTCTCTCCTACCTCTCTGGTGTACTTGAGGTTCTCCTTCTCACAGATGTCCAGCAGCCGCTCCTCTTGGATCTGATTGGCCAGAGGTTTGAAGCGAAACTTTGAGCACCTGGAGGTCAGTGGCTCGATGATCCTGTAGAGCACAGAGCAGGGTGAGGACCAGCTGACAGCCTGTTAGCTTGTTAACATGGTGAGTCAGCTGACCTGCTGATGTAGTTACAGATGAGGCAGAAGCGGGTGGTGCGGGACTCCTTCTCCATGGTCCGCCTGAGGGCCGCCTGAGCTGGTGCTGTCATGGAATCGGCCTCATCCAGGATGATGATCTTAAAGGGGGGACACGGCTTCCCGCTACGGGTACAGAGGCATGTTTCAGACGTCTGAAGACGATTACTCTCTAGTCTGAGTTACTGAAATGATGATGTGCATCCTGCTGACTCACTCTGGACGGGTCCCGCCCACCGTGAGCTGAGCAAAGGTCTTCACCTTCTCCCTGACCACCTGGATGCCTCGTTCATCAGAGGCGTTGAGCTCCAGCACCCTCTGCCTGAACAGGTGTGGCCTGGAGGACGGGATTCAGACAAAACAGAGTGTGAGGATGATCCTGAGCTGAAAGGCCTGCTTCCTGTCACAGCTCCACCTACCACTTACCCATAAAGCTCTCTGGCAGCAGCCAGGATGGTGGAGGTCTTTCCTGTTCCAGGAGGGCCATAGAAGAGCAGGTTGGGAAGCTGCAGATGAAACACAAACACTGGTGAGCCGTTGCCCTGCTGTTGTTTACTGACATTTAATCCAGGCAGAATTGATGTTTTATTGTTATTACACGTACACTGTTGTCTGTCTGTCTGTCTACACTTTAAGACTATAAAAATGGAAATAAATGTATAATTTTTCTTAAATATGATACAGAACCTCCACTTCTCCCTGAGCTTCCATACTTCATAGTAAGGTTCACTTCGACTGACAGGAAGTGGTTCAGTTTTGCAGCGTCCTACCTCGAGCAGGCCACCGTCAATGTATCAAACAACACAGTGGCCATCAGAGAGCAACAGTTTGCAACGTATAAAAAACATCAAAACAGATGATCCACAACCATTTAAAGGTCTGGAAGCCAGGTGCGATGTCGGGTCGGCAGCCCAGCAGACCAGGATCAGTCAGTGACCCTCTGCGTTCAGGAGAGCCTGCTTGTACTCACATCTGCTCCTTCTAGAGACTTCTTCAGCACTGCCACCACCTCCTCCTGAAAGGCCACTTCATCCACACACTTTGGCCTGCTGGGATTAGCAGAAACAGCCTGTTAACATGGACTTAGCATGTTAGCTCAGTGCTTCATTAGACACATTATGAATAAAATAAATCAATAAAAAAGAAATTGCAAACAACATAACACACTCCAGAGACATTCATACAGGAGGCAGAAAACAACTTTCATAAAAGACTCTTCTGAAGACTGACATCCTATTAAACTATCCGGTGTTTGACAGCAGCTACGATAAAAGATAATCACTATATCAAAAAGAGCAAAAAAAAAAAAAAAAAAGAGTAAACTGGACTGTTTGAGGTTTATTGAAGCTGATGGCTAAATAAGAGCCAATGAATAGGTGTACACTTCATCATCCTATTAGTCGACAGATTAGTCAACTAATCGTTTAGATAGTCGATAGATTAATCAACAATCAAAATAATCGCCCCTGTGTCGGGATGGGAGGACGTCCTGATAACAGTCGCTGTCAGCAACAGAGTCGGGATTGACTGATGATTAACAACTCAGTTTAAGAAACTGATTGTGAGAGTTATTTATTGATTGATAGGTTAATATGAGTCCTGCAGGAGGTACTGCTACTGACTGAGGGAGGAGGACAGATACAACATTTACAACATTTAAGGATACACTTACTATTTCTCTACCCAGGGAATGGCCTTGGCCTTCCTCTCAGTGTTGGACCCTGCTGCTGCCTTGTCTTTCTGAGGTCTGGTGGTCTGAACAGTCACTCCTTTCAGGAAGGCCTGCATGACTCCTCCTGATAAAAACATCAAGGAGTAAAAAAAAAAAAAAAAAACAAGCAGAAGACAGAGGAGCTTCAAGCAAAGCTGGCCACCACGCAGACGTGATATCTGGTGGTTACTAAGGGTCAAACGATTGAAACACCAGGGAAACTGACGCACTGGCCTGCTCAACAGGCTCATCCTGTCTTCAAGAAACAGAATCAAGAATAGGTTCATGTCCAAGTACCCTTGCTCACACAAGGAATTTGATATGAAAAGGTTAATACTTAAAAAATACATATAAAACTAGAAAACCACAAGTGGTTATGTAGGGCCCTTGCAGTATGTTGAGGTCGGGCATCAGATGGGGATGGCGGTGCGGGGGGGGGGGGAGACACACAATAAATGTCAAGCGATTCGGACAATACACAAAGAAGTTATGGCAATTCGAAAGGTTCAATGTGGAAATCACACCAAAATGATGAGTGGAAACAAAATGGCCGACTTCCTGTTTAGAATAGACAATTGTGCAAGAGACTTTTTTGTGCATCTGGTCAACTTACATGTGTACCAATTTTCATGTTCCAACTCCATAAAAACCCATATAGGAAGGTTTTTTTTTTTTTAAATTTCAAAGGGGCGTTATAGAGCCATTTTGCCCCACCCGTGGGCGTGGCCACCATCAGACGTTATAGGCCGCTACCCTCAACTTGTGTATCAACTCTCATGATGATACGAGTTTAAAGCCATCAAAATGCCAACGAACTGTTCACTTCCTCTTACCACTGGGGGACGCCACGAGTTAGGTCTAACATTAATATATTGGAACATTCAGGGCCGAGCCCCCGTCATGTTCAGAAGTTTTGAAACTGCTAGGATCGAGTATGTGAACGTGAGAGTTGTTGGAATTTAGACAGTGAATTCGCCAATGTTTATTGAACCCTAGCAGCCAAGCCCTTTGACCTAAATACGTGCAGAGCATAACTTTTGCTCGGCTGGGTCTGGAGATGATCTATACCAAATTTTAGACGAAATCCCAATCATGTAGCAGACTCATCTTTGTCTCTACTAACATGAGAAGCTGAGGGAACAGTCAAAAGAAATTGTATCATTAAATTACTGAGAAAGAAATTAAAGAAATATCACAAAACAACGCAGGGCTGATATCCATCCATTATCTACTGCTTATCCTCATAGGGTCAGGGGGGCTGGAGCCTATCCCAGCTGTCCTACACCTGGTTCACACAGGACACGCCGCGTGCCATGAGTTTCACATTGGCGCCCATGTTAACTTATGTGACGGTTCACACAGCACGCGCGGGTGGCGCCGCGCGCGGAACGGCTCGCTTCTCTCCAAGCGCCAGTTGTAAAGTTGGACAGAGCAGATCGGACCAGACAGGAAGTCGGGAACAGGAGATGTGCGAGAATCCGGTCAATTTTCAAAATAAAATACATTAACTGAAGATTGTCCATAGTCAGGTCTAAACACAAGAGAGATAAACAGACGCGCGTCCAGACAGACAGACAGACAGACACGCACGCGCGCGCACACACACACACACACACACACACACACACACACACACACACACAGCCTAGAGGGAGAGAAATGAGACATTCCTCCAAACGCTTTGTGTTTACCGCTTGTAAATGTGGAAAACTGAGAGCAGGCGGATACAGCCGAGCACTGCCGAGCAAAGTCGATGTTTGACCCGCGCGGAAAGAGCGCAGCAGAAAACGCTATATGTGTGAACAGCCGAGCGCCTGCGCGAGCCAGGCGTTAGGGTGAAAGGCAGGATCCACTCTGTACCTGAGAGACACGCAGACATGAACATGTAAACTCCACACAGAAAGGCCCCGGGCCCGGGATTCGAACCCTGTACCTTCTTGCTGTGAGGCGACAGTGCCGCCCCTGCAGGCCTGGATATTAGCAATATAAATATCACATGTATGAAAGTGCGTTCTAGATTTCACTGGTCATCTATGAGTGAGTGGGTGGGTGGGTGGGTGGTAGATGTAGGAGTCAGTGAAAAGCCTGGCTTGCTACTCAGAGATTGGATGAAGTGGTTCAAAATACCAGCAGCCACGTCCAGCATGTTCAGGGCTGGTTACCGTTAGCGCTAGCTAGCCTGCTACTGTTAGCTGCAGACAGACACTTACTTTATACACCAGCCGCTGTTCAGACACACTATGACCTGAATATCCCTCCAACCAGAGCTGTGGTGGTTCTACTGGTTCTACTCCTGGTTCTTCTACTGGTTCTACTGGTGCACCAGCAGGCTAACTAATTCCAGGAACTTCCATCCGTTTATTGACACCAGGAAGAGCTGCAGTCTTCCCGCCCTGGCAAATAAAATAACTTCCGCTGACGACACTTCGTGGCTTCCAATCAGATGCTGCGGATGTTGGAGATGGTCCCGCCTCTAACTCTATTGTTGACCGTTTCTGTTTCTTCTCTCCTCCTCTTCTGTCCTGATCCTCTCTCATTCTCTTCCTCCTCCTCTCCTCTACTCCTTTCATTCACCTCCTCCCATTAGTTAACCTCAGTAGTTGGTCCAGTCAGGTCCAGTTAATCCCAGTCGTGGGTCCTAGTAGACCAGGTTCAGATGGTTAGCCTGGCTGTAATGAACATGTGGAGTGGATCAGCTGGATCTGGACTGACTGACTGAGGCTGCTGGACATGGATATGAAATGAGTTTAAAGGAGTCTGGAGTTCAGGTCTACACTGACACATTATTTTCATCTAATTTCATATTATTTTTTGTGGAGTGTCTCAGGGTATGTTTTCATTGTTGTCTGTCTCTATGTGTCCTGTGATGAACTGGACACTTGTCCAGGGTGTACCCTGTCTTTCACCCTAAGACAGCTGGGATAGGCTCCAGCCCCCCTGACCCTATGAGAGGATAAGAGGGAGAAGATGGATGGATGGATTACTGTGTGATGTGCTGCTACAGTGTTGAATGTGTCATCATATGAACGGTGTAATCAGGCATATCAGGTTATCAATACAAATGTTCTATTCTGTCCTTATTTTATTATAATGCTGAATATTTTCTGTTTTGTCTTAAAGCCACGTTACTGATTAGTCACATACATATTTCACATTTGCCTCCTATTTACTTAAACATGTTTTTCTACTTATTATTTACTGATGCCACTGCTTCTTATTTTCATTGAGGTCTTTTTCATTGAAAATGTTCCTGACAGAGGAATGAAGGATTATCAGATGTGATCTGAACCAGTCTGTCCTCCAGTATTTCTGCTCCCGTCCAGACTCCAGGCTCCAGGATTTCCCTGATGGGCTCATCAACCCTGCTGATCCTTCCTCCCCCCCTGTAAGCAGGTAGAGCAGTGGTGCCTCCTCCCGCCTCTGTGTGACTCAGCTGCTTCATTAGGTCATCAGAGCATCACCAGGAGCCTCCCTGTAAGTGGAATGGACTCAGGGCTCTCTTCCTGGGGTATCAGACATTTTGTCTTTTCCCTTTTTCTGTTGCTGAGAGGATTACTGTGTTTGGACCTGAAGGCTTCTTCTTACTTCCTGGATATGTCGGCCAGCATTACTGGATTTAACTGTTTTCTTGTCTAGCTTTTTATTAATGAGTGAGGGGCTGCTTTGTTCTGTCCACTGGCTGCCTCCATCATTGGCTGGGAAGCCTATTCTCTCTTTTGTTCCCTGACCGACTGGCTGGCTGTGATGCTTATTGTTTGGTTGACTGGCTGATAAATGAACCTGGCTGCCTGATTACTGTCAAGGAATATTCTGCTGGCCGGCTGGGAGTGGCATCACCAGCATCATCAGGCTTTGTGATTGTCTGGAAGACCCAGAGGAGACACAGGAAACAGAAGAAACAGCAGAGGGAAGAGAGGAAGAAAAACCTCCTGCAGGAGGAGACTGGAGAGCTAAAGGAGCTGAGAGGAGACAAGAGGAGGCGTGTCACTGAGCGAGAGAGCTAAAGGTAGAGGGAGGTAGAGGGAGCTAGAGGGAGGTAGAGGAGGGTAGAGGAGGGTAGAGAGGAGGGCGGATGCGACCCACTTCCTGAGATGCTGTGCTGGCTCAGAGAGGACGAGATGTCGGTCCAGGAGCTGCTACAGACTGTCCAGTGTGTCATCACTCATGTTGGTAAGCCGTCACATTTCTTTCCTCCATCCTCTTCCTCCTCCTCCTCTTCATGTTTCACAGACAGTTAGAAGGAGAGCCTGTTTTTTCATGTGTTTGTGTTCGATGTTTTTTACTAGAAGTGAAAACTGAAGGAAACCTCCATCCTTTCATCAGGACCTGAGAGGAGGGATGGGGATAGAGGGATGGATAGATGGATGATGGATGGATGGATGGATGATGGATGGATGGATCTCTGTTAATGACATTGATTAATGACATGAATATTTAATAGATTTAGTCTAGCTATGTCACAGTGCTGCAGCCAATCACCTCTTCTCACCTTCTTCTCCCTTTCCTCCATTCTCTTCTTCCATCTCTCCTCCACCTCTTCCTCTTTCCTCGCTCATCCTCCTCTCCTCCTCCTCCTCCCAGCTGGTTGTAAACTAGGTTAATGTGCCATACTGTAGAGAGTTGAACAGCCTCCTCCATCACTGCACTTCCTGCGTCACATATCTGGGTGGGTGGGGGGCGTTGTTATGGAAACTGCTCAGGGATGCTGCCACCAGCGCTAGCAGGATAGCTGGATGTGTTCTGTGGTTTCCTGCTCTTGGTTTGTGTGTTTGTCACTTCCACACCCAGGCAGTCATTCTGCTGATGTTTGCAGTGTTTCTGGTTCCTGGAACTAAATCACGCTTGTTCTGCTAGATCACACATCCAATCTTTACCGAAGTCGTTGCATACAGAGAGACAGAAATTCCTTTGCCTTTTAGGAGCAGTGATGCAGCCATAAAATACAGCTTCTTTAATATAGCTATAGTAAATAAAATAGAAAATATAGCTAAAATGAAGATTTTCCATCTTGGCATCATTTCAGACAGAATTCTCCTGACTGCAGCCTTTAAGTTCTGTGGGCTTGATTAACAACCTTGTGGCAGGACAGCAGTACACTGTGTGCTGCCTCTCTAGTGATTGCCTACTTTATATTTTTATATTGCATGATATTACATATTACACTATAATAAGGCATTTTGAATGAAGTTTATTGACGCCACATTTTTTTTTTATTTTTTTCAACGTACTATAGTATGACCATATTTGAAATTTTAGAGATCATATAAAATGCCTTTTTAAACACTTTAAAAAAAGATATCAGGAATTTGTTTAAAAATACTATTATAAGGCATTTCGTGATTCTGGACAATGTTATATTTATCAGTTTATCGATATTCTATAGTATGAAGACTTTTTTCAAAAAAAAAATTTGCATCCTATAAAATGTCTCTTTCAACATACATGCCTGTTTTTCAGTGCAATTGATTCAGCTAATTAACTACTTGTGCATGTTTAACTTTCTTCTTAAAATATTAAAATGGGTAAAATTGGACTTAAGATCACTTGTATTGTGATGTCCAAAGCTAAAACCTTAAAACTTTAAAATAATAAAACATGTAAAATAATAATAATAGCACTGTATATGGGGGTACGTGTTTTATATTCACAGTGACTATGTGATGTAATCCATTATTATTTGTACACTTTCTTTGCCTCATGATCAAATACAACCCTCAAACAAATCTAATGATTTTATTTCCAGAGATCAATAAGTCTTCTCTATGATATGAAGGAAAGAAATGATATGTGCCCTCAGCTTCATTGATCCTCTCCAGCTGTGGAGTTTATTTTGAAGCATAACTCTGTCTCACCTTTTTAAATTAATTAATACATGATACCACAAGGATGCAGGAGCTGTACCTGCGAATGAATTCAATTGAGTGAGCTGTAGGAGATAAATTTATGACAGGTAGTTGATACCCTCTTGGCTCTGGCACCAATCCCACTATCCCCTACCTCTTCCTAGAATACATCCCTTTCACCCCCCTCACGTCTCCCGTTTATCTCTCCACCCTTCAGAAAAGCACCTCCAATCTCTCTGCCCTACCCCCAGAGCCTGAAGAAAGAGCTCCAGCAAGCCTGCCACTGTACACACACATTCACATACACAAACACTGATGTTTGCACTGTACCTCTATACCTGTGAGGACCACTTCTTAAACCAAAACAAGTTATTATTATTTTTTTTAAATTTTATTTTGTTTGCACTATACAATAAACAAGTAAAGTTAACAAGTTCCAAGAGAAGCAGATTGTGCAGATGAGATCAAAAAACCTGATGGGGTTTATAGAAAGAATCTCACCTCATTACTTCAATACAACAGTAATTAAAAATAGAAATCCACATCAAATAATCATAATAATAATGACAACAATAACAAATAGTAATAAAAAAAATGACAATAATAATAGTCTACAAAATAACCATTTGCCCTAAAATGATTTACAGCATAAAATCAACATACAAAGAAAGAAAATAATAACAATAATAAATAAAAATGAAATGTGTATATGTGTATGAAAACATATAAACTTAAGCATAAATACAGTAAATTATGTCAGGTTCATCAAGAATATCCTAAGCTTAGCTATAATAATAATAATAATAATAATAATAACACCACACACAGCTGTGTATTTGTGTATTGTGGGGACTTTACATTGACTTCCATTCATTTCCTAGACACCTCCCTTGACCCTAACCATAACCACTACCCATGTAATCCTAACCCTAACCCTAACCATAGTCTAACCTTAAGCCTGGTTTATGCTTCTGCGTCGCGGCGACGGTGTAGCTACGGCGTAGACCCGACGCCGTTGTTGAGCATTCAAAGTTCTGCGTCGAGGGAACGCGTTGCTCTGCAATTCACCGCCAAGCTGCTAGGGGGCGTGTCTGTGTCTTTGTGTGGCTTCTGGGGGCTCATATCGGATTCTTTGGTTTTCTTCCGACAGTAAACAATGACAACTGAGATGGAGCGGGTGTTTCTGGAGATGGAGCTCATAAAATTGAAAAATAAATGCTGTTACTACAAATGTTGAAGCACAGAAGATGTTTGCAGAGGTGGTCTGTCCGACTATTCCGTACTGCTCATACTGCTCCACAAATAGCGGTGTTGTTGAGCCGTTGACCGGAAAAGCAACCGCCGGAAATTACGTCCTGAGCGGCCCAATCACAGTCCTTGCCGTTCGCGTCTCAACGCGTTGAAGCGACGCGTAGTCAGGATTTTTTGGAGGTGCACGTCAGGCTACGGCGTAGGGTCCGCGTAGGGGTCTGCGTCGACGCCGTAGCTACACCGTCGCCGCGACGCAGAAGCATAAACCAGGCTTTACAGTAACTTCTCCAAGTCTATAGCCTAAAATGTAACAGTTTACATTATGAGGTGAGTTCCCACAATGTGAGTGTGTTATCAGATTTACGTCCCCATAACTTGGGCAATACACGCCAACACACCCCCCCACCCCCACAACCCCGACACACACACAGACACACAATTTTTTTCCAAGCATTCTTCACCATGGTAACAGTACCAATGCAATGCCTTCCTTGTGACCTCACATATGTGAGTGACTTCATCTCTGCAGAACTCTTACCAAACCAAAGCAAACCAAGACAGTGAAAGATCACGTCTTCTCTGAGGAGACATTTGAATATATGAACAGCTTGCACATGAGTCTCACAAACGACTTAAGTGATGTGTTCAAACAGCTGTCCAACAAAGAACTTGAACTCCAGCACAACAATAACGTCTGGCAAGAGAGATACTCTGCCATGGAGAACATGTTCAACAATGAACTGAATCAGCTGGTAGATCACATCCAGCAGAAGGACGCTGAAATCCTGTATCTCAGGAACACGACACTGTCTCAGCCTCAGATGCCTACAGAGGCCAAAAGCAACCTGAACAATGGAGACAGTGGACCTGAGGAGGACAAGGCCTGGCAGGAAAAATACTCTGCCATGGAGGACATGTTCACAGAACAGTTGGCCGAAGAAAAAGAGACGTGGGAGACACTGAGGATTGAAGCTGAGAGTCAAGTCAGTCAGCTGCAGAAGCAGATTGAGCAGAAGGAGACTGAACTCCAGCAACTCAAACTCAACAACAAGCATCTCTCTGAGAGGGTCAAGCTCGAGATGAAGACAAAGGAACAAGAACTCCTCAAGACCAATAACGACTGGCAAGAGAAATTCAACAAGCTCGAGGAAAAGTTCACAACGGAGCTGGCTGAGGAAAAAAGTAACTGGGAGAAATTGCAGACTGAATATGAGAACAAGGTGATTCAGGCGGAAGAGCAACATCAACAGAGGCTCACTGAAATCATGCATCTCACCAAGGAGAAGGACAGTCTGTCCCAGATGCTCACAGAAACATCAAGCCAGCTGAGCAAACAAGGTGAACTCTTACAGAGCGACAAGACCTGGCAGGTAAAATACAACGCTCTGGAGGAAAAGTTCACAAAGGAGCTGGATGAGAAAGACCAGAGCTGGGAGACAAAGCTGAAAGAGCTGGAAGAGAACCTGAAACAGAAGACCAGCTCAGAAGAGGAGGAGATGAAGGTCGTGACAGAACAGAACAGGCAGACTGAAAAGATAAAGGAGAAGAAGAAGAAGAAGAAGGGTTTTTTTGGATGGCTGTTCAAGAAGAAGAAGTGCGACAGCAACACAGAGGTGGAGGAGGCTGCTTCCTGTTCAGCTCAGGCTGAACAAAAGTAGTTCCCTCTTCCTCCATGTTTCATCCCTTCATCCTTTGTCTACCCCCATCCCCTATTCCCCCATCATCCCCCTAAATTAAGGGCAGCACAGTGGCTCAGTGACTAGTGATTAGCAGTGCAGCTGTGTGGAGGATCCTCTCCCTGTGTCTGCGTGGGTTTTCACCTGGTACTCAGGTTTCCTCCCACAAAAAAAAAAAAAGTGTCATCTTTTTGGGTTTTCACCTGGTGATCAGGTTACCTCCCATCTTAAAGATATACAAAAAAGCGAAATCAAATAAAGAAATAGAAATCAATACAATAATATCTCAAACTGTGTCTTTTGGAATAAACTGTGAGTTTAAGTCAACTACATTTGAGTGAACATGTGAGACCATTGAATACACTCTAGAGCAAAGTTAAAGAAACTCTTTTCTGGGAGTTGATCTTTTAACTCTTCTCAGGAGTTAAAATATTAATCCCATGTAGAGTGAAATACAACTCTACTTTGAGTTAATTTAAGGTGAACCTTTCATAATTTTAACAGTCAACACTTAATAGTATATTTTTTTAACACTTAATATTTCAAAACCAACATATCTTAGGTAAAAATGACTACATTGATCACCACACATTTTTATTAAAAAAACACTGTTCAACAATGCTGTGTGGATACTAGTAATGTGACAAGTTACATTTTGAATCACTAACTGTGCAAACATTTTGCAGCAAACATTTACATTATTTAGTCTTATTTTGACTTATAAGATTTGTGATAAGAATTGTGATATATAAAGATTTTTTGCATTTTCAATTAAAAACATTTATGGTGTCATATGGTTTTGCAGGTATCTAAATGTATTTTATTAGGTGTGTAGAATATGCTGTGGGCTAGAACATATCTGCAGCACAGTAGCCTATTTAATTTAAAATGCTATTTTTTTACACACATTCATATATTGTGCCTTCCTGAGACTTGAAAATTGCAGTAGATCATATTTCTATTTAGATTACATTTTGATTAGTTGTGTAGTCCCAGTCAGTTTTAAATTAAACTGCTATAAGGGAAGCTTAACAGTTGAGACACTGTGTGGTTAAATGGAGACACAGAAAGAAATTTGGATATTCAAAACTAAAAAAAAATGTCAATACTATATCTCTATGCAAAAAGTTCAAATGTTGTATTAATGCACTGCACAGATATCTGACAAGATTATAAAGAATGTATCTGTGATGCAGGATTGTATTAACATGAGGTGGATTTTAAAGCTGTGATTTAAGTACATGAACATTTACATAAACATAAGGATCAATTAAATATAGTTTCTATTCAGCCAATAATGCTGATAAATTAAATAATACGACATAAAATCACACCCATATGATATCTGGGCACCAAAAGATTTGAAATGTTTTCATCTAACATCTAAACATTGTCACTGCATAAACTTATTAATGCATTACAATAATCTCCAATTGTTTAAAAATGGTGCATGAACCACAATATCTGGAATTAGATCGTCTTGACAAACCTTTTGATATTTCACCAGATGATCTTGTTGGGTCGCTTCCTTCCAGCTGGTTTGGTGAGAGGATGCAGAGAGACAAGAGGAGAAGCCATGTGGCTGTCCCACTCTGAAGACAGTGGAAATAACATGATTTACTCAAGAAAGTCTGTCTTCAAGTTACCTCTTGTCTTCTGCTGTTCATCTAAACTCTGAAACCTCACTGCTGAGACTGGGCCAGTCATTACAAAGGTGTGCTGTTTATCTAAAATATTTCCTCTTGGTTAAATAGCACTGCTCTGAAACTGAGTCTTGAATATTTCACAGAGTAGAAACATCATAGAGTTTCAATAAAGAGCTGCAGAATGATGCACAGCATACAGGAAGTAGATAATACGGTCAGACAGGATTGTCAAATTGTATGTTAAGTCCAGCTGAAATTACATTTTGTCATCCAAAATAATGCCAACGGTTTATTTAACTGCACTGTTTATAGTTCTTTATTATTAAAAGGCAAAACAAAAGTATACATAGTGTATATTCAAGCAATTAAATGAATGATTGTCATTATTTCTAAAAAAAAAAACTAAAAAAAAAGATATTGATATGATATTATGCAAACATATTTCATACAACAGGTATTTTTGGTCAAAGTCTGATGTTTGCACTGAACTACTTACTAAATAGAGCTTGTAGTTGCCTTTCACAGCAGAATAGGCTCCAAAAGTTTCAGAGGAAAGCACAGGCTAACAGTCCCAGCAACTTGACCTTTGACCTGTTTCAGTGTTCAACAGGGTTGACAGGAGAAATGGGTACATGGAGGGAGGACTTTGAGGGCTTTCTATGACATTTTGCAACGTGATTTTTTTTTTTTTTTTTTTTAACTTTTACGACATACCATGGTATGACCATTGTTTTAACGTTTGACAATCTACAAAAATCACTTTTTTCAATATAAATTGCATGAATTCATTCAGCATACTATAAAAGGGCACCTTGATGAGTTTTTTTTTCACTTTTTCAACTTACTATAGTATTCACATCTTCTACAGTGACTTTATTTAACACACTATAATAAGGATGTGTTTTTAGGGGCGGCAGTAGCTCAGTCTGTAGTGACTTGGGCTGGGAATCGGAGGGTCACCAGTTCAAGTCCAGGTGTTGACTGGAAGCTGGAGAGGTGCCTGTTCTTCCTCCTGGGCACTGCCGAGGTGCCGTTGAGCAAGGCACCGAACCCCCAACTGCCGCCTGGATATGGGGCAGCACTCTCACTCTGACACCTCTCCTCAGTGCATGTGTGTTTCATAACTTGTGTGTGTGTGTAATGTGCAACTGAAAATAAAAAATACTAACAGACTAATAAAGGAATTCTTCTTCTTCTTGACATTTTACATGATGACTATTTTCACACTTTCTGACATGACATTTTTTCTTTTGCCTTTCAACTTTTCTTGACTTATATTGTGAAATCATCAACATACTATAGTGAGGCTTTTTTTGCATTTCATGACATTACCTTTTTTGTCCTTTTTTGACATAAATACTATGACAATTTTTTGCTATTTATTTTTTTTTCTCAACTTTTCTCAACAGTGTTTTTATATTTTATGCAAACAATTTGATTTATTACGTGACAGTTTTTCAACATTTTTGGACTTACTATGACATGTTGAACATGTTTGTTGATTTTTTTTTCTTTTTACATTTTGGATTTGCTATAATGTGGATTCTTTTCAGCCCTTTTCACCAAATTTTAATCTGAATTCATTCAACAATTTTTTGTAAGTCTTTCTCTTCATATTTTACTGTTTTCAACTTACTATACAATGACATATTTACCATGCTGTGCTGTGAGTTTCTGACAATATTTTTCATCTACTATTTCAATGACATTTTTAGGTTAGCACTGTGGTCTCACAGCAAGAAGGTACTGGGTTCAAATCGCAGGCCCAGGGCCTTTCTGTGTGGAGTTTGCATGTTCTCATGTCTGCATGGGTTCCAAAAACATGCATGGGGATTAGGTTAATTGGTTAATTTAAATTGAGCGTAGGTGTGAATGTGAGTGTCAGTGGTTGTCTGTCTCTATGTGTCCTGTGATGAACTGGACACTTGTCCAGGGTGTACCCTGTCTTTCACCCTAAGACAACTGGGATAGGCTCCAGCCCCCTGACCCTATGAGAGGAAAAGTGGTAGATAATGGATGGATGGATGATAACACCAGGGACAAATTATGAGCCCCCTCCATCATGGATGTCTGCTGTGATTTTAGGGCTAGGCACACAGGCAACAGCTAGTCTGTCGGTTTATAACTACTGCTCTGGTATAGCTGATAGCCTATTGCTCATAGCTGCTAGCCTGTGAATTATTGGTGCTAGCCTGTGAATTATAGCTGCTAGCCTGTGGATTATAGCTGCTAGCCTGTGAATTATAGCTGCTAGCCTGTGGATTATAGCTGCTAGCCTGTGAATTATAGGTGCTAGCCTGTGGATTATAGCTGCTAGCCTGTGAATTATAGCTGCTAGCCTGTGGATTATAGCTGCTAGCCTGTTGATTATAGCTGCTAGCCTGTGAATTATAGGTGCTAGCCTTTGAATTATAGGTGCTAGCCTGTGGATTATAGGTGCTAGCCTGTGGATTATAGCTGCTAGCCTGTGAATTATAGGTGCTAGCCTGTGGATTATAGCTGCTAGCCTGTGAATTATAGCTGCTAGCCTGTTGATTATAGCTGCTAGCCTGTGAATTATAGGTGCTAGCCTGTGAATTATAGGTGCTAGCCTGTGGATTATAGCTGCTAGCCTGTGAATTATAGCTGCTAGCCTGTGGATTATAGGTGCTAGCCTGTGGATTATAGCTGCTAGCCTGTGAATTATAGGTGCTAGCCTGTGAATTATAGGTGCTAGCCTGTGAATTATAGGTGCTAGCCTGTGGATTATAGGTGCTAGCCTGTGGATTATAGCTGCTAGCCTGTGAATTATAGGTGCTAGCCTGTGGATTATAGCTGATAGCCTGTGGATTATAGCTGCTAGCCTGTGGATTATAGCTGCTAGCCTGTGGATTATAGGCCCTAGCCTGTGGATTATAGCCTGTGGTAGTTGCTGGCTTGTGGTTTAGAGTTGCTGGTCTGTGGTTAATATATGCTACTCGGTGAATTACAACTACTAATCTGGTTTATGGCTGCTAGGCTGTGGTTAATAGCTGCATAGCTGCTAGCCTTAGCTTGTAGCTGCTAGTCTGCGGTTTATAGTTGCTAGTCTTTGGCTAACAGTTGCTAGTATGCGGTTTGGACCTGCTAGCCTGATTTACTGCCGCGAGGCTGTGGTTAATAGTTGTTAAACTGTTTCTTATAGCTGCTAGTCTGTGGCTAACTGCAGCTAGTCTGTGGCTTATAGATGCTAGTTTGTTGCTTCTAGCTGCCAGCCTATGGTTTAGAGCTGCTAGTCCATAAGTAATTAAATCAAGATGAATCAAGTCTTTTCCTATGAAACAAACTTCTGCTCACAAAACATCAAACAGGAGACAGAATTTATGGATCAGTTTGTATAAAGTTTTTTCATCTTTTGCTGCTGGTTCAATGAGTTTTGTTCTAAGTGTGATATGACCATGGGACTGTTTCTCTGTCATTATCATTTTATAAAGCGAAAATGCTAGCACCACTATATGTGTGTGCTGTTATTTAGCTGCTGTTTTTAGTAAAAACCATAATCATGAGCCTTTAGCTGAGCTTCTTCCTGTTATGTTGGTATGAGATAAACATACATCATAATGCAGAGCTCTTTTTTATTGAGATTGGATTAGACTAGATAAAACTTTAGTGATTCTTTCAGTCAGTGGCCTCCGGGAAATTAGCAGTTAGAAAAACTTGGATGTGCACAGATGGATGAAAACCTGCTGCAAGGAAACTCCACAGAGGCCAGGCTGATGCTGTGATGACATCACTGACCGTACAGACACTTGCAACCTTGACAGGTGCATCAATCATAAATAAGAATCAGTTCTACTCTAATATATATTGGTGGTTTTCCACCCTATAGGCCAGCACAGATGTCCCCTATTGGTGGCACCAGGACAAGTCAATACCATTGTTCCCTAATGCATAATTCATGAGCTCACATGGTGATTTATGGGTGATCTAAAATGGCTTCCCCTATCCACTGGAGCATGCTGTCATGATAATTAGAGCTCGCTGGTGACACAGTGGTGTTCTTGGTCATTTTAAAGCTCCAGCTCTGTTCAGACAGATGGTTATATTCATTTTAAAGCTCCAGCTCTGTCTTCCCAAACTTTATCAAAGGAGGGAGTGTTACAGCGATCTCATGAGTGACCTTTAGAGGGTCTGGTTAAAGGTCAGGCTGAAGGGAGGGATGACACTGAATGTTGTTGTGTTTGGTTGCTCGGGGCGACCATGAAAGGAGGAGGAGGAAAGTGTCTTTGAGTGTGCAGGGAACTTCCTGTTCTTGTGGTGAATGTACCCTAGAAATAGGGATCAGTTTACACATAAAGCTGGACTACTGCAGACTGCCAGGAGCAGCACGTTCTGCATAAGGTGCTGAATGTTAAACTATTGCTTTCTATTATCATATAATCATCATATCATCATTTCAAAGCTAGCATGATCCTAGGTAATAACATCTGGAGGGTTCCCATCCTCCCACCAGCAGCTGTACTGTCAGCAGCTGGTCTGGTCTGTGGTGGTCTTTGTTGTCATGACGTCAGAACTGCATTCTTCCTGTTTCCTCTTCCTGCCTCTCATACGGGGAAGGGGTGGGTCACCACATCCTTTGGAAAGCTTTTGTCTTTCATATTGTCAACTGAATTGAGACCAGCTGACCGGCTTGGTTCACAGCAACAAGACTGGACCACCATAGACCTGGTCATCTGTCACAGAGTGTGTAAGTGGGTTGGTCCTGAGCAAATCAGTGGGTCTGGATCATGGTGCTGATCAGAGGATCTGGATCATAGTCTGAATAATTGTCTGGATCATGATCTGGATCATGGTCTTGATCATGGTCTGGAACATGGTGCTGATAAGACAGTCCAGTCTTTCTCAGTGATGTCACCATGATGTAATGACACCTCCTCCCTGCAGCTGATGATGACATCACACAGTTAAATGCTGTCCAAGCTGCTGAGGATTTTGATTCTTGTTGTGGTGATTGTCCTGCTTCATTTATCACAGGTCGTCATTCTGTGACTTCATTCTATTCTGTTGTGTTCTGTTCTGTTCTATGTGGATGTCCAATCAGTTTTGATGGATCTTCAGTGGAGCTGGACCTAGAATAAAGGAGAGACTGTTTCCGTGAAACTGAGTGAAAAAGGAGGTGATGAAGGGGATAAACAGGAAGTGGTTGTCCACAATAAAACAGTTTTAAAAGTGTTTCAGTGGAGGGAGGAGGGAAGGAAAGGTGGGAGTAAACAGGGAAGGAAGGGAAGTCCCCACTGCCTGATGGGAGTATTGTTGAGGATATTTGTGTGATGGTGATAAGAACTGATCACAGTGCTGCCAGAAGAGACGCAGAGACTTCAAACCTGGTCAGACCCTACTGGAGGAGCCCCTGAGGACTGGACTTTATCTGGACCTGGATCAGTGTTATGTAGCTGTGGACAGTGGCCTCTCCTGTTTGAATGGTCCAGACCAGCAGCAGCATGGGATCATTAATGTGTAAGTGATGAACACTGTTTTCAGTCAGCTGGTACCAGTCCAGCATCATTAACCACCAGTTAGTGCCTGGACCACTTTTAGACTGAACTGTTTTAACCAGACCAGTTTTAGACTGAACTGTTTTAATTGGACCTGTTATAGCCTGAACTACTTTAACCAGACCAGTTGAACCAGTTTTAACTGGACCTGGTGTTACTAGTGATAACTATATTTATCTATTCTATATAAAAAAAAAAGGGCGGCAGTGGCTCAGTCTGTAGTGACTTGGGCTGGGGATCGGAGGGGTGCCGGTTCAAGTCCAGGTTGGACCAAGTTTGGAGAGTGGACTGGTGGCTGGAGAGGTGCCAGTTTCTCCTCCTGGGCACTGCTGAGGTGCCCTTGAGCAAGGCACCGAATCCCCAGCTCCCCGGGCACCTTACATGGCAGCCCACTGCTCCCTGGGGGGATGGGTTAAATGCAGAGGACAAATTTCATGTATGTAGCGATATATATGTGACAAGATTAGATTAGGTTTTTATTGTTCCCAAGGGGAAATTCATTTTCACAGCACTGTACATGTTCAGACATAAACAAAAACACCAACACAGACGGCACCAGATCACGGCACAAATCACAAGCCCCCACACAAGTATCTATCTATTCTATTCTATTCTATTCTACAGCACAGTTAATGAAATAGCTCAGGTGTTTTGTTCACTGGTGGACAGGTACATGAACTACAGCTGGTTTATTTTAACGTCCTGCTGTCAGTCAAACCAACCTTTGCTCTTCTTTTAACGGAGAAATCCCCTCCAGCTCTGATAGATCGGAACAGGTTAGCAGCTAGGCTAACCTGTTCAGGAGGAGCCATGTTGCCTGGAGCTGGTGTAAACTGCTTGTTGGGACTCCAAGCCTTAACCTGTATCCTCACCAGGCAGGTTTGTGTGATCTCATGATGTCAGAAGAATACAACCAATTAGGTGGAGCTTTGGACCTTCTTACAGACACTCTTTTATCCAGTTGCTCGTCCATCCTGTTAACATCTCATTTGGAGGCAGGAGTTGAATGTGTGGACAGGTGATTTGTTATTGTAATTACACGAGATGCTGTAATCCAGCTCTACTGCTGCTGAAAATATGACCTGAGTTATGGATGCAGAGCAGTGAGCAGTTCCTCAGCACAGGAACTACCTGCTGATGTCCTGTGATAAGCATAGATTATGACGCAGCGTCTTCAGTGACTGACAGCAGCACTGAGCATTATACCACTGCCTCTGCTGCAGGGCATGATGGGTAGAGCCAGGAGAGGTGGCGTTTACCTGGAGATGGACACTTTGGGCATGTCTCACTGTTCACTCTGTGGTAAATATGGACCGGCATATTCCACCGTTCGGATTGCCACCGCTGAGATGGAATCCTTCTACTACTTCCTGGAGGTGTGTAAGAAGTCAGCCATGACAAGTATGTCTGCCCACCAACAGGCCTGAAGGTCTAAAGACTAGAGCACAACTACTTTTACTTCAGTAAAATACATGCTAGTATTCACCGCTGGAGTATTGCTTTCCTGGCTTTGGGGTGCCAGCAGAGGTGTTGCTGACTGATCAAACCAGATGTTTCGGGGGTAGAAGTTATTTAGTTCCTAACCTTCAGTCTACAGATTCAGACTGAACTAACAGACGGATTTCATTTCGTTGAGGTGAAGCTGCCGTCCAGGCTGCATTCCTGAATAGTGACAGACATTATGAGGCAGAACACTCAAAAGAACATCAAAGCGGGCAGAAAGACAAAAACAATGTGCTGCAAGATGACCCTTGACCTCTGAATGGAAATACATTCTTTATGCAGACAAGAAATAAACTGCATGCTCAGGAAAGGTTGATCTTATTGTGAAAGGTTAGAGGTTTCCACATCCTGTCAGAAAGTGGCCGGCTGAAGCTTAAGATTCCTACCCTAACCCTAACCAGAGTTTGACTTACACATTGGCTTTTGGGGGCGCCCTGTTTTACGGTGCACACCACGACTTTCTGAGGAAAACTCCACAGTTACCACAGCAATGTGATTAATACTGTCAGACACATTTCATATGGGAATAATAGCAGCAAGGGTGTGCAGTGGTAAGCACTGTTGCCTCACAGCAAGAAGGTACTGGGTTTGATTCCCAGCCCAGGATCTTTCTGTGTGGAGTTTGCATGTTCTCCCCATGTCTGCATGGGTTCTCTCCACTACTCCGGCTTCCTCCTACCATCCAAAAACATGCATGGAGGAGGTCAACTGGCTGATCTGGATTAAAAGTGTGAATGGATGTCTGTCTCGATATGTCCTGTGATGAACTGGAGACTTGTCCAGGGTGTACCCTGTCTTTCACCCTAAGGTGCCATCCACACAACAACGGAATTCTGTGAATCCAACAAACTTTAATGCCGATTCTGCCTTGCGTACAGACGGCTCCGGCATTGTCAGTGACCCAAAACGTTATTTTCTGACAACGGGTTCCAGAGTGAGAAGATCTGACAATGCCATCTTGGCCTTGCCATGTGTACCCGGCGTTGTTGCTAACGATGACGTCACGCCATCACGTGACCAGAAGGAGTAGTAAACAAGGACTTCATGCCCATGCTCATTGCATTCTTTCATTCTTTTTCGTGGGTCTCTCTCTGTGTTTCTTTGCAGCGCTACGTATCGGCGTGGCATATGTATTACATCCTTATCACTCGTTATTGCATTGCCATGTAGACAGAAATAATTCTGGCAACGTTCTCACAAGCGTTGTCGTGTCGTTGTATTGTGGATGGGGCCTAAGACAGCTGGGATAAGAGACACTGGAAGGGGTGACACTTCCCCTTTCTATACCTTCCTGCTGTGTTTTTAAATCAATGAGGACTTTTTATTTTTACCAACTGCTCCTGTGATAGAGAAGTCTGGAACATCATTTACAAAAAGTATATGCATATATTATGATATGACAGTACAGTGGATATCTAGTGGATAGTGGATGGTGGATATAGACATCAGTGACCCAGCAGGGTGTCCAGTGTGAACATGTGACTAACTTTACTCACTGCTCCTCTACATGGGGAGGCTACAAACACTCCTTTGATAACACTTTGCAGACTGTATCCAACATTTACACTGAGTTAGTCTGCTGAATGATGGACAGAGTCACTGGATAGTGCTGATGATGGATGAGCTCTATTTACTGTGAATGATGAGAGTAACACGCTTTGATCGCAGCTGCAGTGCTAACGAGGCTGATTAATGTGAATTCAAAAAACAAACAAACAAACAAACACGCCTCCACTGGACAGATAACACTCAGACTCCTTAAGACTCCTTAGTCTCTGGCCACAGATCTGTTATCAGCAGATCCTGTCATCAGACATCCTCTGATTGTCTTCTTTGTCTGACACCTTTTTCCTGACTGAGGACCAATAGGAAACATCGCCCCCCTACTGGACCTTGAGACAAGACACCCAAAAATAACACCACCTGTGGAAGCTCTGATAGCGCTCATGACTCTGACAGCTCTGATACATCTAATAGCTCTGATACTGAATCTCTGATATCTCTTAGAGCTCTGATATCTCTGCACAATGAGAGTGAAGGAGGAATACTAATACAATTTTAGTAGTGGCTCATAACAGAGAGGATATAGACAGATCACTTTTAGTTCCATGTCGTTGAACAGAGCCAACATGTTTTCATCATTGGTTTAATATCCAGAGGCTATGTATGCTGCAGAATTTAAAACATAACTGCTGCTGACTGCAGCACATGATGTTTTAACCCTAACCCTATTATACAGTGTACAGGAAGTGATCTTTTATCTTTGATACATTGTGTTACAGCTTGATTCATCTAATCTACAGCTGTTGACTTTTAAGTGCTAATTTGCCTCTGTGTTTTATATCAAACTGTACAGAAGTGTTCATAGCTCCATGTGCTGCTTTCTGTTTTTAAACATCATGAGACATTCAGGTCCTGCAGGCTCAAGGAGTTCTGGTCACATGATGCCTCTAGCAGCAAGGCCTGCTGGGAAGACAGAGTAGGTCCTTTCATAACTGTGGAAACAGCTTGTTAATGCGACCAACTTCAGTCTGCACAGGAATGCTACTGTGGTTCAGCTGCATGCACTGGAAACACTCAATTCCAGATACAAGCACATGTGCCTAAATGTGCAGTTCATGTGACCAAATGTGCAGTACATGTGCAGCAGATGTGCAGTGAATGAGCTAAACCGAGTTAAACTGAGATAAAACTGAGATAAACAAACAGGAAACCAGCAGCCTCAGCCTGACTTCTGATTGGCTGCTCCTCCACAGCTGGAAAAAGTGACCACAGTGACTCTGAGACGTCTGAGGATGAGGACGGTGATGAAGAAGCAGCTGCTGGCAGAAAAGGGCTGCATGTTGTGTTGTCCTTGAGAATAGTTACTGGGATTACTGGTGTTTCTGGAAGGATCTACGTTCCTGTCTGTGTCGGAGAAGGAGAAGCATTATGAAGAGGGTGAAACATGTTCTAGGTACATAAAGTCGACTCACTGTGGTTAGTCTGAGTGTTGAGATAGAAAAGTCATCAGTGGATTTACACTGTGGAGCTACAAAATTGTATAATGAATATATAATATGTACTATTCATACATGCAGTGTGTTGTTTGGTTGTTGTCTGGTGCTGAGAGGAAACACTGCCTTCTGCCGCTGCATGTTTTTTCCATTTTTGTGTCAGTCTGCTAGTGAGGCACTTTAGTTTGCAACGCATTAACCTTTACAAAGCTGATGCTGGAGCTGTTGGCTAGAGAATAAATACCTGTTGATCAGTACCAGATGTGTGAACAGCTGATGCAGACAGGGAATAAGACAGCCAAAAGACATCGCCATGACTCCGGTCAGTGATTGACGGACTGAGTTATGATCAGACAGAAACTTGCCATCCTGTAGGAACAGATCCACACATTAAACCACTACAGGACACTGAGACACAACATTTTTATTTACTTAATCAATCCATCCATCCATCCATTTTCTACCTCTTATCCTCTCATAGGGTCGGGGGTGTTGGAGCCTATCCCAGCTGTCTTAGGGTGAAAGACAGGGTACACCCTGGACAAGTGTCCAGTTCATCACAGGACACATAGAGACAGACAACCACTCACACTCACATTCACACCTACGGTCAATTTAAATTAACCAGTTAACCTAATCCCCATGCATGTTTTTGGATGGTGGGAGGAAGCCGGAGTACCAGAGAGAACCCACACAGACATGAGGAGAACATGCAAACTCCACACAGAAAGGCCCCGGGCCGGGAATCGAACCCAGTACCTTCTTGCTGTGATGCGACAGTGCTAACCACTACACCACAGTGCCACCCTTATTTGTTTAATGTGCTTACTTGATAATAACAACTAGTTTCTCATCACAAGGAAGCACAGAGCTAACCTAGCTCTTACCCTAACCCTAACCGGGCGGAAACACTGTCTATGAGCATCAGAACAACAACTGAGGAGTTTTTCCTTCAACATACACAAAGAGCAGCTGAGAGCAGTAAACTAGAAACTAGATTAGACCCTGTCTGACAGAAGCCTGAACACCTGACAGAAGCCTGATCACCTGACAGAAGCCTGATCACCTGCTTCTGTGTTCTGCTTCCTCTCAGTTTCTTTAACTGGAGTGCACCAAACGTGTGATTTCCTGCTTACCTGTCAACAGTCTGCTGGCTGCCGTTTCTCCAGGACTGTAGAGTCCATGTTCTACTGTGTTCTGCTGTCACGTTCCATGTTCTGATGTCTGTGTCTCTCCTTGCAGATGAGATCATGCAGCAGGAGATCAGGCCTCTGCTGGCCATGGACATCATAGAACAGCTTCATCGCCAGTTTGCCTTGCTCTCAGGTATTTAAAAAAGACTCCCTGTCCTCTGTCCTTCTGTCCCTCTGTCCTACTGTCCAGCTGTCCTACTGTTCTACTGTCCTAATGTACTTTTGTCCCCCTGTCCTACTGTCCTAATGTCCTTTTGTCCCCCTGTCCTACTGTCCAGCTGTCCTACTGTTCTACTGTCCTAATGCCCTTCTGTTGCTCTGTCCTACTGTCCTTCTATCCTAATGTTCTACTGGTCTCAGAGTGGTTTATAATGGTCTCTGGTCTCAAGTGTCTGCTAAAAACACAATTATGGGTGCTTTTCACTCATGATTCAAGTGGTCCAAGGAAGGACCAGTGGTGAACCAGAGACAGGATCATGAGAGGACAAGGATCACTGATGCAGGTGGGGATTGAAGGCTGGTCCTGGTGGTCTGATCCAACAGACCAGAGGAGTTAATGCTGCTGAAGATAGAAAGGAGTCAGATAGCACAGAATAAACCTTCAGGGTCTGGAGAAGTTCTGGTCAGAACCTCTTCTGTGTGGTTCATCTCTCAGCTGATAACAGTCTTTTAGTCTGGAGGATTTCCAGCTCAGCATCACCATCATGTGGCTGTTCTGCCTGAGTCCTGTCTCTGTTCATCCTCTCATGTGAAAACTTTAATTCAAACCTAATAATCTTTATTACGTTGAATGGTTCATTGTGTTTATTTATGCCGTTTATTTACTGATTTGTGTAGTTACACATTTATACATTGTTTATTGATCTATATTAGCTGTTAGTCCTGTACAGATCTATTTGTTTATTGATCTATATTAGTTATTAGTACTGTACAGATCTATTTGTTTATTGATCTATATTAGTTATTAGTCCTGCACAGATCTATTTGTTTATTGATCTATACTAGTTATTAGTCCTGTACAGGTCTATTTGTTTATTGATCTATATTAGTTATTAATCCTCAGGTCGTTTTTATAATGTTGCTATGTCCTCATTACTGCTGGATCTGGAGATTTTAATGTGAGTGGAAAGAATAAAGGATGATGGAAAGAATTTACTTAACTTGTGTCTAAATGTTGTTTTTAAAGTAATGAACAGTGTTTGACCTGAGCTGTGTCGATACCTGACGGATGAACAGTAAGTGTTCTGTTGTTTTTGTTGTTTGTGTAGAATAATTGTTGTTGTGTTGCAGGAGGTCGGGGGAAAGATGGCGCCCCCATCATCGTCTTCCCAGAGTTCTCCAGCTTCAGTGAAGTGCCAGAGGAAGACTTCCTCAACGTTGTTACCTACCTGACCAGCATACCCAGGTACACCATACAGAGTACACCCTGCAGAGTACACCCTGCAGAGTACACCATGCAGAGTACACCTTGCAGAGTACACCATACAGAGTACACCCTGCAGAGTACACCCTGCAGAGTACACCCTGCAGAGTACACCTTGCAGAGTACACCATACAGAGTACACCCTGCAGAGTACACCCTGCAGAGTACACCATGCAGAGTACACCATACAGAGTACACCCTGCAGAGTACACCATACAGAGTACACCATACAGAGTACACCCTGCAGAGTACACCCTGCAGAGTACACCATACAGAGTACACCCTGCAGAGTACACCCTGCAGAGTACACCATACAGAGTACACCCTGCAGAGTACACCATGCAGAGTACACCTTGCAGAGTACACCATACAGAGTACACCCTGCAGAGTACACCATACAGAGTACACCCTGCAGAGTACACCTTGCAGAGTACACCTTGCAGAGTACACCCTGAAAAGTACACCCTGCAGAGTACACCATACTGAGTACACCATACAGAGTACACCCTCCAGAGTACACCATACAGAGTACACCCTGCAGAGTACACCATACAGAGTACACCCTGCAGAGTACACCCTGCAGAGTACACCATGCAGAGTACACCATACAGAGTACACCCTGCAGAGTACACCCTGCAGAGTACACCCTGCAGAGTACACCATGCAGAGTGCACCCTGCAGAGTACACCCTGCAGAGTACACCATACAGAGTACACCCTGCAGAGTACACCCTGCAGAGTACACCTTGCAGAGTACACCATACAGAGTACACCCTGCAGAGTACACCATACTGAGTACACCATACAGAGTACACCCTGCAGAGTACACCCTCTAGAGTACACCATACAGAGTACACCCTGCAGAGTACACCCTGCGGAGTACACCATACAGAGTACACCCTGCAGAGTACACCATACAGAGTACACCCTGCAGAGTACACCATACTGAGTACACCATACAGAGTACACCCTGCAGAGTACACCCTGCAGAGTACACCATACAGAGTACACCCTGCAGAGTACACCATACTGAGTACACCATACAGAGTACACCCTGCAGAGTACACCCTCTAGAGTACACCATACAGAGTACACCCTGCAGAGTACACCCTCCAGAGTAGACCATACAGAGTACACCATACAGAGTACACCCTGCAGAGTACACCTTGCAGAGTACACCTTGCAGAGTACACCCTGAAAAGTACACCCTGCAGAGTACACCATACTGAGTACACCATACAGAGTACACCCTCCAGAGTACACCATACAGAGTACACCCTGCAGAGTACACCATACAGAGTACACCATACAGAGTACACCCTGCAGAGTACACCCTGCAGAGTACACCATGCAGAGTACACCATGCAGAGTACACCATACAGAGTACACCCTGCAGAGTACACCCTGCAGAGTACACCATGCAGAGTACACCATACAGAGTACACCCTGCAGAGTACACCTTGCAGAGTACACCTTGCAGAGTACACCCTGAAAAGTACACCCTGCAGAGTACACCATACTGAGTACACCCTCCAGAGTACACCATACAGAGTACACCCTGCAGAGTACACCATACAGAGTACACCCTGCAGAGTACACCATGCAGAGTACACCATATAGAGTACACCCTGCAGAGTACACCCTGCAGAGTACACCATGCAGAGTACACCATACAGAGTACACCCTGCAGAGTACACCATGCAGAGTACACTCTGCAGAGTACACCATGCAGAGTACACCCTGCAGAGTACACCATAAAGAGTACACCCTGCAGAGTACACCATACTGAGTACACCACACAGAATACACCCTGCAGAGTACACCCTCTAGAGTACACCATACAGAGTACACCCTGCAGAGTACACCCTCCAGAGTAGACCATACAGAGTACACCATACAGAGTACACCCTGCAGAGTACACCTTGCAGAGTACACCTTGCAGAGTACACCCTGAAAAGTACACCCTGCAGAGTACACCTTGCAGAGTACACCTTGCAGAGTACACCCTGAAAAGTACACCCTGCAGAGTACACCATACTGAGTACACCATACAGAGTACACCCTGCAGAGTACACCATACAGAGTACACCCTGCAGAGTACACCCTACAGAGTACACCCTGCAGAGTACACCCTGCAGAGTACACCATACAGAGTACACCCTGCAGAGTACACTCTGCAGAGTACTCCCTGTGGAGTACATCTTACAGAGTACACCATACAGAGTACACCCTGCAGACTACACCCTACAGAGTACACCATACAGAGTACACCCTACAGAGTACACTCTGCAGAGTACTCCCTGCGGAGTACATCTTACAGAGTATGCCATACAGGTTACACCTTAGTAGTAGTAGTAGCAAATTGGCTTCAGGCACACAACAGCTGTCCTCTCACTTCCTGTCGTCTCACCTGTCCTTTCACTTCCTGTCCTCTCATCTGTCCTTTCATTTCTTGTCCCCAGTCTGGACGCTGCCAGCATTGGCTTCATCATCATCATTGACCGGCGGAAGGACAAATGGAGCTCAGTGAAGGCCTCCCTGTCCAGGATTGCTGTGAGTACATTAAGAGCCTCAAAGACTGAATGAATGACTGAGAACAATTATGGGATGTCTTGGAGACGTCTTGGAAACTGACATGTTGCTATGGTATCTAGGGGGCGTTTCCTGGAAATCTGCAGCTGGTGCTGGTTCTGAGGCCGTCCCGGTTCTTCCAGAGGACCATAGCAGACATCGGCATCAAGCTGCACAAGGATGACTTCAAGATGAAGGTACTGATGGTCGTGGTCCAGTACCAGAGGCTCTGGTTTAGTACTGGTGATCCTGGTCCAGTACCAGAGGCTCCGGTTTAGTGCTGGTGGTCCTTGTCCAGTACCACAGGCTCTGGTTTAGTGCTGGTGGTCCTTGTCCAGTACCAGAGGCTCTGGTTTAGTGCTGGTGGTCCTTGTCCAGTACCAGAGGCTCCGGTTTAGTGCTGGTGATCCCGGTCCAGTACCAGAGGCTCCGGTTTAGTGCTGGTGATCCCGGTCCAGTACCAGAGGCTCCGGTTTAGTGCTGGTGATCCCGGTCCAGTACCAGAGGCTCCGGTTTAGTGCTGGTGATCCCGGTCCAGTACCAGAGGCTCCGGTTTAGTGCTGGTGATCCCGGTCCAGTACCAGAGGCTCCGGTTTAGTGCTGGTGATCCCGGTCCAGTACCAGAGGCTCCGGTTTAGTGCTGGTGGTCCCGGTCCAGTACCAGAGGCTCCGGTTTAGTGCTGGTGGTCCCGGTCCAGTACCAGAGGCTCCGGTTTAGTGCTGGTGATCCCGGTCCAGTACCAGAGGCTCCGGTTTAGTGCTGGTGATCCCGGTCCAGTACCAGAGGCTCCGGTTTAGTGCTGGTGATCCCGGTCCAGTACCAGAGGCTCCGGTTTAGTGCTGGTGATCCCGGTCCAGTACCAGAGGCTCCGGTTTAGTACTGGTGATCCCGGTCCAGTACCAGAGAGTCTGGTTCTGAAGTATAGACTGTCTGCAGATCGTGATGCTGAACTCTCTGACCGACCTTCATGGTTACGTGGATAAGGACCAGCTGACCCGGGACCTGGGAGGAAGCCTGGAGTACTGTCACAGCCAGTGGATCCACCACCGGACTGTGAGTAAACCTTTATTTTGACAGTGCCAGGATGTAAACCTTTATTGTGACAGGCGCTCTCTCTCTCCAGGCCGTAGAGAACTTTGCCGTCACAGTGAAAACCACAGCCCAGATGTTGCAGAAGTTTGGGATGGACCTGGCAGAGACAGAGCTGCCCAACAACGTCCATTGCACCAAAGACCTGCTCACAGCCCACAGCGACAAACACAACAAGCTCAAGGTGATACGATGCAGTAAACAGTAAATGAACAATAAACAGTCAACAAGAAAGAATAAAATACCTCACAGCTGCAGAGATCTGCCTCTCACAGTATAAAGAATTTTATGTCAAACCTGGATCTTTTCCTCGCCCTAAGCAGTAGTTCTGTTGCCTAATCCTTCCCCTCACAGTGTTCCTGCTGGGATGTATTTTCAGTCAGCAGCTTGTTTTATTGTAGACATCTAAGACGCCATCATGTTGTGTCGTACTTTAACGCATTCAGTCAGATAAGAAAACATTTTAGACAAAGAACCTCAAAGATCCAGATGTTCTACAGGTGACACTGATGTTGTCTCCTCTGTCCTGTGAACCAGGATGAACTGAAGCTGGCTCTGAAGCAGGGAACCACCCTGCTGGGCTGCATCAAGGAGCAGGCAGCCAAGTCAGAGAACCACCAACTGAACCCTGATGAGATGGAGAACCAGACCACCGTGGAGAGGTGCCCAGCTCCAACCCTCTACTATAACATATACCTGTGATATGTCTGTGATATATGAGGGTGTGGATGAACTTCCTGTCATGTGATCTAGGCTCATGGCCCAGCTGGATGAGACGGAGAACGCCTTTGAACAGTTCTGGTGTAAACACCACCTGAAGCTGGAGCAATGCCTGCAGCTACGTCACTTTGAGCAGGACTTCAGAGAGGTATGGAGGACACCTAGAGGACCGTCAGTCTGTCAAAACCAGTCTGTTAAAAACAGTCTGTCTGATAACAGGAAACCATGTCTCTATCTGTGTCCTCTTTGTCCTCATGTCTCCAGGTCAAAGTGTCTTTGGACAGCCTGATGGACAGTCTAACCAGCCTATCAGATGTCAGGGACTGTGCAGCAAGAGTTGAACACCTGTTGAAGGAGCTGAAGACACTGGAGGATAAAGCTCTGGTCAGTCCCCCTTCAGAGAGGCCACTACCTGACGACTAGCAGTACTCTGCTAGTACAGTACTGTTAGTAATACTCTACTAACAGTACTGTACTAGCAGAGTACTCCTAGCAGTACTCTTCTAGTGATGTACACTGACACCTGCAGGGTTAATGTCTTGACCCGTAGTACTGGTGATCCCAGTTCAGTACCAGAGGATCTGGTTCAGACCTTGAACCCTGAACCTGTTCCTGGTTCACTTGACCCAGATGAAGGTTGTGACCTGTCACCCTGCAGACCTCAGTCTAGCTCTGATCCATCACAGCTGCTCAGTGAAGGCTGGTAGCTCTTCATCACAGTTTTTCATTCAGTGAAGAACAGTGTAGCTGCAGATGATGATCCTCTGATGTCTCCTGATGTTCCTCCAGCCAACCCTGGAGAAGGCCCAGCTCCATGCCCTGCATGGAGACCAGCTTATCCAGAGCAACCACTACGCCGTGGACTCCATCCGACCCAAATGTCTGGAACTCCGACGGGTCTGTGACGACTTCAGCAACGAGTCTCAGAAAAAGACAGATGTCTTGTCCAAATCCCTGCAGATCCACCTGGGCATTGATAAGGTGAGGATATGATACGTCTAAAAGGGCATAACATAGAAGAACTCACATTAAAATGACTCTACCTTTGTTTTATAGTAGATATTCTGCTTTTCACCATTTTGAACAGGAGTGAGGGATTTAAACTGAATTCACCTAAATTTGATCCACAACACTTGAATTGACTGAGAAGTCAGAAAGGAATCCAGAGTAACAACCACTAAAACACGCCCCCCAAAAAAATAAGAATACTGTGCTTTGAGATGTTTTCTTTGAAAATTCCCAAATAACAACAATAATTGTGTTTTATCATTAAAGATGGTGGATTAACCATTACAGAAACATTTTAAATATTCTGGTAATCAGTAATATTGTCAATTTAGGGCAGAGGTGGTAAACACCTGACACTGTTAGGAGGAATAATACATTTATATTTAATCTGTTTAACACAGCATGAAAAATCATTTTACAGCTGGATCTGTTAGTCATTTATGTCCAGAGTATGGATCCATGGCTGATCAGGAGTTTCATCCATCCCATCATGTGCTACCTGTCCAGATCTGCTCTCCACAGAAGATGAACAGGATCCATCACTTCCTGATTCCCATGATCCCACGCTCCATCATCACATGCAGAATAAATGACATAATGTAAAAGGCTGCAGGTGTCTGACCTGAGGACTCTTTGCAGACTGTATTGACTCTCTGTGGGCTAACAGCAGCATTACATTCAAACAGATATTGAGTCATTTGCATAGTGGTTGAGCCTGTTTGACACAGAGGCAGTTCTGACGTGTTCTGTTTATATTCAAACAGTAATAATCTATTCAAATATTCACAAGCCATTCAAACAGACATCTATTGTCAGACCTTCAGTCACAGACCAGCTACCCAGTTGCTGGACCAATGTTTGCTCACACTTCCTCCACACCCATGATTCAAATTTTTAAAATCCAAACCACAGCTTTTTCTGTGGTTCTTCAGTGGTGGAGAGGAAAGCAGAGCTAAAAGGAGAGTCTATGGAGCCAACAGGATCAGGGTGGCCACAAACACAACTCCAAATGAAAGCCAGTGTTGCTTTCTGACTGTCTTATATGAAAGATGATAAACATCTTTAAAACATCTTTTTGAAGGATGTCTCATGTCAAAATGAACTCATGTGTCACAGTTCTGGGAATTAAAACACTGAAGATGAATGCGTGAAACAAAGTGTACATAATGTGAAGGTACGGTTCATTATGGCATGATGGAGTCAAAATGTTATCATCTAAAACACAGCCTTCTAGAAATGAAGCTTCACATCTTCCTTCACCAGCCAGACTCACCAATTTATACTTTTACTGTCCAGTGATGGATTTCAGACATTTTGGGTGTACTCTTTTGTTTACTACATCTCTGACTTCACAGAAGGGTGGCACGTAGTGGTTAGTACTGGTGCCTCACAGCAAGAAGGTCCCGGGTTCGATTCCCGGCCCGGGGCCTTTCTGTGTGGAGTTTGCATGTTCTCCTCATGTCTGTGTGGGTTCTCTCTGGTACTCCGGCTTCCTCCCACCATCCAAAAACATGCATGAGGATTAGGTTAACTGGTTAATTTAAATTGACCGTAGGTGTGAATGTGAGTGTGAGTGGTTGTCTGTCTCTATGTGTCCTGTGATGAACTGGACACTTGTCCAGGGTGTACCCTGTCTTTCACCCTAAGACAGCTGGGATAGGCTCCAGCCCCCCTGACCCTATGAGAGGATAAGTGGTAGATAATGGATGGATGGATGGCTTCACTGATGAAGTTGCTTCTGTTGCGTTGCTCTGTTGTGTCATTCTGATCCATTGCTCTGATCCGTTGCTCTGCTCTGTACAGGTAAACCAGTGGTGTGAGTCTGGTGTCTACCTGCTGGCCTCTCAGGCTGTGGATAAGTGTCAGTCACAGGAAGGGGCGGAGTCAGCGCTGACAGACATCGAGCACTTCCTGGAGTCTGCAGAGAAGAACCAATTGACTGAACTGAGGAACCTCCACAACCAGTATGAGGTCATCCTGTCCGAGGACCTGAAGGTGAACATAAGCAGGAACAGTTTACAGGCATTCTGTTACTGTAACGATGAGGAGGACTGATGGCGAGCTGTCTGTCTGCAGGCGAACGTCCTGAAGGCCCTGAAGCGCCTGGAGGACGTCCAGGAGATGTTCCACAAGCGTCACGTCAGTCTGAAGAGGCTGTCAGCTAAACAGACCAGGCCAGTCCAGCCTGTTGCCCCACGTCCAGAATCCTCTCCCAAAAGACCTCCGCTGAAGAACCCACCGAGGACTGCAGGCAGCCAGCAGCGTGAGCGCATGGTCTTATAACTAGCATGGTTCTATTAAAGTTACAGAGTCTGATGGTTTATAGCTGTGATCTGAAGAAGGAAAGGACTGAAGTCATTAATACTCTGTCCTCTCCATTAAATGACTGAAGTCTTCTCCTTTCCTTGCAGCTCTGGCTCGCAGAGCATCTGATAACTCTAACAGTGGAAAACAGCCGGCCGACACAGATCTCAGCAGGAAGAAGAACATTCGTAGAACCAAAGGAGGCATCAAGGTGGCATCCTCTCACTTCACAGCACATCTCAGCATTAAAGCTCTGCTCTTGTCAGGAAGGCTGGTGTCGACCCTCAGTTACTGACAACTCTATCATTTCTGCAGTTATTGTGCCAGAAAAGTAAAAATCTGCTTAGAAGTGATTGAATGTGAGAGGATGAACTGCCAGGCCTCACTGGTCTCATCCTGATAGTCTACTGGAGTGTAAAGCCTGGTTTATGCTTCTGCGTCGTGGCGACGGCGTAGCTACGGCTACGCGGACCCTACGCCGTAGCCTGACGCGCACCTCCAAAAAATCCTGACTAGGCATCGCGTCAACGCGTTGAGATGCGAACGGCAAGGACTGTGATTGGTCCGCTCAGAACATAATTCTTCTGTCTTCTTTTTCAATTTTATCAGCTCCATCTCCAGAAACACCCGCTCCATCTCAGTTGTCATTGTTTACTGTCGGAAGAAAACCAAGGAATCTGATATGAGCCCCCAGAAGCCACACAAAGACACAGACACACCCCCTAGCAGCTTGGCAGTGAATTGCAGAGCAACGCGTTCCCTCGACGCAGAGCTTCGAATGCTCAACGACTGCGTCGGGTCTACGCCGACCCGCAGAAGCATAAACCAGGCTTAAGACACATGAGTATTTCAGCTAAACAGCTTTTTCACAACATTCACATTTTGCAAACACCAAAAATGTGAATCAAACAGTCAGCTGCACCACGAGTCCATTGGTGAGTCACACCACCTTCCTTCACTGAGTACTGTTAGCTGCTCACACAAGAAATACATGCACCAAAAAAGGTCAGAGACATTCACCGGGTGATTTTTATAGATGAAACAGGCCTTTTATTTCATAAAGGAGTATGCATGAATAAAAAATGGTTTATATGATTATTTGGTTTAATGGTTTAACTTTATGTCTTTATTTCCAGGATTATCACCAAAATGTTGCTACAAAATGTCGCTTGTAGGCCGTTTGTCCAGTTAAATATTAGCCAATGACTGAGGAGAACCTGAATGCAAACACCTGGAGAAGACATGGACAGGGACAGTCTGGGTGCACCTGGTGACCTGTCTGGTTTAGTGAAGTGAAGTTAGTTCAGTTTAAAGTCCTGTATTCCTCATGAAACTCACATATTTGTGTGTCGCAGATTGAGGTGATGCATGAAGAAAGCCAAGGAGGCTCCACCCACGTTGTACTGACCAATGAGACAGAGGAGAGTCTGTCCACCAGACGCAGGTATGGATACATGCTTCTCTGTGACATCACTACTCAACTGTGAGGTCATATGACACAGCAGCACACCTGGAACAACTGGAACTCTTATACGCCACTAAAAAGTACAATACCGTACACTTAGCAACACAGAACAGAGCAGTTATGTTGCCATGACAATGGTAATTATATTTGTACGATAATTTGGTGCTTTCTACAACAGTACCCTCAATAATTCCAGAACAGGCCAGACGTACGATAAGTTGACAAGCTCTGTTACCATGTGACCGTGTCCAGTCAATCATAGTCATTCCCTAACAGCAGATGATGTGGCTCATTAGTTCCCACCTGTCCTTTGTTTGTGATTCTTTGTTCATGTGTTTTTATCTTGTAAGGTGACCTTGAGTGTCCAGAAAGGTGTCTATAAATAAAATGTATTATTATTATTATTATTATTAGGGGTGTCCTGAGTGAACACAGAGGGACTGTATTTACCAGTACTAGTAGTACCAACAGTTATCTAGTAACACTACCAGTAGTACTAACACTTGTCTAAGGACAGTACTAGTAATACTAACAGTCAGTACTGGCAATTACCTGGAGGCACCAGGTAAAGGTGTGCTCTGCTACTTCCTGTGGTCTTTTCAGTTTAGTTTTGTGGCTCTTCTGAAGAACTGAACAGTCCAGCTGAGTTTTTCCTGAACTACCGGAATGTGGTTCAGCTGAAAGAAGAGCTGCTCTGTATTCATAGAGCAACAGGTCTACTGAGATCAGCAGGTAGCCTAGCAGAAGCTATCCTGGTTTAGCAGATCAAACAGAAGAAAACAACCGACCAGAGGCAAGTACATGACATCACTTTACTGAATAGAGCTGCCTCATACTGTCACAACTTCTGTCACATTATCAATTTAATCAATATAATTGATTGATCTGTAAAACTGAGTTTCTCCACAAAGAATCACACAGAAGCAGCCGTTTAAATCTGGTGTTTACCAGAGATATGCTGCTGATAAATAAGCATGAACATAAGAAACGAGGTGAATGTTGTCCTTCTGGACCCACAGATGCTCCTCCTGCAGGAAGATAAGGTCATTATAAGGTCATGATGGCCAACAACCTGCATGCTATGATGCAACCTTTTTATTAAAAGCTCAGCGAAACAGGAAGCTGAATGAGATAAAATCACTTGTGTTGAAAACACTGGCACTAACAGGTCTCTCTTAAAAATGAGTCCCCATGACTCAGTGAGACTACCTGTATAAATAAAGGTTTAATAATAATAATGATAGCTAACATGTCCAGCTTCTCTATTTCCAGTTGTTTTTGAATTATTTTCAGGACCCTGAGGAGGTAAAAACTGCCAAAAATTCACAAGTGAAAAAGCAAATATTATATAATATTATAAAAACAAAATATTTAAACAGGAAATGTCTGTTGTACTTTATCCAGTCGGAGCAGACTACAGAGGTCAGAGGTCAGAACCACAGAACCACAGAGGTCAGAGGCTAAGCTCAGAGATTCTGACGAGCCAGAAGAAAATATTAATGATCAATGATAAAGAACATGTTTCTGTACATGAACGCTCTTCAGCTTCACACAGAGTTATGATCCAAGTCATTTCTGATGAAATATTCTCTTTATCTGCTCCATCCCAGTATGGCAGGAAGTCTGTTTAAAAAAACAGAGCATACAGCACAGAGTACAGAACAGAGCATACAGCACAGAGCATAGAACAGAACATAGAGCACAGAACATAGAGCACAGAGCATAGAACAGAACATACAGCACAGAGCATAGAACAGAACATAGAGCACAGAACATAGAGCACAGAGCATAGAACAGAACATAGAGCACAGAACATAGAGCACAGAGTATAGAACAGAACATACAGCACAGAGCATAGAACAGAACATAGAGCACAGAACATAGAGCACAGAGCATAGAACAGAACATAGAGCACAGAACATAGAGCACAGAGCATAGAACAGAACATAGAGCACAGAACATAGAGCACAGAGTATAGAACAGAACATACAGCACAGAGCATAGAACAGAACATACAGCACAGAGCATAGAACTGAACATAGAGCACAGAACATAGAGCACAGAGTATAGAACAGAACATAGAGCACAGAACATAGAGCACAGAGCATAGAACAGAACATAGAGCACAGAACATACAGCACAGAGCATAGAACAGAACATACAGCACAGAGTATAGAACAGAACATACAGCACAGAGTATAGAACAGAACATAGAGCACAGAGTATAGAACTGAACATACAGCACAGAGCATAGAACAGAGCATACAGCACAGAGTATAGAACAGAACATAGAGCACAGAGTATAGAACAGAACATACAGCACAGAGCATAGAACAGAACATAGAGCACAGAGCATAGAACAGAACATACAGCACAGAGCATAGAACAGAACATACAGCACAGAGTATAGAACAGAACATACAGCACAGAGCATAGAACAGAACATAGAGCACAGAGCATAGAACAGAACATAGAGCACAGAGTATAGAACAGAACATACAGCACAGAGCATAGAACAGAACATAGAGCACAGAGCATAGAACAGAACATAGAGCACAGAACATAGAGCACAGAGCATAGAACAGAACATACAGCACAGAGCATAGAACAGAACATACAGCACAGAGTATAGAACAGAACATACAGCACAGAGCATAGAACTGAACATAGAGCACAGAACATAGAGCACAGGGTATAGAACAGAACATACAGCACAGAGCATAGAACAGAACATACAGCACAGAGCATAGAACTGAACATACATCACAGAGCATAGAACTGAACATAGAGCACAGAACATAGAGCACAGAGTATAGAACAGAACATACAGCACAGAGCATAGAACAGAACATACAGCACAGAGTATAGAACAGAACATACAGCACAGAGCATAGAACAGAACATACAGCACAGAGCATAGAACTGAACATAGAGCACAGAACATACAGCACAGAGCATAGAACAGAACATAGAGCACCGAGCATAGAACTGAACATACAGCACAGAGCATAGAACAGAACATACAGCACAGAGTATAGAACAGAACATAGAGCACAGAGCATAGAACAGAACATAGAGCACAGAGTATAGAACAGATCATACAGCACAGAGCATAGAACTGAACATACAGCACAGAGTATAGAACAGATCATACAGCACAGAGTATAGAACAGATCATACAGCACAGAGCATAGAACTGAACATACAGCACAGAGTATAGAACAGATCATACAGCACAGAGCATAGAACAGATCATACAGCACAGAGCATAGAACTGAACATACAGCACAGAGTATAGAACAGATCATACAGCACAGAGCATAGAACTGAACATACAGCACAGAGTATAGAACAGATCATACAGCACAGAGCATAGAACTGAACATACAGCACAGAGCATAGAACTGAACATACAGCACAGAGCATAGAACAGAACATACAGCACAGAGTATAGAACAGATCATACAGCACAGAGCATAGAACTGAACATACAGCACAGAGCATAGAACTGAACATACAGCACAGAGTATAGAACAGAACATACAGCACAGAGCATAGAACAGATCATACAGCACAGAGTATAGAACTGAACATACAGCACAGAGTATAGAACAGAACATACAGCACAGAGCATAGAACAGATCATACAGCACAGAGTATAGAACTGAACATACAGCACAGAGCATAGAACTGAACATACAGCACAGAGCATAGAACAGATCATACAGCACAGAGCATAGAACAGATCATACAGCACAGAGTATAGAACAGATCATACAGCACAGAGTATAGAACTGAACATACAGCACAGAGCATAGAACAGATCATACAGCACAGAGCATAGAACTGAACATACAGCACAGAGTATAGAACTGAACATACAGCACAGAGCATAGAACAGATCATACAGCACAGAGTATAGAACTGAACATACAGCACAGAGCATAGAACAGATCATACAGCACAGAGCATAGAACTGAACATACAGCACAGAGCATAGAACAGAACATACAGCACAGAGTATAGAACAGATCATACAGCACAGAGCATAGAACTGAACATACAGCACAGAGCATAGAACTGAACATACAGCACAGAGCATAGAACAGATCATACAGCGCAGAGCATAGAACTGAACATACAGCACAGAGCATAGAACTGAACATACAGCACAGAGCATAGAACTGAACATAGAGCACAGAGTATAGAACTGAACATACAGCACAGAGCATAGAACAGAACATAGAGCACAGAGCATAGAACAGAACATACAGCACAGAGCATAGAACTGAACATACAGCACAGAGCATAGAACTGAACATACAGCACAGAGCATAGAACAGAACATACAGCACAGAGCATAGAACTGAACATACAGCACAGAGCATAGAACAGAACATACAGCACAGAGCATAGAACTGAACATACAGCACAGAGCATAGAACAGAACATAGAGCACAGAGCATAGAACTGAACATACAGCACAGAGCATAGAACAGAACATAGAGCACAGAGCATAGAACTGAACATACAGCACAGAGCATAGAACAGGACATACAGCACAGAGCATAGAACTGAACATACAGCACAGAGCATAGAACAGAACATAGAGCACAGAGCATAGAACTGAACATACAGCACAGAGCATAGAACAGAACATAGAGCACAGAGCATAGAACTGAACATACAGCACAGAGCATAGAACAGAACATACAGCACAGAGCATAGAACAGAACATAGAGCACAGAGCATAGAACTGAACATACAGCACAGAGCATAGAACAGAACATACAGCACAGAGCATAGAACTGAACATACAGCACAGAGCATAGAACAGAACATACAGCACAGAGCATAGAACAGAACATAGAGCACAGAGCATAGAACTGAACATACAGCACAGAGCATAGAACAGAACATAGAGCACAGAGCATAGAACTGAACATACAGCACAGAGCATAGAACAGGACATACAGCACAGAGCATAGAACAGAACATAGAGCACAGAGCATAGAACAGAACATAGAGCACAGAGCATAGAACAGGACATAGAGCACAGAGCATAGAACTGAACATACAGCACAGAGCATAGAACAGAACATAGAGCACAGAGTATAGAACTGAACATACAGCACAGAGCATAGAACAGGACATACAGCACAGAGCATAGAACAGAACATAGAGCACAGAGCATAGAACAGGACATAGAGCACAGAGCATAGAACTGAACATACAGCACAGAGCATAGAACAAACCTTTGGTCCTGTAGTCCTGTAGTCCAGCAGTCCAGTAATCCTTTAGTCCTGTAGTCCAGCAGTCCAGTAATCCTTTAGTCCTGTAGTCCTGTAGTCCAGTAGTGCTTTAGTCCTGTAGTCCTGTAGTCCAGCAGTCCAGTAGTCCTTTAGTCCTGTAGTCCTGTAGTCCTTTAGTCTTTTAGTCCTGTACTCCTGTAGTCCAGCAGTCCAGTAGTCCTTAAGTCCAGCAGTCCAGTAGTCCTTTAGTCCTGTAGTTCTGCAGTCCAGTAATCCAGTAGTCCTGTAGTCCAGCAGTCCAGTAATCCTTTAGTCCTGTAGTCCAGCGGTCCCGTAGTCTGCTCATGTGAAAGCAGCTGTGCAGGAATAGGAGTTGTGGTAGTACGGCAGACACAGCAGGATCACTCTCACTGCTCTGCAGTACACACTACCCACAAGTCCTCTGGAGGTCTCATACACGGCCCGGTCTGTTGCCGCCCTCCAAAGTGAGTGCACGTCCATCGCGTGGCCGTGTGACGTGATCATGTGATAATAGATACAGGGGTGGTAGGGAGCCTTGCCCTCCCCTGAGAAGAAGGCGTGCTCCTGTGGGGACACCCCCATGGCCTTGGCGCAGATCCCCATGAAGACATCATCGATGTACATGGAGGTGTTCAGCACCAGAGTGGCCTGGTAGATCTTTGCTGCCACGTCCCCTGACACCACGTACCCCGCTCCAGCAGTGTAGTCTGGGTAGGAGGGCCAGGGGTACAGGTCATAGGGAACATGGTATTTGCTGTCCTTACGGCGAACAGGAGGGGCCCCTCGGTGCACATGCCCCACCCACAGGTCTTTAGCCCCTGAGGGTCCATTCAGGAGCTGCTGCAGGTACCTGACCAGGTTGGGCATGTGGATGAAGATGTCGTCATCGGCGGACATGAGGAAGCGTGCCTGAGGGCAGTACCGGTGGCCCCAGTGGAACTGTAGGATCAGTTTGGTGGTCAGGTTGTGGAAGGTGTCCAAAAAGTCCTGCTGGATCAGGTCTCTGTAGGACCGGTCCTCCTGCAGAAGTGCCCTCTGCACCCTGGATCTCAGGCTGGCATCCTGGTGGACGCCAAGGGCGAACACCAGCCTCACGTTGGCCCCCAGCTCCGACCAGACAAAACTCTCATTGCCCCATGTATCCCTGATGTTCTGCCGTCGCTCAAAGTTCTCTGGTGATGATTTCACAAACAGAAGCAGGAGGATGTCCTGCTTGGTTTTCCTGTCTCCAGCACCTTGTCCACATTTTCCTGGGTGGTTGATGATGTAAGGGTAGTCCGCCAACCCACCATCCATGCCACCAAGAGCATCCTTCCTGTGCTGGAGGGTGTAGGAGGAGTTGAGGAAATCGTAGCTGTTGTCCATGTAACGGTAGGCGTAGGACCTCATGTGACTGACCAGATGGTGGTCCAGCTCCTCCCAGCAGACCATCACCACACACAGCAGCAGACCTGTGGTCAGCAGCTGCATGCACTGACACTTGTGGATACGACGGAAGTTCATGAACATGGTGACTGCTGCTTCTTCCTGCTGATCTGCACACTCGGACGGGACTTCTATCCGACCTCTGTGTTAAAGTCTCTCCAGTGTCTGGTGTTATGTCATCTCTTCCTCCTCTCAGTCCTGAAAGGCTTGACTCAGTCCTCACCTGCCTCCAGTTCATCCATGTAATCCTACTCCTAACTCTGTCCTGTAGACTGCTGTCACTTCCTTCTGAGGTTGTCCAGCAGGTCTTAGTCAGCTCCTCAGTGGTCCAGTGTTACTGGTGGTCCTCCACTGTGGGAAGCAGCAGATCTGCCCCCTCATACTGGTCAGGCTGCTAGCATCTCAGGCCAAAGCCATCAGCCCAGATGATGCTCCACTTCATCCTACTCTGGCTGTTTCACAGGGACCTGAAACAGATTAGTAGAATCAGACTCACCAGATTAAAGCTGGAATATAGTCCTGAAATCTGAAACCTTGAAAAAAGCCTCTGCCATTTTATAGGCTCTGTTCTGCTTGATTGGATATGACAGTGATGCAGTATTTTAATTTATGTATAGAACTGGAGACTAGAGGGTGTCTCATTATGATGCTGAACCAGGGGAGTAAAGTGGTCAAAGTGAGGTCAAACTCTGCCATCAGTTTGCTCTCACCTACAGAATCTCATGATGACTGTACTGTGACACTGTCACATGACACTGTCACATGACAGACGGACAGAGACTTAACCAACTTCAAACAAGTCCAGTTGACTCTTTTTTGCTCTTTTTGAGTACCATGGATGCTAATAGAGTGTATTCGCTCTATTTTCGGTCAGAGCAGGTGAACCTGTTGGGACACCTCGGGGACTACTGTATGTACTATACTCCAGTACTTCACATGTCCTGCTGTACCAGAGACACATGAAATGATTAATGAACCACTAATCAAGTCATGCCTTCAGCTTCTGTCTCTCTTGTAAAGACATTAGACTTTAGTTGGACTGCTGGTCTTACGGAACTAACATTTTTAGAGGTATATTCATTTAAATCATATTCAGCTGACAAGGAAAATAACTGTTGCAGCCAGCTGTGAATTTATTTATTCCTCACTGCTGGACATTAAATCAGCATCTATACATCATAATACATCCAGTCCTTCCCCCACGCGCCCTTTACGTCAGTCAGGGCAGCTAACGCGCACAGGTGCCACAGCTGTCTCAGGTGAATCATGTCTGTTAGAAGCTAAAGAGTAGACGCTAAAAACAGACACGGGATTAGCCGCACCCTGTCTCAAAGGTGCAAACCCGGATCGATAGACTGAACCCGGATCAGAGACGCGCTACTCACCGTAGATATGAGGAAGGTGTGGAACGGTACCGACCGGGTTTAGCGGTTAACTCAGGTAAGCCTTTACCTCTGCGCTGTGCGTCACCACGTGGTGTTTGCACACAGGTAAGGCGTGGGCTGTGTGTAAGGGCGGGCGGACATACAGTGTCAACTGTTATCCATCCATTTTCTACCGCTTATCCTCACATAGAGTTGCGGGAGGGCTGGATATATTTACTGTTATATTTCTAAAAATGTTTTCTTTAATATAGTCTGTAACGTTTACATAGGAACATTATATATTTCTTTATTTCGTTAATATTTGTAATATCTATATAGTCTTCCTGTAGTGATGACATAGAAACATTATATATTTCTTTATTTATTTCTTTAATATTTGTAATATGTATATAGTTTTCCTGATAGGAACATTATATATTTCTTTATTTATTTCTTTAATATTTGTAATATCTATATAGTTTTCCTGTAGTGATTACATAGGGACATTATATATTTCTTTATTTATTTATTTAATATTTGTAATATCTATATAGTTTTCCTGATAGGAACATTATATATTTCTTTATTTATTTCTTTAATATTTGTAATATCTATATAGTTTTCCTGTAGTGATTACATAGGGACATTATATATTTCTTTATTTATTTCTTTAATATTTGTAATATCTATATAGTCTTCCTGTAGTAATTACATAGGAACATTATATATTTCTTTATTTATTTCTTTAATATTTGTAATATCTATATAGTTTTCCTGTAGTGATTACATAGGGACATTATATATTTCTTTATTTATTTCTTTAATATTTGTAATATCTATATAGTCTTCCTGTAGTAATTACATAGGAACATTATATATTTCTTTATTTATTTCTTTAATATTTGTAATATCTATATAGTCTTCCTGTAGTAATTACATAGGAACATTATATATTTCTTTATTTATTTCTTTAATATTTGTAATATCTATATAGTCTTCCTGTAGTAATTACATAGGAACATTATATATTTCTTTATTTATTTCTTTAATATTTGTAATATCTATATAGTCTTCCTGTAGTAATTACATAGAAACATTATATATTTCTTTATTTATTTCTTTAATATTTGTAATATCTATATAGTCTTCCTGTAGTAATTACATAGGAACATTATATATTTCTTTATTTATTTCTTTAATATTTGTAATATCTATATAATCTTCCTGTAGTGATTACATAGGGACATTATATATTTCTTTATTTATTTCTTTAATATTTGTAATATCTATATAGTTTTCCTGATAGGAACATTATATATTTCTTTATTTATTTCTTTAATATTTGTAATATCTATATAATCTTCCTGTAGTGATTACATAGGGACATTATATATTTCTTTATTTCTTTCTTTAATATTTGTAATATCTATATAGTCTTCCTGTAGTGATTACATAGGAACATTATATATTTCTTTATTTATTTCTTTAATATTTGTAATATCTATATAGTTTTCCTGTAGTGATTACATAGGGACATTATATATTTCTTTATTTATTTCTTTAATATTTGTAATATCTATATAGTTTTCCTGATAGGGACATTATATATTTCTTTATTTATTTCTTTAATATTTGTAATATCTATATAGTTTTCCTGTAGTGATTACATAGGGACATTATATATTTCTTTATTTATTTCTTTAATATTTGTAATATCTATATAGTTTTCCTGTAGTGATTACATAGGGACATTATATATTTCTTTATTTATTTCTTTAATATTTGTAATATCTATATAGTCTTCCTGTAGTAATTACATAGGAACATTATATATTTCTTTATTTATTTCTTTAATATTTGTAATATCTATATAGTCTTCCTGTAGTAATTACATAGAAACATTATATATTTCTTTATTTATTTCTTTAATATTTGTAATATCTATATAGTCTTCCTGTAGTAATTACATAGGAACATTATATATTTCTTTATTTATTTCTTTAATATTTGTAATATCTATATAGTCTTCCTGTAGTAATTACATAGAAACATTATATATTTCTTTATTTATTTCTTTAATATTTGTAATATCTATATAGTCTTCCTGTAGTAATTACATAGGAACATTATATATTTCTTTATTTATTTCTTTAATATTTGTAATATCTATATAATCTTCCTGTAGTGATTACATAGGAACATTATATATTTCTTTATTTATTTCTTTAATATTTGTAATATCTATATAGTCTTCCTGTAGTGATTACATAGGAACATTATATATTTCTTTATTTATTTCTTTAATATTTGTAATATCTATATAATCTTCCTGTAGTGATTACATAGGAACATTATATATTTCTTTATTTCTTTCTTTAATATTTGTAATATCTATATAATCTTCCTGTAGTGATTACATAGAACATTATATATTTCTTTATTTCTTTCTTTAATATTTGTAATATCTATATAGTCTTCCTGTAGTGATTACATAGGAACATTATATATTTCTTTATTTATTTCTTTAATATTTGTAATATCGCTACAGTTTTTCTGTAGTGGTTCCATATGGACATCATATATTTCTAAAAATATGTCTGTATTCATTTCTTTAATATTTCTAATATCTGTATTGTCTTTCTGGAATATTTCCGAAGGGACATTAAACATTTCTTTTTATATTTCTGTGTTATTTCTAATGTAATGATCTGTAATATTTCCATAGGGATATGATATATTTCTAAACATGTTTCTTTAATATTTCGATATCTCTATAGTCCTCCTGTAATGTTTCTACTCTATGTACTATACCGTCCATGCAGGCTCCAGAGGAGTGCTGACCTCCTGTGCAGATGGAAATTTTATTTATTTCATTTTTTTATTAACCTTTATTTATACAGGTAAAATCTTGCTGAGACCCAGGGTCTCATTTACAAGAGACACCTGGAAATGAAAGGCTCTCGGCTGGAGAGGTTCCAACTGTCAGCTCTGTCTTTATAACAGAAATCATTCAACATGGCTGCAGCTGATAGACTGACAGACAGTGTGGTCTTTGTCAACTGGTTTGACTACGTCAACTGGATTTGACTGTTATAGTGGTTGTGGCAGGTTTATGTCCACCTGCTCACCAGACTACACTCATCAGAAAGAGGAAATGTTTCCTGCACTGAGGAAATGTCTGGAAACTCAGAATGACACCAAGCAGTGGAACAGAAATAACTCCAGTATTATGTAGAGGTCAAACAGTCAGGATTATTATGTGCCTGCGGTGCTCGCAAGGCTGGCGTATTCCTTCTGGGGGGGAGCCCCCAAGATTCTGAGCCTGCCATGAATGCTTGTAGTAGGTCCCAAACATACATGAATGATGAAAAATAAAACAAAATAAAAAACCAAAGATCTCCAAAAAATCCCAAAATCCCCAAATCATAAAATAAGTGTGTATTGGCTGGCAACACGCTTATTAGTATTCAGGACGAGGGTTTATTTTTTTTTTCTATAGACGCATTTACGGCAATTAATGCGGCCCGAACCGTAAGGTGCACCCAGGCATGACATATATCAAAACGTGCGTCTCGATCACGCCACGGCTGCGTACTTTTCTCCATCAAAACCATTACCATGGCGACACTAGACCCCAAAAACTGCAGAAAAAAGTCCCATAGGAATGAATGGGGAAAGGGTCGGATTTCAAACTTTTCTCCTCAGCGAACAAACAGTCACAGCTCCCTCATACTTTCACCTAGAAACTCCATTCAACTTTCAAAACGCAGCATATTCATAATTCATCTTCAATTCAAAAAATGTATGGTTTATTCAGCGTTTCACTTTCTTTCAGACCATGAAATCTTCAGAAAATCAGAGTTTAACATGGGTGTGTATTGCATGGAATGTTCGGGGCTAGAGTGGGGAGCAGTTTAAGAAATGTCAGAAAAAAATATTTTGAAATCGCGATTGCAAGGGCTATGTACACCCCACCGACATAATTTTTGCAGCAAAACGTTGGAAATTTCGTCCTGGTCGTAGGGATGTGTCTCTTATGTCTCTGAGATTCATAGTTTTGGCTCCAGACCCTTAATTAGGGCAGCACCTCCAAAAATCTCTCCATTGGGCCCAATGTTAATTTTCAGAGGAAAAGGCGTGAGAAAGCAGGAAAACCTCTTGTGTTTAACCTGCTGCTGACGGGCTTCTGAGTGGGCTAGAGACATAAAATTTACACCGCTGCGATCCTGAAATCAATGGCAGTCAGTGGGAGCCAGTGTGGGAGACAGACCAGGGGCGCGCCTAGACTTTTCCATAGGGGTGCCCCATGGGATGTCTAAGCCATGCAGGCCAGCAGAATTAGGTGATATGAATGAACCTCCATCACCATAGCATCATTCACATGCAAAAATCTAAGCTCTACTCCTTATAGTTTTTTATATGAGAGGTGATTGGACAGGTCAGCTTATAATCAGTGGCAGAGTGTGTGTGTGTGTGTGTGTGTGTGTGTGTGTGTCAGGTGGGGGATCCACATAGACACATATATAGAGAGGAGATGATGATATGATACAGGCTTCTGATTGGTCATTACCAAAGATAGAGAGAGTGGATGACATCGTTGATCGCACAAACAGACAGGAAGTTCAGACCCAGGCTGTTTCTTTCAAAATAAAAGCCTGGTTTTTCAAAAGAAAAGCCCCAAACTCTGGAGGAGTAACCGTTTCCTCACAGGAAGCTGTGGCTATGACTGTCCTTTCAAAATAAAAACCCCAAACGCTGATTTAATCTTCACAGGAAACAAGATGTGTTTGTTTGCAACATGAATTTGGGACAGGCATACACGAAGTGCGTGCTTCAGTGCAGGAGAGGGTCAGCATGCATCAGGCGGGGCCATGTAGGCCCGGCATCGCGTGGGTCTGGCGTCATGTCTGCAGGCACATATTAAAATTTCCTAACAAGGACCAGAGCAGCCAAACTGGGACCAGAGCATCCCTAACTCGGACCAGAGCAGCCAAACTGGGACTGGAGCAGCCAAACTGGAACCAGAGCATCCCTAACTGGGACCAGAGCAGCCAAACTGGGACTGGAGCAGCCAAACTGGAACCAGAGCATCCCTAACTGGGACCAGAGCAGCCAAACTGGGACCAGAGCAGCCAAACTGGAACCAGAGCATCCCTAACTGGGACCAGAGCATCCCTAACTGGGACCAGAGCAGCCAAACTGGAACCAGAGCATCCCTAACTGGGACCAGAGCATTCCTAACTAGGACCAGAGCAGCCAAACTGGGACCAGAGCAGCCAAACTGGAACCAGAGCATCCCTAACTGGGACCAGAGCATTCCTAACTAGGACCAGAGCAGCCAAACTGGAACCAGAGCATCCCTAACTGGGACCAGAGCATTCCTAACTAGGACCAGAGCAGCCAAACTGGAACCAGAGCATCCCTAACTGGGACCAGAGCATTCCTAACTAGGACCAGAGCAGCCAAACTGGGACCAGAGCATCCCTAACTGGGACCAGAGCAGCCAAACTGGGACCAGAGCATCCCTAACTCGGACCAGAGCATTCCTAACTAGGACCAGAGCATCCCTAACTGGGACCAGAGCATTCCTAACTAGGACCAGAGCAGCCAAACTGGAACCAGAGCATCCCTAACTGGGACCAGAGCATCCCTAACTGGGACCAGAGCAGCCAAACTGGAACCAGAGCATCCCTAACTGGGACCAGAGCATTCCTAACTAGGACCAGAGCAGCCAAACTGGGACCAGAGCATTCCTAACTAGGACCAGAGCATCCCTAACTGGGACCAGAGCATTCCTAACTAGGACCAGAGCAGCCAAACTGGAACCAGAGCATCCCTAACTGGGACCAGAGCATCCCTAACTGGGACCAGAGCAGCCAAACTGGAACCAGAGCATCCCTAACTGGGACCAGAGCATTCCTAACTAGGACCAGAGCAGCCAAACTGGAACCAGAGCATCCCTAACTAGGACCAGAGCAGCCAAACTGGAACCAGAGCATCCCTAACTGGGGCCAGAGCAGCCAAACTGGGACCAGAGCATCCCTAACTAGGACCAGAGCAGCCAAACTGGGACCAGAGCATCCCTAACTAGGACCAGAGCAGCCAAACTGGGACCAGAGCATCCCTAACTAGGACCAGAGCAGCCAAACTGGGACCAGAGCATCCCTAACTGGGACCGGAGCAGGGAATAGATAATCCAACAGGCTGCCCTCCTGTAACCCTGCTGTGAATGGAAGTACAGATCCAGCACAAAGAGCCACAATAGATGGGCTTTGCCCAGCAGAGCCCTGAGCAGAGGAGCTGCTGACGTCTGCACTAAACACGCTTCCACAGCTGCATATTTTCACTGAACACTGGCTCCATCCAACATATGGCTTCCGTCCACAGGTCGACCACTAGCTCAACCATCAGCTGCCTCACGTTTTTACATTAGCAGTTGTAAACACTGAGGACCAGGGCCATGGTCCCTAACCCCCCCCACCCCCCCCAACCCCCATGCTCCACAAGGTCCTTGGGGCGCTAACCCATTGAAGAATAAATAAACATCACACGTGTGTTGTATCCATTCTAACCGTCCTCACTTAATTAAATCGTTACATTTTTAAAACAAATATGTGTTTACATACATTAAACGTATAACACTGAACAATAACCTGAATAAAAACAGTATTTATACAAAATATATAGTTAAATAAGATATGATTATATGAAAATAAGACTGTAATACAATACAAAATATGCAAATAACATTAACACAATACAAATTGTTTACAGTGTACACACACAATAACTTTGCTTTATTAAAAAGACAATCAAATAAATAAGGACATAAGAAAAAGTATGTAACTGGCAGCAAAGTTTCAATTTGATCTACCAACACACAGAAAAGTGCACAAAGAGTAAAAACACACATACAATTAACTTCCTTACACAAAGAGGCAGTCATGTGCAAAATGTCTAAGACTGCTGCTCGTGGGCCTTGGCTTCAGCTGATGCAACCACATTACTCTGGCTGCTGCTGTCAGACTATAGGGGAGGGGCCCCCTTTGAGGGGGATTTCGACAACAGTGTCATTGCACTAGATAGATAGATACTTTATTCATCTCGCAGAGAAATTCACAGACCATCCATCTTCTCCCTCTTATCCTCTCATAGGGTCAGGGGGACTGGAGTCTATCCCAGCTGTCTTAGGGTGAAAGACAGGGTACACCCTGGACAAGTCTCCAGTTCATCACAGGACACATAGAGACAGACAACCACTCACACTCACATTCACACCTACGGTCAATTTAAATTAACCAGTTAACCTAATCCCCATGCATGTTTTTGGATGGTGGGAGGAAGCCGGAGTACCAGAGAGAACCCACACAGACATGAGGAGAACATGCAAACTCCACACAGAAAGACCCCGGGCCCGGGATTTGAACCCAGTACCTTCTTACTGTGAGCCAAGAAGTAAGGTGACGTAGTGTGACAGCAATAAACTCACTGGACTTATTCTGTCTTACTGATTAACTAACGGCACATACTGTATGAAAGTTACATGCTAAACATACCTTTTCTGTCACTTATTTTAACCCATACTATACATTTATTAAAGGCATACTATAGGGTTATTAAAGACATACTATAGGGTTATTAAAGGCATACTATACATTTATTAAAGGCATACTATAGGGTTATTAAAGACATACTATACATTTATTAAAGGCATACTATAGGATTATTAAAGACGTACTATAGGGTCATTAAAGGCATACTATACATTTATTAAAGGCATACTATAGGGTTATTAAAGACATACTATACATTTATTAAGGGCATACTATAGGGTTATTAAAGGCATACTATAGGGTTATTAAAGACATACTATAGGGTTATTAAAGGCATACTATAGGGTTATTAAAGGCATACTATACATTTATTAAAGGCATACTATAGGGTTATTAAAGGTATACTATAGGGTTATTAAAGGCATACTATACATTTATTAAAGGCATACTATAGGGTTATGAAAGGCATACTATAGGGTTATTAAAGGCATACTATACATTTATTAAAGGCATACTATAGGGTTATTAAAGGTATACTATAGGGTTATTAAAGGCATACTATACATTTATTAAAGGCATACTATAGGGTTATTAAAGGCATACTATAGGGTTATTAAAGGCATACTATACATTTATTAAAGGCATACTATAGGGTTATTAAAGGTATACTATAGGGTTATTAAAGGCATACTATACATTTATTAAAGGCATACTATAGGGTTATTAAAGGCATACTATACATTTATTAAAGGCATACTATAGGGTTATTAAAGGTATACTATAGGGTTATTAAAGGCATACTATACATTTATTAAAGGCATACTATAGGGTTATTAAAGGCATACTATAGGGTTATCAAAGGCATACTATAGGGTTATTAAAGGCATACTATACATTTATTAAAGGTATACTATAGGGTTATTACAGGCATACTATACATTTATTCAAGTCATACTATACATTTATTAAAGTCATACTATTGGGTTATTAACGGCATACTGTAGGGTTATTAAAGTCATACTGTAGGATTATTAAAGTCATATTATACATTTATTAAAGTCAAATTATGGGGTTATTAAAGTCATACTATACGGTTATTAAAGGCATACTATAGGGTTATTAAAGGCATACTATAGGGTTATTAAAGGCATACTATACATTTATTAAAGGCATACTATAGGGTTATTAAAGACATACTATACATTTATTCAAGTCATACTATACATTTATTAAAGTCATACTATTGGGTTATTAACGGCATACTGTAGGGTTATTAAAGTCATACTGTAGGATTATTAAAGTCATATTATACATTTATTAAAGTCAAATTATGGGGTTATTAAAGTCATACTATACGGTTATTAAAGGCATACTATAGGGTTATTAAAGGCATACTATAGGGTTATTAAAGGCATACTATACATTTATTAAAGGCATACTATAGGGTTATTAAAGACATACTATACATTTATTAAAGGCATACTATAGGGTTATTAAAGGCATACTATACATTTATTAAAAGCATACTATAGGGTTATTAAAGGCATACTATATGGTTATTAAAGGCGTACTATAGGGTTATTAAAGGCATACTATATGGTTATTAAAGGCGTACTGTAGGGTTATTAAAGGCATACTATAGGGTTATTAAAGGCATACTATAGGGTTATTAAAGGTGTACTATACGTTTATTAAAGGCATACTATAGGGTTATTAAGGGCATACTATAGGGTTATTAAAGGCATACTATAGGGTTATTAAAGGCATACTCTAGGGTTATTAAAGGTGTACCATATGTTTATGAAAGGCATGCTACACATTTATTAATGTCATGTTATGGGGATATGAAAGGCATACTATAGGGTTATTAAAGGCATACTATAGGGTTATTAAAGGTGTACTATAGGGTTATTAAAGGCATACTATAGGGTAATTAAAGACATACTATAGGGTTATTAAAGGCATACTATAGGGTTATTGAAGGCATACTATACATTTATTAAAAGCATACTATAGGGTTATTAAAGGCATACTATAGGGTTATTAAAGGTGTACTATACGTTTATTAAAGGCATACTATAGGGTTATTAAAGGCATACTATAGGGTTATTAAAGGCATACTATACATTTATTAAATGCATACTATGCATTTATTAAAGGCATACTATAGGGTTATTAAAGGCATACTATAGGGTTATTAAAGACATACTATAGGGTTATTAAAGGTGTACTATACGTTTATTAAAGGCATACTATAGGGTTATTAAAGGCATAGTCTAGGGTTATTAAAGGTGTACCATATGTTTATGAAAGGCATACTACACATCTATTAATGTCATGTTATGGGGTTATGAAAGGCATACTATAGGGTTATTAAAGGCATACTATAGATTTATTAAAGGCATACTGTACATTTATTAAAGGCATACTATAGGGTTATTAAAGACATACTATAGGGTTATTAAAGGCATACTATACATTTATTAAAGGCATACTATACATTTATTAAATGCATACTATGCATTTATTAAAGGCATACTATACATTTATTAAAGTCATACTATACGGTTATTAAAGGCATACTATAGGGTTATTAAAGGTGTACTATATGTTTATTAAAGGCATACTATAGGGTAATTAAAGGCATACTATAGGGTTATTAAAGGCATACTATACATTTATTAAAGGCATACTATAGGGTTATTAAAGACATACTATACATTTATTAAAGGCATACTATAGGGTTATTAAAGGCATACTATACATTTATTAAAAGCATACTATAGGGTTATTAAAGGCATACTATATGGTTATTAAAGGCGTACTATAGGGTTATTAAAGGCATACTATATGGTTATTAAAGGCGTACTGTAGGGTTATTAAAGGCATACTATAGGGTTATTAAAGGTGTACTATACGTTTATTAAAGGCATACTATAGGGTTATTAAGGGCATACTATAGGGTTATTAAAGGCATACTATAGGGTTATTAAAGGCATACTCTAGGGTTATTAAAGGTGTACCATATGTTTATGAAAGGCATACTACACATTTATTAATGTCATGTTATGGGGATATGAAAGGCATACTATAGGGTTATTAAAGGCATACTATAGGGTTATTAAAGGTGTACTATATGTTTATTAAAGGCATACTATAGGGTAATTAAAGACATACTATAGGGTTATTAAAGGCATACTATAGGGTTATTGAAGGCATACTATACATTTATTAAAAGCAAACTATAGGGTTATTAAAGGCATATTATAGGGTTATTAAAGGCATACTATACCTTTATTAAAGGCATACTATAGGGTTATTAAAGGCATACTATACATTTATTAAAGGCATACTATACATTTATTAAATGCATACTATGCATTTATTAAAGGCATACTATAGGGTTATTAAAGGCATACTATAGGGTTATTAAAGACATACTATAGGGTTATTAAAGGTGTACTATACGTTTATTAAAGGCATACTATAGGGTTATTAAAGGCATAGTCTAGGGTTATTAAAGGTGTACCATATGTTTATGAAAGGCATACTACACATCTATTAATGTCATGTTATGGGGTTATGAAAGGCATACTATAGGGTTACTAAAGGCATACTATAGATTTATTAAAGGCATACTGTACATTTATTAAAGGCATACTATAGGTTTATTAAAGACATACTATAGGGTTATTAAAGGCATACTATACATTTATTAAAGGCATACTATAGGGTTATTAAAGGCATACTATACATTAAGTAAAGGCATACTATACATTCATTAAAGGCATACTATAGATTTATTAAAGGCATACTATAGGGTTATTAAAGACATACTATAGGGTCATTAAAGACATACGATAGAGTTATTAAAGGCATACTATACATTTATTAAAGGCATACTATAGGGTTATTAAAGGCATACTATACATTTATTAAAGGAATACTATACATTTATTAAATGCATACTATGCATTTATTAAAGGCATACTATAGGGTTATTAAAGGCATACTATAGGGTTATTAAAGGCATACTATAGGGTTATTAAAGGTGTACTATATGTTTATTAAATCCATACTATAGGGTTATTAAAGGCATACTATACATTAAGTAAAGGCATACTATACATTTATTAAAGTCATATTATTGGGTTATTAAAGGCATACTATAGGATTATTAAAGGTGTACTATGCATTTATTAAAGGCATACTATACATTTATTAAAGGCATACTATAGGGTTATTAAAGGTGTACTATACGTTTATTAAAGGCATACTATAGGGTTATTAAAGGCATACTATATGGTTATTAAAGGCGTACTATAGGGTTATTAAAGGCGTACTATAGGGTTATTAAAGGCATACTATAGTGTTATTAAATGTTTACTATACATTTATTAAAGGCATACTATAGCGTTATTAAAGGTGTACTATACGTTTATTAAAGGCATACTATAGGGTTATTAAAGGCATACTATAGGGTTATTAAAGGTGTACAATATGTTTATTAACGGCATACTATAGGGTTATTAAAGGCATACTATACATTTATTAAAGGCATACTATACATTTATTAAATGCATACTATACATTTATTAAAGGCATACTATAGGGTTATTAAAGGCATACTATAGGGTTATTAAAGGTGTACTATACGTTTATTAAAGGCATACTATAGGGTTATTAAAGGCATACTCTAGGGTTATTAAAGGTGTACCATATGTTTATGAAAGGCATACTACACATTTATTAATGTCATGTTATGGGGTTATGAAAGGCATACTATAGGGTTATTAAAGGCATACTATAGATTTATTAAAGGCATACTATACATTTATTAAAGGCATACTATAGGGTTATTAAAGACATACTATAGGGTTATTAAAGGCATACTATAGGGTTATTAAAGGCATACTATACATTTATTAAAGGCATACTATAGGGTTATTAAAGGCATACTATACATTTATTGAAGTCATACTATTGGGTTATTAAAGGCATATTATAGGGTTATTAAAGGTATACTATACATTTATTAAAGGCATACTATAGGGTTATTAAAGACATACTATAGGGTTATTAAAGGCATACTATAGGGTTATTAAATGTGTACTATACATTTATTAAAGGCATACTATAGGGTTATTAAAGGCATACTATAGGGTTATTAAAGGTGTACTATACGTTTATTAAAGGCATACTATAGGGTTATTAAAGGCATACTATACATTAAGTAAAGGCATACTATACATTTATTAAAGGCATACTATAGGGTTATTAAAGGCATACTATAGGGTTATTAAAGGTGTACTATACGTTTATTAAAGGCATACTATAGGGTTATTAAAGGCATACTATACATTAAGTAAAGGCATACTATACATTTATTAAAGTCATATTATTGGGTTATTAAAGGCATACTATAGGGTTATTAAAGGTGTACTATGCATTTATTAAAGGCATACTATAGGGTTATTAAAGGTGTACTATACATTTATTAAAGGCATACTATAGGGTTATTAAAGGTGTACTATACGTTTATTAAAGGCATACTATAGGGTTATTAAAGGCATACTATATGGTTATTAAAGGCGTACTATAGGGTTATTAAAGGCGTACTATAGGGTTATTAAAGGCATACTATAGGGTTATTAAATGTGTACTATACATTTATTAAAGGCATACTATAGGGTTATTAAAGGCATATTATAGGGTTATTAAAGGTGTACTATATGTTTATTAAAGGCATACTATAGGGTTATTAAAGGCATACTATAGGGTTATTAAAGGTGTACAATATGTTTATTAACGGCATACTATAGGGTTATTAAAGGCATACTATACATTTATTAAAGGCATACTATAGGGTTATTAAAGGCATACTGTAGGGTTATTAAAGGCATACTATATGGTTATTAAAGGCGTACTATAGGGTTATTAAAGGCGTACTATAGGGTTATTAAATGTGTACTATACATTTATTAAAGGCATACTATACATTTATTAAAGGCATACTATAGGGTTATTAAAGGCATACTATAGGGTTATTAAAGGTGTACTATACGTTTATTAAAGGCATACTATAGGGTTATTAAAGGTGTACTATGCATTTATTAAAGGCATACTATACATTTATTAAAGGCATACTATAGGGTTATTAAAGGTGTACTATACGTTTATTAAAGGCATACTATAGGGTTATTAAAGGCATACTATATGGTTATTAAAGGCGTACTATAGGGTTATTAAAGGCGTACTATAGGGTTATTAAAGGCATACTATAGGGTTATTAAATGTGTACTATACATTTATTAAAGGCATACTATAGGGTTATTAAAGGTGTACTATACGTTTATTAAAGGCATACTATAGGGTTATTAAAGGCATACTATAGGGTTATTAAAGGTGTACAATATGTTTATTAACGGCATACTATAGGGTTATTAAAGGCATACTATACATTTATTAAAGGCATACTATACATTTATTAAATGCATACTATACATTTATTAAAGGCATACTATAGGGTTATTAAAGGCATACTATAGGGTTATTAAAGGTGTACTATACGTTTATTAAAGGCATACTATAGGGTTATTAAAGGCATACTCTAGGGTTATTAAAGGTGTACCATATGTTTATGAAAGGCATACTACACATTTATTAATGTCATGTTATGGGGTTATGAAAGGCATACTATAGGGTTATTAAAGGCATACTATAGATTTATTAAAGGCATACTATACATTTATTAAAGGCATACTATACATTTATTAAAGGCATACTATAGGGTTATTAAAGGCATACTATACATTTATTGAAGTCATACTATTGGGTTATTAAAGGCATATTATAGGGTTATTAAAGGTATACTATACATTTATTAAAGGCATACTATAGGGTTATTAAAGACATACTATAGGGTTATTAAAGGCATACTATAGGGTTATTAAATGTGTACTATACATTTATTAAAGGCATACTATAGGGTTATTAAAGGCATACTATAGGGTTATTAAAGGTGTACTATACGTTTATTAAAGGCATACTATAGGGTTATTAAAGGCATACTATACATTAAGTAAAGGCATACTATACATTTATTAAAGGCATACTATAGGGTTATTAAAGGCATACTATAGGGTTATTAAAGGTGTACTATACGTTTATTAAAGGCATACTATAGGGTTATTAAAGGCATACTATACATTAAGTAAAGGCATACTATACCTTTATTAAAGTAATATTATTGGGTTATTAAAGGCATACTATAGGGTTATTAAAGGTGTACTATGCATTTATTAAAGGCATACTATAGGGTTATTAAAGGTGTACTATACATTTATTAAAGGCATACTATAGGGTTATTAAAGGTGTACTATACGTTTATTAAAGGCATACTATAGGGTTATTAAAGGCATACTATATGGTTATTAAAGGCGTACTATAGGGTTATTAAAGGCGTACTATAGGGTTATTAAAGGCATACTATAGGGTTATTAAATGTGTACTATACATTTATTAAAGGCATACTATAGGGTTATTAAAGGCATATTATAGGGTTATTAAAGGTGTACTATAGGGTTATTAAAGGCATACTATAGGGTTATTAAAGGTGTACAATATGTTTATTAACGGCATACTATAGGGTTATTAAAGGCATACTATACATTTATTAAAGGCATACTATAGGGTTATTAAAGGCATACTGTAGGGTTATTAAAGGTGTACTATACGTTTATTAAAGGCATACTATAGGGTTATTGAAGGCATACTATAGGGTTATTAAAGGCATACTCTAGGGTTATTAAAGGTGTACCATATGTTTATGAAAGGCATACTACACATTTATTAATGTCATGTTATGGGGTTATGAAAGGCATACTATAGGGTTATTAAAGGCATACTATACATTTATTAAAGGCATACTATAGGGTTATTAAAGACATACTATAGGGTTATTAAAGGCATACTATAGGGTTATTAAAGGCATACTATACATTTATTAAAGGCATACTATAGGGTTATTAAAGGTGTACTATACGTTTATTAAAGGCATACTATAGGGTTATTAAAGGCATACTATATGGTTATTAAAGGCGTACTATAGGGTTATTAAAGGCGTACTATAGGGTTATTAAAGGCATACTATAGGGTTATTAAATGTGTACTATACATTTATTAAAGGCATACTATAGGGTTATTAAAGGCATATTATAGGGTTATTAAAGGTGTACTATACGTTTATTAAAGGCATACTATAGGGTTATTAAAGGTGTACAATATGTTTATTACCGGCATACTATAGGGTTATTAAAGGCATACTATACATTTATTAAAGGCATACTATAGGGTTATTAAAGACATACTATACATTTATTTAAGGCATACTATAGGGTTATTAAAGGCATACTATAGATTTATTAAAGGCATACTATACATTTATTAAAGGCATACTATAGGGTCATTAAAGACATACTACAGGGTTATTAAAGGCATACTATACATTTATTAAAGGCATACTATAGGGTTATTAAAGGCATACTATACATTTATTAAAGGCATGCTATAGGGTTATTAAAGGCATACTATACATTTAGTAAAGGTATACCGTAGGGTTATTACAGGCATACTATACATTTATTCAAGTCATACTATACATTTATTTAAGTCATACTATACATTTATTAAAGTCATACTATTGGGTTATTAACGGCATACTGTAGGGTTATTAAAGTCATACTGTAGGATTATTAAAGTCATATTATACATTTATTAAAGTCAAATTATGGGGTTATTAAAGTCATACTATACGGTTATTAAAGGCATACGATAGGGTTATTAAAGGTGTACTATATGTTTATTAAAGCATACTATGGGGTTATTAAAGGCATACTATAGGGTTATTAAAGGCATACTATACATTTATTAAAGTCATATTATGGGGTTATTAAAGGTGTACCATACGTTTATTAAAGGCATACTATAGGGTTATTAAAGGCGTACTATAGGGTTATTAAAGGCGTACTATAGGGTTATTAAAGGCATACTGTAGGGTTATTAAAGGCGTACTATAGGGTTATTAAATGTGTACTATACGTTTATTAAAGGCATAGTATAGGGTTATTAAAGGCATACTATAGGGTTATTAAAGGCGTACTATACGTTTATTAAAGGCATACTATACATTTATGAAAGTCATGTTATGGGGTTATTAAAGGCGTACTATACGTTTATTAAAGGCATACTACACATTTATTAATGTCATGTTATAGGGTTATGAAAGGCATACTATAGGGTTATTAAAGGCATACTATACATTTATTAAAAGCATACTATAGGGTTATTAAAGGCATACTATACCTTTATTAAAGGCATACTATACATTCATTAAAGGCATACTATAGGATTATTAAAGGCATACTATAGGGTTATTAAAGGCATACTATACATTCATTAAAGGCATACTATAGGGTTATTAAAGGCATACTATACATTTATTAAAGGCATACTATACATTTATTAAATGCATACTATACATTTATTAAAGGCATACTATAGGGTTATTAAAGGTATACTATAGGGTTATTAAAGGCATACTATAGGGTTATTAAATGTGTACTATATGTTTATTAAAGGCATACTATAGGGTTATTGAAGGCATACTATAGGGTTATTAAAGGTGTACTATACGTTTATTAAAGGCATACTATAGGGTTATTAAAGGCATACTATAGGGTTATTAAAGGCGTACTATACGTTTATTGAAGGCATACTATAGGGTTATTAAAGGCATACTATAGGGTTATGAAAGGCATACTATACGTTTATTAAAGGCATACTACACATTTATTAATGTCATGTTATGGGGTTATGAAAGGAATACTATAGGGTTATTAAAGGTGTACTATATGTTTATTAAAGGCATACTATAGAGTTATTAAAGGCGTACTATACGTTTATTAAAGGCATACTATACATTTATTAATGTCATGTTATGGGGTTATTAAATGCATACTATAGGGTTATTAAAGGCATACTATACATTTATTAAAGTCATGTTATGGGGTTATTAAAGGCATACTATACATTTATTAAAGTCATGTTATAGGGTTATTAAAGGCGTACTATAGAGTTATTAAAGTTGAACTATAGGGTTATTACGGTCTGCCATAGATAAGGTCTTAAAATACACTCTGAGCACATCCAGGTTGTCTCCCTCTTTATCTGACAGCACTGGAAGCTTCTTTAACAGTCCTCAGCCGCCAACACACACACACTCTGGACTTACCTGTCAGTAAGTCTGGTCCATGAGTGAAGGAGAGTTCAGGACAACCTCTGCTCCGTTCAGGAGAACCATCTGTTCTGCTCTGCTGCTCTGAACTCTGCTGAGTGACTGGATATGTGCTGGATGTGAGAGAGGGGGAGGAACTACTGAGTAGACACCTCCTCTCCACACCTTCATGCCTCCTCTCTACACCTCCTCTCCTCAAAGTGTTAGATCAAAGGCATACATACATTAGATCATTATAGTTTTAACTTGATGAGCTTCAATAAGAGATAGAGCTTACTGATGAGTCATTGATGAATCAGTGGCTTGGACTGTTTTTCTACCTGTGCAGGTATAAAATAGTGCACACATATATGGTTATGGTTTTTACAATACTGTTGCTAATTTATAACCGTATTGATCACTGATCATCTCAGCTCTGATGATATAGGGATGATTTAAATGATTTATGCATTTTATTTAACATAATGTGACTGTATCTTTACTGTGACTTTATTGTAACTTTACTGTAACTTTATTGTAACTTTACTGTGACTTTATTGTGACTTAATAGTAACTTTACTGTGACTTTATTGTAACTTTACTGTAACTTTATTGTAACTTTACTGTGACTTTATTGTAACTTTATCGTAACTTTACTGTGACTTGACTGTGACTTTACTGTAACTTTACTGTGACTTTATTGTAACTTTATTGTAACTTTACTGTGACCTGACTGTGACTTTACTGTAACTTTACTGTGACTTTATCGTAACTTTACTGTGACTTGACTGTGACTTTACTGTAACTTTACTGTGACTTTATTGTAACTTTATCGTAACTTTACTGTGACTTTATCGTAACTTTACTGTGACTTTATTGTGACTTTATCGTAACTTTCCTGTGACTTTATCGTAACTTTACTGTGACTTTATTGTGACTTTATCGTAACTTTCCTGTGACTTTATTGTAACTTTATCGTAACTTTACTGTGACTTTACTGTGACTTTATTGTAACTTTACTGTGACTTTACTGTGACTTTACTGTAACTTTATTGTAACTTTACTGTGACTTTACTGTGACTTTATAATAAAGTCACAGTAAAGTCACAGTAAAGTCTTTACTGTGACTTTATCGTAACTTTACTGTGACTTTATTGTAACTTTATCGTAACTTTACTGTGACTTTATTGTAACTTTATCGTAACTTTACTGTGACTTTACTGTGACTTTATTCTAACTTTACTGTGACTTTACTGTGACTTTATAATGAAGTCACAGTAAAGTCACAGTAAAGTCTTTACTGTGACTTTATCGTAACTTTACTGTGACTTTATTGTAACTTTATCGTAACTTTACTGTGACTTTATTGTAACTTTATCGTAACTTTACTGTGACTTTATCGTAACTTTACTGTGACTTTATTGTAACTTTATTGTAACTTTACTGTGACTTTATTGTAACTTTATCGTAACTTTACTGTGACTTTATCGTAACTTTACTGTGACTTTATTGTAACTTTATCGTAACTTTACTGTGACTTTATCGTAACTTTACTGTGACTTTATTGTAACTTTATCGTAACTTTACTGTGACTTTATCGTAACTTTACTGTGACTTTACTGTGACTTTATTGTAACTTTATCGTAACTTTACTGTGACTTGACTGTGACTTTACTGTAACTTTACTGTGACTTTATTGTAACTTTACTGTAACTTTACTGTGACTTTATTGTAACTTTACTGTAACTTTACTGTGACTTTATCGTAACTTTACTGTGACTTGACTGTGACTTTACTGTAACTTTACTGTGACTTTATTGTAACTTTATCGTAACTTTACTGTGACTTTATCGTAACTTTACTGTGACTTTATTGTGACTTTATTGTAACTTTCCTGTGACTTTATTGTAACTTTATCGTAACTTTACTGTGACTTTATCGTAACTTTACTGTGACTTTATTGTGACTTTATCGTAACTTTCCTGTGACTTTATTGTAACTTTATCGTAACTTTACTGTGACTTTACTGTGACTTTATTGTAACTTTACTGTGACTTTACTGTAACTTTATTGTAACTTTACTGTGACTTTATAATAAAGTCACAGTAAAGTCACAGTAAAGTCTTTACTGTGACTTTATCGTAACTTTACTGTGACTTTATTGTAACTTTATCGTAACTTTACTGTGACTTTATTGTAACTTTATCGTAACTTTACTGTGACTTTACTGTGACTTTATTCTAACTTTACTGTGACTTTACTGTGACTTTATAATGAAGTCACAGTAAAGTCACAGTAAAGTCTTTACTGTGACTTTATCGTAACTTTACTGTGACTTTATTGTAACTTTATCGTAACTTTACTGTGACTTTATTGTAACTTTATCGTAACTTTACTGTGACTTTATCGTAACTTTACTGTGACTTTATTGTAACTTTATCGTAACTTTACTGTGACTTTATCGTAACTTTACTGTGACTTTATTGTAACTTTATCGTAACTTTACTGTGACTTTATCGTAACTTTACTGTGACTTTACTGTGACTTTATTGTAACTTTATCGTAACTTTACTGTGACTTTATCGTAACTTTACTGTGACTTTATTGTAACTTTATTGTAACTTTACTGTGACTTTATCGTAACTTTACTGTGACTTTACTGTAACTTTATCGTAACTTTACTGTGACTTTACTGTGACTTTATTGTAACTTTATCGTAACTTTACTGTGACTTTATCGTAACTTTACTGTGACTTTACTGTGACTTTATTGTAACTTTATCGTAACTTTACTGTGACTTTATCGTAACTTTACTGTGACTTTATTGTAACTTTATTGTAACTTTACTGTGACTTTATCGTAACTTTACTGTGACTTTACTGTAACTTTCCTGTGACAGATTACAATGATAATAATAATGTAGTGTACCAGCAGCACCTCTGGACCACACCAGTCCTGATGAAACCTTTTTAGAGCTGTGCAGAAAGCTCATGCAGTAATATGTTCGCGCTTCATGTCACTAGTCACTCAGTGTTCGAGCTCAGCAGTGTATGAGAGGCATCAGCTGATGAACACCTCATGTGTAATAAACAGAGTTATGGATGGACGTCTGAGTACAGGAGCACATGTGAGTCTGGTCAAAGGAAATGAGTTCACAGCAGAGCCCAGTGTGTCGCTGCACATTCCTGCTTTAACCAGGTTAGAGAGACAGTCCTGCTGACAGAGCAGGACTAGGATCTGGTCCAGGGAGGGAAAGGACTAGGACCTGGTCCAGGGAGGGAAAAGGAGTAGGACCTGGTCCTGGGAAGGAAAGGACTAGGGCCTGGTCCTGGGAGGGAAAAGGAGTAGGATCTGGTCCAGGGAGGGAAAGGACTAGGACCTGGTCCAGGAAGGGAAAAGGAGTAGGACCTGGTCCTGGGAAGGAAAGGACTAGGGCCTGGTCCTGGGAGGGAAAAGGAGTAGGACCTGGTCCAGGGAGGGAAAAGGAGTAGGACCTGGTCCTGGAAGGGAAAGGACTAGGATCTGGTCCTGGGAGGGAAAAGGAGTAGGACCTGGTCCAGGGAGGGAAAAGGAGTAGGACCTGGTCCTGGAAGGGAAAGGACTAGGATCTGGTCCTGGGAGGGAAAGGACTAGGACCTGGTCCTGGAAGGGAAAGGACTAGGATCTGGTCCTGGGATGGAAAGGACTAGGACCTGGTCCTGGGACAGAAAGGACTAGGACCTGGTCCTGGGAGGGAAAAGGAGTAGGACCTGGTCCAGGGAGGGAAAAGGAGTAGGACCTGGTCCTGGAAGGGAAAGGACTAGGATCTGGTCCTGGGAAGGAAAGGACTAGGACCTGGTCCTGGGAGGGAAAGGACTAGGATCTGGTCCTGGAAAGGAAAGGACTAGGGCCTGGTCCTGGGAAGGAAAGGACTAGGGCCTGGTCCTGGGAGGGAAAGGACTAGGTCCTGATCCTGGGGGGGCAGGACGTCTCCTCTCAGACCTTTTCTTCAATGTCCTGTCCAGGTGTGTCCATCTAACAGACAGCAGGAGCCCACTGGCTGTTGGTTCTGTTTTCTCTTAGTTGTCTTGGTTCTCCTGGTTCTGTTGGTTCTGTTTTCTCTTGGTTCTGTTTTCTTTCTGTGTGGATGGACTCAAACTAGACTTTAGTTTAGAACATGAGCTAGTAAGGCAGGAGAACTCCTGAGGCCAATGAAACACCATAAAAAGTATTTTTAATGAATCCCTCTTTTCTTTTTGTCGTCTGTCTGCAGACACATCATGACGGAGCTGATTGAAACTGAGAGGCTGTATGTGGAGGAGCTGCAGAGCATCATGGAGGTCAGTTTACCTGGTCGACATGACATCATCACATCTCTGCCAGTCACCTGACTGATCGCCTGTCAGATAATTTCAAAGCTCCTCATTGTAATAACAGGAGGACAGACAGCAGATAATTTCAAAGTAAAGTTCTTCATTGTCAGAGTCAAAGATGTGTCCAATATTGATTACTGATTACATGACAGAAAAGAGAAAATATGAGTGTTTTTTCTGATCAAATGAGAGCAATTCATCAATGCTTTCTTCCTCCTCTCCTGCTCCTCCTGCTCCCCCTCTCCTCCTCTTGCTCTTTTTCCTCTCTCCTCTCCTGCTCCTTCTCCTCTCCAGGGTTATTTTGCAGAGCTGGATAACTCAGAGCTCAGCCACCTCATCCCTCCATCCCTGGACAACAAAAGAGACGTCCTGTTTGGAAACCTTCCGGATATTTATGAGTTTCACGACAGGTGAATAATTGCCCAGGATTAGGATCAAAAGTATTTCTATTCTATTCTGTTCTATTCTATTGAAGTGTGTCTTCATCATGTTCTGTGGATTACATCAAAGGTGGCATGCATCTGTGTTGTAGGAATGTACCAAACTGCTGGAGCTAAAGCTGCTGACATGTTTCAGTGATTCTGCTTCCAGCTGGTCACACAAATATAACAGTTTATGTTGTGTTGTCCTTGTCTTTGACCTGCAGGACATTTCTTAGAGAGCTGGAGAACTGTGCAGAGAAACCAGAGCTGGTGGGAACCTGTTTCCTCAAAAGAGTGAGTTTCTGCTGCTTTTCGTGACTAATTTACACCTTCACTCACAGGTAAGCTCCTGAGTGAAACACATTTTATGCTAGCAGGTTGGTCCTCCAGGTCTCCAGAATGAACTGATTCAATGTTGGTGGTCAAAAAAAAGTTTCAGGACATATCTCAGTAATTCATGTGCTCCCTATGACTGTAGGACAGGACAAAATGTAGATGTAGTGACTTTTTCAGGTATGATGTGGTAGTTTTGTGATCGTTGCTGCAGTTTGACCCTTCAACATGTTTATGACCCTCAGGTAGTGATTTGAAAATGTACTTGGTAGGAATATTATTAGACTGCGTGTCTCCTGAGTCTGTAATGAGGGAAGAGACGACATTGACCAACTACGTTTTGTCTGACTGACTAGAGATGGTTCAGTGTGACTAGAGATGGCTCAGTGTGACTGGAGATGGTTCAGTGTGACTAGAGATGGTTCAGTGTGAAGTAGGTCATCACTCTGTCTCTGTGCTGTCAGAAAGAAGAGCTTCAGGTGTATGAGAAGTACTGCCAGAATAAACCTCGCTCTGAAGTCCTCTGGAGACAGTGTGGAGACAGCCTCTTCTTCCAGGTAACACAACACAACACATTCTACTGCTGCTGTCCAAGACAGGTGTGTTTGGACAGTCCTGCCTCCTGTAGCTGGGACACCAGGTGAGGTCATATCTGACCTGTGTCCCTTCCTGATGGACAGGAGTGCCAGAAAAAACTGGACCACAAACTGTCTCTAGACGCGTACCTGCTGAAGCCCGTTCAGAGGATCACCAAGTACCAGCTCATGCTCAAGGTAAATACCTACCTGTACACTGCCTAACCACCTGAAACTACCTGTACACTGCCCAACCACCTGAAAGTACCTGTACACTGCCCAACCACTTGAAAGTACCTGTACACTGCCCAACCACCTGAAACTACCTGTACACTGCCCAACCTCCTGAGAGTACCTGTACACTGCCCAACCACCTGAAACTACCTGTACACTGCCCAACCACCTGAAAGTACCTGTACACTGCCTAGTTACCTGAAACTACCTGTACACTGCCCAACCACCTGAAACTACCTGTATACTGCCCAACCACCTGAAACTACCTGTAGACTGTCCAACCACCTGAAAGTACCTGTACACTGCCCAACCACCTGAAACTACCTGTATACTGCCCAACCACCTGAAACTACCTGTACACTGCCCAACCACCTGAAAGTACCTGTACACTGCCTAGTTACCTGAAACTACCTGTACACTGCCCAACCACCTGAAAGTACCTGTACACTGCCCAACCACCTGAAAGTACCTGTACACTGCCTAGTTACCTGAAACTACCTGTACACTGCCTAGTTACCTGAAACTACCTGTATACTGCCCAACCACCTGAAACTACCTGTATACTGTCCAACCACCTGAAAGTACCTGTACACTGCCCAACCACCTGAAACTACCTGTACACTGCCCAACCACCTGAAAGTACCTGTACACTGCCCAACCACCTGAAAGTACCTGTACACTGCCCAACCACCTGAAACTACCTGTAGACTGTCCAACCACCTGAAAGTACCTGTACACTGCCCAACCACCTGAAACTACCTGTACACTGCCCAACCACCTGAAACTACCTGTATACTGTCCAACCACCTGAAACTACCTGTACACTGCCCAACCACCTGAAACTACCTGTATACTGCCCAACCACCTGAAACTACCTGTACACTGCCCAACCACCTGAAACTACCTGTATACTGTCCAACCACCTGAAAGTACCTGTACACTGCCTAGTTACCTGAAACTACCTGTACACTGCCTAGTTACCTGAAACTACCTGTATACTGCCCAACCACCTGAAACTACCTGTAGACTGTCCAACCACCTGAAAGTACCTGTACACTGCCCAACCACCTGAAACTACCTGTACACTGCCCAACCACCTGAAAGTACCTGTACACTGCCCAACCACCTGAAAGTACCTGTACACTGCCCAACCACCTGAAACTACCTGTAGACTGTCCAACCACCTGAAAGTACCTGTACACTGCCCAACCACCTGAAACTACCTGTACACTGCCCAACCACCTGAAACTACCTGTATACTGTCCAACCACCTGAAACTACCTGTACACTGCCCAACCACCTGAAACTACCTGTACACTGCCCAACCTCCTGAGAGTACCTGTACACTGCCTAGTTACCTGAAACTACCTGTACACTGCCCAACCACCTGAAACTACCTGTATACTGCCCAACCACCTGAAACTACCTGTACACTGCCCAACCACCTGAAACTACCTGTACACTGCCCAACCACCTGAAACTACCTGTATACTGCCCAACCACCTGAAACTACCTGTACACTGCCCAACCACCTGAAACTACCTGTACACTGCCCAACCTCCTGAGAGTACCTGTACACTGCCCAACCACCTGAAACTACCTGTACACTGCCCAACCACCTGAAACTACCTGTACACTGCCCAACCACCTGAAACTACCTGTACACTGCCCAACCTCCTGAGAGTACCTGTACACTGCCTAGTTACCTGAAACTACCTGTACACTGCCCAACCACCTGAAACTACCTGTATACTGCCCAACCACCTGAAACTACCTGTATACTGTCCAACCACCTGAAACTACCTGTACACTGCCCAACCACCTGAAACTACCTGTACACTGCCCAACCACCTGAAACTACCTGTATACTGTCCAACCACCTGAAACTACCTGTAGACTGTCCAACCACCTGAAAGTACCTGTACACTGCCTAGTTACCTGAAACTACCTGTACACTGCCCAACCACCTGAAAGTACCTGTACACTGCCCAACCACCTGAAAGTACCTGTACACTGCCTAGTTACCTGAAACTACCTGTACACTGCCTAGTTACCTGAAACTACCTGTATACTGCCCAACCACCTGAAACTACCTGTATACTGTCCAACCACCTGAAAGTACCTGTACACTGCCCAACCACCTGAAACTACCTGTACACTGCCCAACCACCTGAAAGTACCTGTACACTGCCCAACCACCTGAAAGTACCTGTACACTGCCCAACCACCTGAAACTACCTGTAGACTGTCCAACCACCTGAAAGTACCTGTACACTGCCCAACCACCTGAAACTACCTGTAGACTGTCCAACCACCTGAAACTACCTGTACACTGCCCAACCACCTGAAACTACCTGTATACTGTCCAACCACCTGAAAGTACCTGTACACTGCCCAACCACCTGAAACTACCTGTATACTGTCCAACCACCTGAAAGTACCTGTACACTGCCTAGTTACCTGAAACTACCTGTACACTGCCTAGTTACCTGAAACTACCTGTATACTGCCCAACCACCTGAAACTACCTGTAGACTGTCCAACCACCTGAAAGTACCTGTACACTGCCCAACCACCTGAAACTACCTGTACACTGCCCAACCACCTGAAAGTACCTGTACACTGCCCAACCACCTGAAAGTACCTGTACACTGCCCAACCACCTGAAACTACCTGTAGACTGTCCAACCACCTGAAAGTACCTGTACACTGCCCAACCACCTGAAACTACCTGTACACTGCCCAACCACCTGAAACTACCTGTATACTGTCCAACCACCTGAAACTACCTGTACACTGCCCAACCACCTGAAACTACCTGTACACTGCCCAACCACCTGAAACTACCTGTATACTGTCCAACCACCTGAAACTACCTGTAGACTGTCCAACCACCTGAAAGTACCTGTACACTGCCCAACCACCTGAAACTACCTGTAGACTGTCCAACCACCTGAAACTACCTGTACACTGCCCAACCACCTGAAACTACCTGTATACTGCCCAACCACCTGAAACTACCTGTACACTGCCCAACCACCTGAAACTACCTGTACACTGCCCAACCACCTGAAACTACCTGTAGACTGTCCAACCACCTGAAACTACCTGTAGACTGCCTAGTTACCTGACGCTACCTGTAAACTGCCCAACCACCTGAAACTACCTGTATACTGTCCAACCACCTGAAAGTACCTGTACACTGCCTAGTTACCTGACGCTACCTGTAAACTGCCCTAGAGTGTGTTTTTGTGGATGTGCCGTCTGAAGCTGATCCACTAATAATTTGACACACAAATATTCAGTTTGACTGTATTGTTGTCAGCAGGTGATGATCAGCTTTCTGTTATGCAGGGGGTGGTCTTGACTCAGTGTGAACCCAAATGCATGACTTCACAAGGCAACTCTTCACAATAAAAGTCCTTTATTGTTTCACACAGGGCTAAACACAGGATGGGCTGAAAAGTAATTAGACTAGAAACAAAAAAACACTCCATTTGAACGGTAAACTAAGGCTATAAAATTAATGAAAGAAAAGAAGGCACTCTAAACTTGAGGATACTAAACTTACAACAAAATGTTCATCAACGGAGGAAGGAATCTCTTGACTTTAAACCACTGGTAACATAGAGACAGGACATGACAAGGCATGACAGGACGCAATGATCTCACAAGGACAAAGGGAAGACAGGGCTATTTAAACATGGTAATGGGACACAGGTGGAAACAATCAGGACAAGGCCAGACAATCACACAGGAAGCAAAACGACCTGAAACAAGAGGGAGACAGCAGTACTACAAAGTAAAACAGGAAGTGACAGGACAACATGCAGGCACGAGAAAAAAAATGGGCAACTTAACCAAAGACACAGACGAAGCATGACACATTCTCTTTGTGGTGAGCTGAATAAATTTACTCAAAGCTGCAATATTTAATATTTCATTGCCTTATTGTGTCTATTAAAGTATGTAAAAATGACTCAAGCAGTCATGTGCCACTGCCTCAGGTGATTAACCATAGAATAAAGTAGTGCTCTTCTTCAGTGGGCCAGGATGGATCACCTTAATAATTCAGACATTTATGAGCTCAGGGTCTCCAGATGGCAACAACAGTTCTATTCTCCTTGTTTTCTCTGTGTTCCTGTATTTATTCCTTATTATTCTAACCCCTTCCTAACATCTTCCTGCTCTCAGGAGATGCTGAAATGCAGTAAAGGTGAGGGGACGGCTGAGCTGGAGGAGGCTTTGACCACCATGATGGACATCATCAAGTCCGTCAATGACTCCATGCACCAGATTGCCATCACTGGCTTTGAGGTGAATCAGCACAATTCATCATCACCATCATCATCACCATCAACATGTAAATGTTGAGATACAACCAGCAAGTGTTTGGACTGACTGACTGAAGGCCCTGAGATTCTTTTAGAAAACCTGAAAACTTTAGCAGCACGGTGGTGTAGTGGTTAGCACTGTCACCTCACAGCAAGAAGGTACCGGGTTCAATTCCCGGCCCGGGGTCTTTCTGTGTGGAGTTTGCATGTTCTCCTCATGTCTGTGTGGGTTCTCTCTGGTACTCCGGCTTCCTCCCACCATCCAAAAACATGCATGGGGATTAGGTTAATTGGTTAATTTAAATTGACCGTAGGTGTGAAGGTGAGTGTGAGTGGTTGTCTGTCTCTATGTGTCCTGTGATGAACTGGACACTTGTCCAGGGTGTACCCTGTCTTTCACCCTAAGACAGCTGGGATAGACTCCAGCCCCCCGATCCTATGAGGATAAGCGGTTGATGGATGATGGAATGGACACTTGTGAGGAACACTTTCATCTCATTTTGAGATGTGGAATAATCTACTTTGGGTAGAAGTGTGAAAAGTTCTCATGGCAAAGAAATAAAACAAAATTGAAGCTTATATGTAGAAAAAAAAATGACCTGCTGATATTTCCTTTATCGAAAAAATGTCATACAGGACGGCCTGCTGACAGAGAATTTATTATGTAAAAGAAATGAACATGACCTCCCAGGCTGGATCCTGTGTAGTCCACAGTGGACAGCCATCTCACCGTCTCTTGACTCATGAGTGCATGAGGTGGACAATAACTGCAGAAGCCTCTTACGCTACATCCATCCTTCATGGTGTCCTCATGGAGTTCAGTGCTCTGGTCTCTGGACTCTTCACAGGGTGACCTCAGTGACCTCGGGAAGCTGCTGATGCAGGGATCCTTTCATGTGTGGACAGACCACAAGAAGGGCCACAGCAAGGTATGATAAGAGAAATAACCCTAAACCTAAACCTGACTCTAACCCAAGGCAACTGCAGCGTGACTGATCCAGACTCACAGCCATGTTTCAGCTCCTTTGACTTTTCTTGAGTCTTTCATCACCCAGATTTTATCAGACAGCCTCTGGTCTTCTCTAACCCTGAAGAAACCTAATAAAACCTGAAGCAGTGTCAAAGATAACAGGGTAGCTCAGCTGGCGAAAGTCCTGGATTTAGTGCAGTGACCTGTTGACTTGCTATGTAGTGTGAATGAGTAAGACTCAATTTAAATTTATTGCTTTTTGTGACATTATTGTTGTGTAATGATACAGTTTAGCTGCAAACTGATTTGATTATTTGGCCTCCACTGGAAGCTAAAGTAAAGCTAACGAATGAACCTGTTCAACAGATTTTCATACTGTATAGAAATTAAAATCAAAGGGGGCTTCTGGAAAAGTGTCAAACAGAGCTGGAGATTTGTAGGAAATGGACTGAAACATGCAAAACCACTGGGCTAGCATTAGCATGAAAAGATAGAGAGGCAGTGATGAGGTGGCAGCATGTTGTTGTCATGCTGTTTGTTTAGAAAAACAACAGCAGAATGAATAAACACATTACACAGCGACAGTAACACTTATCACCAGGAGCACGATGGCTGAAGAAATGACTGACCACCTGTTCCAGGTAAAGGACCTGGCCAGGTTCAAGCCCATGCAGAGACACCTGTTCCTGTACGAGAAGATGATGCTGTTTTGTAAGAAACGAGAGGAGATATCAGACGGACACGAGAAGACGCCGTCCTACAGCTTCAAACACTCTCTGAAGGTCAGATACACGCCATGACTTCCTGTTTAATTTGACCTCCCCGTCATCTGAAGGCTGAAGCAGAAGTTCAGCTCATTTCATGGAGGTCTGTTCTTTACGTTCAGCCTTAAACGGTCAGTGTCTCTGTCCAGATGAGCGCTGTGGGCATCACAGAGAACGTCAAAGGAGACATCAAGAAGTTTGAGGTGTGGTACAACGGCCGAGAGGAGGTCTACATCATCCAGGTGTGTTGATGAACGAACGTCACTAACAGCAAATATTAGATCAGTCAGAGGGGATAGTTTGATGATCATGTTAACAACTGTTCATCGATATAATATCACATAAATCATATAAAATCACCTGGTGATGTAAAATAATAGTAAAAATATGTGTGTTTTTCATCAATGGAAATGTCATGGATAGTAATATTCAATTTATATATATATATATATATATATATATATATATATATATATATATATATATAAATTTTATATTTTGTGATACAGTGACCCTCTTATAGGGGGCAGTGTTATGTTGCTGCTGGCAGGATCCTGTTGACCTCTGTGTGTGTGTGTGTCTCTTCTTTAGGCTCCTTCCATGGATGTTAAAACCTTGTGGGTGTCAGAGATCCGTAAGGTCCTCACAGGCCAGCTGGAGGCATGCAGAGGTACAGAAACCTGAGACCTTGTAGAATAGAAGGACCAGGTCAGACCAGAACCAGAGACCCTCTAGACTAGAAGGACCAGATCAGACCAGAAGTCAAGTCAAGTCAAAGTTTATTTCTAAAACACCTTTTAACCAGCTCTGTTGACCAAAGTGCTGTACAGGGCACAACATAATCATACATACACTCCAAATAAAAACAGTAATGGAATAAAACAAACACAATATTAAAAGACAAAAAGAATACAAATAGTAGTGTGTGTATATATATATATATACAGTCATGGAAAAAATTATTAGACCACCCTTGTTTTCTTCAATTTGTTGTTAATTTTAATGCCTGGCTCAACTAAAGGTACATTTGTTTGGACAATTATAATGATAACAACAAAAATAGCTCATGAGAGTTTAATTTAAGAACTAAGGATTATTCATTTTCCATGGTTTTCTTGATAATAACCAAAATGACTTAAAATCTTACATCAATAGCTATGGCATTGTACCGCCAAAAACACTACTTTTAAGCATTCCATGTTTTCTTTTCTGTTTGCTTTAAACACATGATACACACAAGAGTTAATACTTGATTGCATAACCATTGTTTTTGATGACTGCAGCCATGCGTCTTGGCATGCTCTCCACCAGCTTCTGACATTGTTCTGCTGTCACATCAGCACATTCCTGTTGGACAAATTCAAACAAATTTTCTTTGTTTTTGGGCTTGTGGTTCTCCATTTTGAGTTTGATGATTTTCCACAGGTTTTCAATTGGATTAAGATCTGGTGATTGAGCAGGCCAAGGCATGGTGCGAATGTTGTGGTTCTCCATCCAGGCTTTAACTGACCTTGCCGTGTGGCAAGGGGCATTGTCTTGTTGGAAAATCCAGTCATTCGAGGCAGGAAAGAGTTTTCCAGCTGATGGAAGAAGACTGTTTTCAAGGGTAGTCCTGTACTTGACCTGGTTCATTCGGCCTTCACACAATTGCATTTGCCCTGTTCCACTCAGACTGAAACAACCCCAGATCATGACTGATCCACCCCCATGTTTTACTGTAGGGCAAGACAGTCTGGGTTGTAAGCTTCTCCAGGCTTCCTCCTAACCAGTAAGTTGGCTGGAGTGGGCATCAATTCAAAATTGGATTCATCACTGAAGAGAACCTTAGCCCAATCATCAACAGTCCAATCCTTGTGGTCTCGAGCAAAGAGTAACCGGGCCTTCCTCTGCCTTTCATTGATGAAGGGCTTCTTGCGTGCTCTGTGTGACTTCAAACCAGCTTCAACAAGTCGGTTTCGAACTGTCCTTGCCGAGCAAGTCACATTTCTCGACAGCGCCCACTCATTTTTAAGGTCCCTGGAGGTCTGACGACGATTCCTGACACAGGAACGGATGAGTGCACGGTCATCTCGTGGGGTAGAAAGACGTTTCCTGCCACGGCCAGGTAGCAATTTGGTAGTGCCATGTTCAGCTTGTTTTTTTTTGTTGGAATGAACGGCTGTCTTGGAGATCTTCAGTTTTTTCGCTACCTGTCTCTCACTCATGCCAATTTCCAGCAGTGCCAAGATGGCTGGCTTTGTTGCTTCACATAATTCTTTTGTTTTAGGCATTATGTGAGAGCTGACAACTTCTGAGTTGTGCTACGGCTTGAATGTAAGCAGGAAACCACTCTAGGCCTTTGCATGTGCAGTGCTGCTTGTGACATGAAATGGCCTCTTATATACCCTGGGAATCAATTAAGCTTAAGAATGTCAAATAGGACATAAAGTATTATGTGACCAGCTGCATTTTTTGTTGTGTTCATTGTATTATACGTTTAGTGGTACCAGATATTAGAATGAACAAGAAATTGAAGAAAACAAGGGTGGTCTAATAATTTTTTCCATGACTGTATATATATACTGTCAAAAGTATTCGCTCACCTGCCTTGACTCACATATGAACTTCAGTGACATCTCATTCCTAATCCATAGGGTTCAATATGACGTCGCTCCACCCTTTGCAGCTATAACAGCTTCAACTCTTCTGGGAAGGCTGTCCACAAGGTTTAGAGTGTGTTTATGGGAATTTTTGATGTATTTGTGAGGTCACACACTGATGTTGGATGAGAAGGCCTGGCTCTCAGTCTCTGCTCTAATTCATCCCAAAGGTGTTCTATCGGGTTGAGGTCAGGACTCTGTGCAGGCCAGTCAAGTTCATCCACACCAGACTCTGTCATCCATGTCTTTATGGACCTTCCTTTGTGCACTGGTGCACAGTCATGTTGGAAGAGGAAGGGGCCAGCTCCAAACTGTTCCCACAAAGGTGGGAGCATGGAATTGTCCAAAATGTCTTGGTATTGTTAGAACGTGGCACGAAATGACTGAACCCAAATGCACGACTCGACACGACAGAAGTAAGTAAAAGGGATTTTAATACAAATAAAATTCACAAACAAGATTAACAAAACAACTCAGGCACTGATGCTAAATCTAGATGAAACTCAAAAACTCTCAGACTGAAAACACACTAGGAGAGAAACCATATGGCTGTACATGAATCAAACTTAGGACACTAGTAAAACTGCAAAACTAAAGGCGCTCACACAGTGAGGAAAACTATAACTTAGGGAAAAAGACAAAACATAAAACGCTCACTAACAGTGAGGAAAATGAGGCTCAAGACTGGATGACTACACAGATGCTACAAAACAGACAAAAACACTAATACTAGACTGGACAAACTCAACATAATGACAGAAACTGATAAGACACAACCTGACGGCGAAACAACTTGATGTAATGGCTGTTAGCTTGGAGAATTCACAAGACGTACTGGCACACGACTGGGGGAGACGCAGACATAAATACACGAGGTAATGGGTAACAGCAGGAAACACAAGGGAAGACAATTAATACAAAATAAAACAGGAAATGACAGGACCATATGACAAAACTGAACCAAAAAAAAACTTAACTTGACATGACCAACATAACAGGTATGCTGAAGCTTTCAGAGTTCCTTTCACTGGAACTAAGGGGCCAAGCCCAGCTCCTGAAAAACAACCCCACACCATAATCCCCCCTCCACCAAACTTTACACTTGGCACAATGCAGTCCGACAAGTATCGTTCTCCTGGCAACCGACAAACCCAGACTCATCCATCAGATTGTCAGATGGAGAAGTGTGATTCGTCACTCCAGAGAACACGTCTCCACTGCTCTAGAGTCCAGTGATGGCGTGCTTTACACCACTGCATGCGACGCTTTGCATTGCACTTGGTGATGTATGGTTCTTGGATGCAGCTGCTCGGCCATGGAAACCCATTCCATGAAGCTCTCTGTGCACTGTTCTTGAGCTAATCTGAAGGCCACATGAAGTTTGGAGGTCTGTAGTGATTGACTCTGCAGAAAGTTGGTGACCTCTTCACACTATGCTCCTCAGCATCCACTGACCCCGCTCCATCAGTTTACGTGGTCTATCACTTCATGGCTGAGTTGCTGTCGTTCCCAAACACTTCCACGTTCTTATAATACAGCTGACAGTTGACTGTGGAATATTTAGGAGTGAGGAAATTTCACGACTGGATTTGTTGCACAGGTGGCATCCTATCACAGTTCCACGCTGGAATTCACTGAGCTCCTGAGAGCGACCCATTCTTTCACAAATGTTTGTAAAAGCAGTCTGCATGCCTAGCTGCTTGATTTCATACACCTGTGGACATGGAAGTGATTGGAACACCTGATTCTGATTATTTGGATGAATACTTTTGGCAATATAGTGTATACATACGTATACATATACATGTATACTGCTCCAACAAATAAGGTGGTGCCAGACTATTTAAACCTTTAAAAACAATTAATAAAACTTTAAACTGTATTCTAAAATTGACAGGCAGCCAGTGCAAAGAGGCGAGGACAGGAGTCATGTGATCAGTCATGCTGACTGGCACAGACACAGCTTAAGGTCACTGTCTATGACAGGCGTGTCAAACTCAGTTTCATCGAGGGCCACATTAGCGTTATGGTTGCCCTCAAAGGGCCGGTTGTGAGTGTAAGACTATAAATACACTATATTGATTATTATTGGGTTTAGTAATAACTTAAATAATATTAATGACTTTAAACTATTCATATGTTTTAAATATAACTAGGCTAAATGTTTCTAATCAGCAACTGTAATGTTGTAACAGCAAGGTCACTATAAACTCATCAATATCTCATAAATACAATGTTAGTAAAGTTTATAAAGAGTGGAGATTGAACACAGATATCAGTCAGTATTAGTTCTCCCTCCTGTCATGTTCTGCTGTAGATAACATCAGTGCTGCTGGTAGAGGACGAGTCAGCTGATCAGTTTATAACTAACTTCAACAGTCACATTATAACCTGCTGCCAGCTTTAGTCTGAGCTTGTGAAGGTGTTGCTTCTGTAATTAACGAAGATAATAAATCTATAACAGCTCTATAATCTGCACTTTGTCACACCAGCATAGTTACCCATGTCACTACTTCCGGTTAGTCCTTCAGAATAAACTCTACACATCGAGCTAACTCATTGTCTTTCTGCATAAAGCTAGTCAAGCTTGCATTGAGGTTTGATTTATTCTTATACATATAGTATGTCAAAATAAAGGCATCATATTAACAAATGGAGTTCTATGAACAGACAAAACACCAGAGGGCTTTTATTTTGAAATTAAAGCAGAAAGTTGTGAGTAAAGAAAAAATAAACTTGACTCTCCTGTCAGAGCCAGCGCTGTGCAACGGCAGAGGACAGAGAGGCTACAGAACAGAGCAGATTAAAACGATGATTTTTTTTGTAACCGTTTCATCATGTTGATGCTTTTGTAATACTTCTTCTAACTGCGCTGTGCATATGTGCAGATCTCAGAGGAGGAGAAACTGCTGCTGCAGCTTCACGGCCAGTTTAACAACAGCTTTGCTTCTCAGACAGACTTTTGTGATGTAGTTATTGATATTCATGGACATGAGTTGGCGAGCCGAGCAAGTTATATTCTTGGCAAGCTCTCGGCGGGCTACATGAAATGAGGTGGCGGGCCACATTCGGCCCGCGGGCCTTGAGTGGCTCCTTGATTTGCTTTTACTGGCAGCTATATTTCATAGCATCTGCAAAGCAAAGAAATGATATGCCTCTAAAATATATTGTCAGACCAGAACCCAAGACCCTCTAGAAAGACCAGGTCAGACCAGACCCAGAGACCCTCTAGAAGGACCAGGTCAGACCAGAACCTGAGACCCTCTAGAAGGACCAGGTCAGACCAGAACCTGAGACCCTCTAGAAGGACCAGGTCAGACCAGAACCTGAGACCCTCTCAACTAGAAAGACCAGGTCAGACCAGAACCTGAGACCCTCTAGAAGGACCAGGTCAGACCAGAACCTGAGACCCTCTCGACTAGAAAGACCAGGTCAGACCAGAACCTGAGACCCTCTTGACTAGAAAGACCAGGTCAGACCAGAACCTGAGACCCTCTAGAAGGACCAGGTCAGACCAGAACCTGAGACCCTCTCGACTAGAAAGACCAGGTCAGACCAGAACCTGAGACCCTCTAGAAGGACCAGCTCAGACCAGAACCTGAGACCCTCTCGACTAGAAAGACCAGGTCAGACCAGAACCTGAGACCCTCTAGAAGGACCAGGTCAGACCAGAACCTGAGACCCTCTCGACTAGAAAGACCAGGTCAGACCAGAACCTGAGACCCTCTAGAAGGACCAGGTCAGACCAGAACCTGAGACCCTCTAGAAGGACCAGGTCAGACCAGAACCTGAGACCCTCTCGACTAGAAAGACCAGGTCAGACCAGAACCTGAGACCCTCTAGAAGGACCAGGTCAGACCAGAACCTGAGACCCTCTAGACTAGAAGGACCATAAATTATGACTGTAGTCGTTTCATAGTTTGTAGTTTTTATCACAGCAGAGCCTCTGCAGTGCTGCTGCATTAAAGCATTTAGGGAGAGAACCTGGACTATCCATCACTGGGTCTGGGTCTGGGTCTGGTTCTGCTGCTCTGGGACCTGATGGAGCCTGAGAAGGTCTGCAGGTCCTGGAATGAATGATTGCTGCCGTATGAGAAGTGTTCAGGAAATGATCCTGCTATAATGTTTGGTCACCTTCATACCTTCATATGCTCTATAATAACACCACAAGGATGCTTATAAACTTTATATAGACATTAGAATCTTGTTGTTCCTTTTATTTCATTCTTGTTTCAGTTTTATCTATTTTATGTTCTGCTTTGTTTTTCTAGAGCAGTGCTGAAGTGCAGCTTTATGGTTAAACTGTTAAACCTTTAAACTCAAATTGTCACATTCGCACACGATCATGTTTTATGAAATATTATGTTTGAATATGTGAGGCATTAAGGAATGTCAACCTCTGGTGAAGTTATGATGCAAACAGACAAAGTGAATGTTTTGTTGTTTCTCTCTGTTCAACAGAAGCCAGTCAGCTCAACATCTACGCCCCCATGAGGTGAGCAGCCACCAGTGAAGCCTTCAAAATAAGAGTTTCTCATGCAGGTATGATGCTTCAGTCATTTCATCCACGTTGATTTGATGTCCCCCATGTTGCTGCAGGAATGTGAGGAAGATGATGCTGAGGCAGTCTGATTCTTCGAGTCCAGAGACGGGATTCAGGAGAACCAACCTCAGCCCGAATATGAGGCAAAAGAGAGGTGAGAGTTCAGAGCAGACCACGACCAAAACTTTATACTCCTGATTCAGCTCAGTTAGGATTCGCCTCTCTTTTCTGATCATTCGTCACTTTCACTGTAATACAGAAATGATCAGCATTTTTCATCAGGAAGTGCTCTTTAGCTGCTGTTTTGTTAGTTTAAGGAAACAAACGTCATGACTTAACTTAAAATGACCGTAAAGTGAGAGTGTTGAGAACATAAAGACAGACTCCATGTTGGCGGTTCCTCATGGACAGAGGTCTGCTGGATGACTTACCAGAGGAGGAACAGATGAGGACTTGTGCTTCCAGTTAAACATCCTCTTCTTCAGCAGGGAGACTACTGCTAACATCTGGTGCCAGCAGTTATTATCACTTCATCAGTTATCCATTCATACTTTTATACATTATTTAACTCCGGTGACTCTGTGTGACCTGCATGAAAGGAGAGAAGACAGAGAAGCTCTTCCCTCTCCTCTCTCCTTTCCCTCTCCTCTCTCCTTTCCTTCTCCTCCTCTCCTCCTCCTAAAAATAAACTGCAACCTGACGACCACAGACTGGATATGAGGAGAGGAGGTAACGTGGCTCCTGGACTGATGGACTGATGTTTTTTGAGAGTTTTCTGTTGTGTTGTTGTCATGTAGGACAGGTCCAGATAGATCCAGTGCCCTGGACTGTCTAGTCTTCATCCAGCCTCCTCTTCCCTCCCTACTAACTCTTCCTGCTCCCTCTCACTTTCCCTCTCAGTCGATGCTTCAGTCGGCCAGTCAGGGCACTCGGCTGCTAACGCTAGGAAACGCTTCACCTTGCAGGGTCTTTCCAACAGGAGGTCACTGCCAGCAGGTAACAGCTGAGTGCTAGTGCTGCCTTCATCATCTTCACCATCATCTTCATCATAGAAGATTCTATGGACGAGAGAGAGAGACAGCTGTAGTAACCTTCAGTGCATTTATTATAATTTCATTTACATGTGTTTTGTATTTGGCTGCTGTGAAAACTTAATAAAGTCATCATTTATTGTTACTGACTGTAGTAAATGTACAACTGATGTTACTGATGTTACTGACGTTGTTAATGCACTGTATCAGCTCTGCTGGTGCTCAGCTCATCACCAGCTGACAGGTAGACAGACTGTAGTTTTACAGTGAGGTTTATTATCTAATATATGTTATTCTGTCCTGATGGAAGGATGGAAAAAGAAAAAAGTTCCATCCATCTATCCATCTGAACCATCTATAAACTGTACTCAAATCAAGGGTTCACTTACCGGCTTTTTCTGCTACTTTCCTTCCTCCTACCTCCTCCCTCCTTCCTCCCACCTCCTTCCTATAGAACCTGCTCCTAAGGAGGCGGAAGTCAGCCGCCGCTTCTCCCTCGCTTCCTCCTCCTCCTCCTCCTCCTCTTTCACCACACGACGCTCCAAAGGTACCTGACTGCCTCCTTCAGCTGCTCCTGTATCTCCTTATGACCTTATCAACGTTATTAACATTGCCAGCACGACTACTGCCTTTTTCTGCTCTGTTCAGGAAATGAGTTGAAAATGAACACTCAGTTATTTCAGTGCTGAATAAAGAGTTATATTATTTTAGGCCAGGAGGGACAAAAGCATCCTTTGCTGTTACCTTAAAAATCTGCAGCATCATAAATGTCCGGCTCTGAAAAGTCTGTCCCCAGTTTAAAAATGAGAAAACAGTTTGTCCTTCAGTTTGTCCTTCCAGACCATAACAGACGCTCAAACTGGTGCTCAAAAGTCCAGTCTTAACTGAGACTGAGGCCGATGTTAAAGGGAAAAATCAGAGAACATGCATATTATTTTAAAAACACAATGATGAGGAATAAAAGTTTAGATAATCTGATGGAGCACAGGGTGACATTGGACTAAAATGAGATGTTCATTTTGAACCAGGTGGAGGAACAAAAACATGAAGCTTTCTTCCCAATATGTCAGAAAATGAGATAAAACGAGTCACTAAATCTGTCTAATAAATCATGACGTTGATGAGCCTCAGTCCTCTCACGCTCATGATGGTCATTAATTAAGAAAAAGTTCATTTTAAAATCATTGATGTCTGTGGTTTCTTTCTATCTGCATCCGATGGATTCATTATTATAATATCTTATTGTTATTTTTATTATTAAGTGAGATCTTAGTATATTAATCTGAGTAAAATCACAATGAGCATCTAGGAACCAGAAAACAGTCTGAATGATAAAGGGCCTTTTCTTTAACAGACGGAAGCTCACAGTTACAGATTGATGTCTAAATGTGGTCTAAATGTTAGCATCTAACTTTGACTTTATCATGTTTTTATTCATGATGCCAGGTCCGCTGTCTGCTAGCATAAAGAGCAAGAGACACGAGATAAAGAGTGATCCCACTCCGTTTGGTTATGAAGGTATACCAACATGCAGAGCATCCTTCATGTGGTTCAGTTTGAGTAATGGAGGACGTCCAGTGTGTGCGCTCGTACAGTTTATTGTGTGCTCGTTCACTTCCTGCCTGCCGTGTTGACTTGCCTTGTGATTTGTGATTTGTGACGTGTCAAAGTGCATGAGCAGCAAATATAGGAGCATCAGATAAAGCTGGTGGTGCTGGTGGTTTGTTGGTGTTTGGAGCTAGTTTGTGCATGGGTAGAGTTAATTCATCCATCGGTGGATGCCGGTGGTAAGCTTGATGTGACGGATGGTTTATAGCGTTTGGCCTCCCTCCAGATACGTTGCGTGGTGCTATGGCTGCAGTCAGGAAGCGTCAGAGCATCACGAGCACTGCTGCTGCTGCTGGAGACGCCTCAGCTGTCCCCAGATCAGCCTCCCAGCCAGGTAACAGAGAGACGCCCCCTGCTGTCCAGACTTGATTGTGGTTGATAACGCAGTGATAGACAGACACATCTTCGTGTTTCATTGACTTCTGATGAGGAGCTTTAACCTGAACTTCTTTCTGCGGCATGGTTTATTTCTGCCCTCAGATTAGTCTTAAAGGAATAGGTTAGCTGGTTACACCTGCCTTTCAGCAGCCATGACCATCATCATGCTCACTAATACACCACTGTAATAATGTGACAGTGTTCTGCTGGTTCATGTAAACAGCATGTTGGTTATTCTGAATTAAGCCTTTATACACTTTTAAATGTAGTTTGTAACAAGACAAACCAAAACAAACCGACTGGACTTCTGTTTAACCAAGAGAGCTAGGAGAACTAGAGAGAACCAAGAGAGAACCAAAGAGAACTAGAGAGAAGCAGAAGAGAACTAGATAGAACCAGAAAGAAGCAGAAAGAACCAGAGAGAACCAGGAGAACCAGGAGAACTACAGAGAACCAGAGAGAACCAAGAGAACTAGAGAGAACCAAGAGAGACCCAAAGAGAACTAGAGAGAAGCAGAAGAGAACTAGATAGAAGCAGAAAGAAGCAGAAAGAACCAGAGAGAACCAAGAGAACTACAGAGAACCAGAGAGAACCAAGAGAACTAGAGAGAACCAGAAGAGAACTAGATAGAACCAGAAAGAAGCAGAAAGAACCAGAGAGAACCAGGAGAACTACAGAGAACCAGAGAGAACCAAGAGAGAACCAAGAGAACTAGAGACAAGCAGAAGAGAACCAGATAGAACCAGAAAGAAGCAGAAAGAAGCAGAAAGAACCAGAGAGAACCAGGAGAACTACAGAGAACCAGAGAGAACCAAGAGAACTAGAGAGAACCAGAAGAGAACTAGATAGAACCAGAAAGAAGCAGAAAGAACCAGAGAGAACCAGGAGAACTACAGAGAACCAGAGAGAACCAAGAGAGAACCAAGAGAACTAGAGAGAAGCAGAAGAGAACTAGATAGAACCAGAAAGAAGCAGAAAGAACCAGAGAGAACCAGGAGAACCAGGAGAACCAGGAGAGCTGCAGAGAACCAGAGAGAACCAAGAGAACTAGAGAGAAGCAGAAGAGAACTAGATAGAACCAGAAAGAAGCAGAAAGAACCAGAGAGAACCAGGAGAACCAGGAGAACTACAGAGAACCAGAGAGAACCAAGAGAACTAGAGAGAACCAAGAGAAACCCAAAGAGAACTAGAGAGAAGCAGAAGAGAACTAGATAGAAGCAGAAAGAAGCAGAAAGAACCAGAGAGAACCAGGAGAACTACAGAGAACCAGAGAGAACCAAGAGAACTAGAGAGAAGCAAGAGAACTAGAGACAAGCAGAAGAGAACTAGATAGAACCAGAAAGAAGCAGAAAGAAGCAGAAAGAACCAGAGAGAACCAGGAGAACTACAGAGAACCAGAGAGAACCAAGAGAACTAGAGAGAACCAGAAGAGAACTAGATAGAACCAGAAAGAAGCAGAAAGAACCAGAGAGAACCAGGAGAACCAGGAGAACTACAGAGAACCAGAGAGAACCAAGAGAACTAGAGAGAACCAGAAGAGAACTAGATAGAACCAGAAAGAAGCAGAAAGAACCAGGAGAACTACAGAGAACTACAGAGAACTAGAGAGAACCAAGAGAGACCCAAAGAGAACTAGAGAGAAGCAGAAGAGAACTAGATAGAACCAGAAAGAAGCAGAAAGAACCAGAGAGAACCAGGAGAACCAGGAGAGCTACAGAGAACCAGAGAGAACCAAGAGAACTTGAGAGAACCAGAGAGAACCAAGAAAACTAGGGAGAACCAAGAGAGAACCAAAGAGAACTAGAGAGAAGCAGAAGAGAACTAGATAGAACCAGAAAGAAGCAGAAAGAAGCAGAAAGAACTGTCTGATCTGTCCACAACTTTTCGAGTTATTTTGCAAACAAACAAACAAATAAACAAACCCCGGTAAAAACATAACCTCCTTGGCGGAGGTAAACAGGAGAACTAGAGAGAACCAGAAAGAACCAGAACAAACCAGAAAGAACCAGAACCAACCAGAGAGAACCCGGAGAGAACCAGTGAGAACCTGGGGAGAACCAGAGAGAACCCATGCTATCACAGGAGTTATGAAGCAGGAACCATTGTTCTGCTTCATGAGTTGATAATGGTGGTTAACAGCAGGTTCTGGTTGTGGTTCCTCCTCCAGGCTGGACCCAGAGACGTCTTCCTTCCATGGACACAGACGACTTTGAGACGATCCCTTCCAGTGCAGAGGAGTCGTCCAACTCTTCAGAAGAGGAGGGACACAATAAGACGGTGGGTAAGACCACTGAGGACAGGTGTGAAAGACTGAGGACAGGTGTCAAGTCAAGTCAAGTTTATTTGTATAGCCCAATATCACAAATTATGTATTTGCCCCATTGGGCTTTACAATCTGTACAGGATATGACACCCTCTGTCCTTTACAAGGTGTAAGAACAGGAGAGCAGGATGATGTGAAGCTGAAACAAGAGGGAGACAGTTAATTTCAAAATAAAACAGGAAATGACAAGACTGAAGATAAGACTGAAATAATAAACAACTTGACCTGACAGATATGACAACAGGGCTGAGAGACTGAGGACAGGTGTGACAGACTGAGGATAGGTCTGAGAGACTGAACCAGGTATGCTGAGGACACATGGTCCACACGGACAGTGTTTAGGAGTATACACCAAAGTTTTTTGTCGTGTGGTTGTTTCGTCTACATGGAACCAGTGTTTCAGGAGCCTGTATGAGCTACTTTTTGAAACAAGCTCCCAGAGTGGAGAAATCCCTAAATGTGCCGTTTCCATGGGTACAGCCTCGAGGATCTTTCCAGAATCAAGCCTCCTCCTTAAGTTGCACATGTGCAAAAAAAGCATGTTTCTTCCTCTTTTACACTTAAGCACATGCTCTGTTTCTTCTTCTCTGGTTGCATTTGTGAGGCTGCATTACAAACTGGAACCACATCCAGACTGGAACCACATCTAGACTGGAACCACACCTAGACTGGAACCACATCTAGACTGGAACCACATCCAGACTGGAACCACACCTAGACTGGAACCACATCCAGACTGGAACCACACATAGACTGGAACCACATCCAGACTGGAACCACACATAGACTGGAACCACATCCAGACTGGAACCACACCTACACTGGAACCACATCTAGACTAAAACCACATCTAGACTAGAACCACATCCAGACTGGAACCACATCTAGACTGGAACCACATCCAGACTGGAACCACATCCATACTGGAATCACATCTAGACTAGAACCACAGACTAGAAACATATCAGAAATGGACCTGCTCTTGTCCAGTCTGACCCAGTCTTTCCTCTCAGCAGGGGGGCAGCAGTCGGTTTCAGGTGCAGCTGACCTACGAGGCTCATGAAGGTCGTCATCAGGAGACGGGGGACATGGTCCAGTTTCTGGAGGAGGCAGAGAGCGGACACTGGTGAGTTTGTGAACTGTGATTGGTTCCCTAATCTGGTTTGTCTGCCTACAGTGCTATAGCTAGCTAGCTAGCTAGCTAGCTGACTCAGCTAAGTTAGCTAACTTACCCAGCTAACTCAGCTAAGTTAGCTAACATAGCTAACGAAAGATGTTAACTAACATAGCTAACTTAGCTCGCTAACTTAGCTAACTCAGCTAACTTAGCTAACAGCTTGCCAACTTTGCTAACTCAATTAAGGTAGTTAACCTAGCTCCCTAACCTAGCTAACCCAACTGTCTTAGCTAGCTAACTCGGCTAATGCTGCTATCTTAGCTAACATCGCTAACTTAGCTAACCCAACTGACTTATCTAGCTAACTCGGCTGATGCTGCTAACTTAGCTAACATCGCTAACTTAGCTAACCCATTTAACTTAGCTAACCTAGCTCGCTAACTTAGCTAACTCAGCTAATGGCTCTACCTTAGCTTACCCACACTCTTTGTTCCTCAGTTAAAGAACAAGAACACTCTGCAGTTTGTTTCCTGTACATCGAGAGGGAGCGTCTCCTGAAAAACGTAAAGCATTAAACTTTATTTTGTCCTCAGTAAACTAGAATTACTGTTCACTTCTCATTTAGTCATTTAGAGTTCCCACTGTTCTGTCTTTTTATTATGTTATTCCCTATAAACTCTTGGCTTGCTAATGTCTGCATAAGTAACTCTTATGGTTTGTCTTTCTACCAAAGGACTTGTTAAGTAATCATATATTATATATAGTGGTGTGCAGCAGCTAATATTCAGCTACTTTAGACCGTTTTAATGTCATCAATAACATTTAATGACATCACATGTTGTGGTCATTTCCTGCTGTGGGTCAGCTCAGACCTGCTCAGCTGGTGCTGGTAGCACAGTCAGCTACCAGCCGCTGTTCCTTCTCTGTCAGCAGTTATAGATCAGCCAAAGGATCTTTTTCATGTGCCAAACTGTTTCTAGGCCCATCAGAGTGGAGTACTTTAAGTATTTTATGCTTAGATTAAGCTGAACAGAGCAGGCAAATCAAGGTGAAATCTTCCATGCCTTTTAGAGTTTCACATTCATAGGTGTCACCCTTTCATAACGTTAAGCATTTGTCTGGCTGGACAGCTGAGGAGGTCTGTGAGGCTCCACTGAGGACTAAATGCTGCTTTCCTCAGCCTGTCACTCTGCTTTATTAATACGTTAATAATCCTCAAATAAATGAGGCAACTGCTGTGTCAAGGATCACATAGAGGAAGGGGAGGTCAGATATTCTGTCTGTAGGTGGCTAAAACCTCTGGATCAAGAAGAAGAAGAAGGATGGTTACAGCTGCATATGAATGAAGACATGAGAGGAGTCTGTATTTAGACAACATTTAACATTATTATGCCCACTGTCGTCTGTTAACTGATATGTTTCTTAGCTTTATAAGCTGTCCAGGTCGTAGTCTGCCTCCAGCCTAATGCCTGACCGTGAGGAGTGGATATAGAAAATAAATAGCTTTATATCCTGAGGATACGAAGCAGTGCAATACAATAACACCATGAAGCTCAGCCTGGCTTATTGAGCTGAATCCATCCTGTCTGACAGAGTCTTCAGCAGCATGAGCGTTATGATGAACTGTCAAACAAGACACCACTATCTGTTATCATTACTTTATTACAGTTTGGTCCACATGAATCACCCAGCCTGAGGAAGAAAATGATGTGTGACGAAACACTCAGAGTTAAACCTCGTTCACTGAAACATCACCCTGATGAACTGATTCTGAGTCAGCTAATAATAATTCACGTACTTAGCCAACTCATAATTCATTCACTCAGGAGTTCATAAATTTCATAAATATTTGTAATGTTTTTTCATCGGACTCTCAAAGGACTCTCAAAGGTGATCTTTATTCCTCTTGTAAACTCCTTTGTAAATAAAAGTGTGAACAGAAATCAGTCCAGAACTAAAAATTCCCTCTGGATCAATATTTTTTGTCAATCTATCTGTTTGTCTTTGTCTGTTTGGAGGATTTACATTCCCCACATACAAGTTCTGTGTTCATACATCCATAATCAACTTCTTATCCTCTGCGGGGGGTCATATGGTGAAAGGTTTCACCTGGACAGGTGTCCAGTTCATCGCAGGACACATAGAGACATACAACCACTGTCCTCACTTCCTGTTTCTTTTCCAGCTGAACAGCCAATCAGGGTGGGCTCCGCTTATCCCTGACTGTATTTCCTCCTAAGAATGAGTGAAGACTTCCTGTTGTGTCTCATATCCTAGGCTAATGAAGAAGCTTTTAACAGAGGAGACAGGACTGGTCCCGTCCAGTTTACTGCAGGCATCGTCTGGAGGAGGTTCAGCAACTCTGTCCAGCTCCACCTCTGACCAACCACTGGCACAACACTCATCCATCCTTCTACTCCTCTGCTCCTTCACTCCTCCTTCATTCATCCACTGATCCCTCACTCACTTACGTTGGTTGAAACTGGGTGGGACTGGAGGGACTGGGTAGGACTGGGGGATTGGGGGTACTGAATGAGACTGATGATCTGGAGGGACTGATGGACTGATGGACGGATGGACCGTTGGACCGTTGGACTGTTGGACAGATGGACTGATGGACAGATGGACTGATGAACTGGTGGACAGATGGACTGATGGACCAATGAACTGATGGACTGATGGACAAGTGGACTGATGGACCAATGGACAGATGGACAGATGGACTGATGAACTGATGGACCAATGGACAGATGGACTGTTGGACTGATGGACTGTTGTACAGATGGACTGTTGGACAGATGGACTGATGGACTGATGGACAGATGGACTGATGGACAGATGAACCGATGGACTGATGGACTGTTGGACTGATGGACTGTTGTACAGATGGACTGTTGAACAGATGGACTGATGGACTGATGGACAGATGGACAGATGGACTGATGAACTGATGGACAGATGGACTGATGAACTGATGGACAGATGGACTGATGGACAGATGGACCGATGGACTGATGGACTGTTGGACCGATGAACTGATGGACAGATGGACCGATGAACTGATAGACAGATGGACTGATGGACAGATGGACTGATGGACACATGGACAGATGGACAGATGGACTGATGGACAGATGGACAGATGGACTGATGGAAGGTTCTGGCTGGATGGAGGAGCTTTGTCTTGTTGGGTTGAATAATCAGAGCATGATGTCACTCTAACTCTGTCTGTTGCTTGACTAAAGATGCTGGGAGTGGACACAAGAAGACAGATATTAATTCTACATTATTATCATCGTTGTTAAAGTTCTAATGTAACGAGCAAACCAGAACCAAAACCCATTGATCCCATGATGAAGTCACTATTTATATTTACTTTATTGACTCTTTAAGTTATCAGGACACTTGTGTGTTTCTACGCTGATGATATCATTGAACCTGTCCTTTAATATCAGTTTGAACCGTGAACAGATCACTGTGTTCTTGAGTTCCTGGTCTGGTGGCACAAAAGGTCTTCTCACTTCAGTGTCCTCTCTGTCCTCCATTATTGCTTGATGGTTGTTGTGTCCTCTACCCTTCTTTATCCACACTTTTCTTTCTGTCCTTGTCATTTCATCTCTTCCTTCCATTGTCATACATGGAGGACAGATGTCTACACTCAGTACTGGGGTGTCTTGTCAGTCTTTATGCTCTTCCTGGCTGGTGCTGCTGCAGATACTGTTATGTCTGGTTTTACACCAGTTAAAGCTGCAGTGTTTGGTGTGTTTGGCTGAGCATCCTCCTCTTTACTGTGTTTGAATGCCACAGTTTTTCCACAGCTTCTTCTGTCTCATATGATAAGATGCCAGTTTGTATTTAAACACTGACATGAGTCTTCCTGTTTCTTCTAGATGTCCTCAATGATCTGTGTGCAGCAGCACTTTCTGATGATGATGAAGCCAGTACAGAGGAGGACATGTCTCCGGACGGCAGATAAACATGGCTTTTGTAGTTCATTAAGTTGGGCTACAGATTTTGTTCCAACAACACCAACAACTACTCATTTTTTACTTTTAGGTGGACTAAAAGTATGGCCTGCTAGTCTTTTTCAACTGTCAGACGCCTCCCAGTGAAAACAGCTGGAACAAACATGCCTGAATGTCTCAGTGGGAAAAGCCATAAGACTTTTATTCAAGGACAACTGAAGACCACATGGATGTGGACACTGAACTTTCTGAAGCTTGATGACTTCTGATTATGTACTGTGGAGAATTCGGTCATGGTGAAAAACCTGAAAAGTCAGATTTCTGACCTGGTTGTGAGCAGGCCTTGTCAAGGTGCCCTGTTTTGCTGCTGCCCTGAAGTGAAACTCTTTCAGACCAGGTTCTGCTGGTCCTGCTGCCTCCCAGTAGCTGTGGTTTCCAGAAGACCTACGAGATGTCTTGCTGCCTTTCTTCTTCCTTAGTATATCATCTCAGTCTGTTGACTGAGCAGCATGTGCTTCTCTTCACACCATTATCATGTTTGCTGTCATGGGTTCGCCATCATCGGCTGTTCTTGTAGGTTCTCTTTGGAGGTCTGCATACATCTAATAACCAGACTCTGCTGTCCTCTGAGCTGACACTATAAACTACATGTACCGGTGTCCTCAGCTGGACTTTAACTTCTAGATTTCGTTTTAAAATGTAACTGGTATATTTTCTGTGTCTGGACCGGCTAGTTGCTAACTGTGCAGGTTAGCATGTTTATCCAGCACAGCTCTCCTCTGTCCAGAAACAAGGCGAGTTGCTGGCTGTGAAACTAAATAAATGAGCTGAAAAGACTTTAAACCCCATAGAGCTGTCTGCAGAGACAGTCCTTTCAGTTTTCATACAGTCATGTGGCTCATTATTCATGGCTGGTGCACAGTGCTTTATGTCAGGGGTGGAAGAACTGAGGAAATGTGATCCTTCGTCAGTTATTTGAAAAATTATTTTCCTGCAGACAGTCATCAATCATAATGTGTTTATTCATTATCCATGCAGAGTGAAGAAGCCAAACCCAGCTCTGCTCTTTAGAGGCTGTAAATCTGCTTTCAGGAAACAGCTTCGTCACAGTGACGGTGCTACGCTACGACCCAATATCATGGGATTTTTACTGGGAACTTATTTCCTGCCAGCTGCTGTCTATAGGCAGGACATGTTCAAGCATGGTGTTTCTGGTTGATCATGTACAGTATTATTATTAATGAATTCATTCATTCACTCACACAGATGCCTTCATGTCCTGGATCATAGCCGGCAGTGTTCATACTTGATCACTGAGACAACACTGATTGTATTTTATCCTGAAGTCCCTCAGAGGAGCTGAATCCACACAGTAGCTTAGCTTTGCAGCAGCGTTACCACATTGATGACAGTCTGAAGCCCATGTGGAAAGCTCTGTCACTGAGATATTAGCATTTGTTAGCAATCTGTGAGCATCTCCACCATAAGCCAGGTAAGCTGGAAAACAGCCTAGACATTTCAGGAAAATGTGTTTTTAGCAAGCTTCAGCCGAGGTTTCACCTCTTCAGAAAGTAACAGCACTGTACACTGAGGGTTCATTCAAGCAAAGGGCCACCAGGACATTAGTAGAAATGGAAATAAATATCTAGTGTTGCATATTTTTTTCTGTATGACTGCTGTACACCATTTCCCCTCTTTTCGGCATTATACTGCATATCTACTGATAGGCTGTGAGTGTATATATATATATATATATATATATATATATATATATATATATATATATATATATATACACTCACACTGTAGCTCATTGAAAATGGAAAGAAGAAAGTAATACATGTCAGAGTTTAGCACTTTGTCTACAAGAAATATTCAGGCAGTAACAGAATCAGTCTTTAAAAAGACATATAGATAAAATACAAATAAATAGTAGTGGATGATGACAGATGGATGGATGATGTGGTTGGATGGATGTAGATGGATGGATGGATGGTAGGAACATTATCTTGACACTGTAAGTGGTTTCCATCTGTAACAAAAACTTCATGCTGTATATTTTGTTTATTCCATTTTAATGAAACATACTGTATCTTTGTAAAGTCATATTTCTATTGTACTGCATCCTGCTGTCATCTTCTCATTAGCCACATTTTAGAATGTATCTGTATAATACTGATTTATTGTGATAATATGCTTTTACTATTTGCCTTTTGTCATCCTGTTTTGTATTCTAAGTTTAGATCAAACTTTAAAAATGCATGCAAGACTGAGATACACAGAGGTGCTTGATTTGAAATAAAGACCACATTACTTATAGACAGTGTCACCTCCTTATGAAAAAGAACAAGAATCCCACAAACAGACAACTATTCTGATGTCGACATCAGGGTCACACCCTGCATTAGACACTACCGCTTTGTCATGTTTATTAAACTGAAACCTGTGTCGAAACGTGCAACCTGCTCCTGAAATGTGCATGATATCCATAATAATAATAATAATAATACTAATACTAATAATAATCCCACAAAACAGAAAATTTATAATAAATTATTATATATTATGTATTCAAAATGAATTATTATATTAAAAAGGTTCTTCAAAGCTAGATTCAGATGTAAATGAATCAGAACATGTTCAATCTTTAACAGTAGAAGTTGTTGTCTCAAATCACTCCTGTTAACTGAGTATGTTTATGCTGTTTGTTATGATCATAAGGGGAATATATGATAAGTTTATGGGCTCTATGAAACACAGGCACACTATGGCTAAGCTATTACCTTGGAAGTTTAATTTGAAAAGACCTCCGTTCAGACCAGATGTGATTTAAGTCTGCAGGAGATGAAGAATCCTCTGCATGTCACCACAGATTTACTATGATTCAAGAATCTATTAAAACGAAATGTAATTATTATTATAGGCTGGTGTTTGAAGGGGAAAATAAGAGCTTTGAAGAGATATGATGGTGAATCAAACCTGCAGCCTTATACCCATATGAGTCAGATTAAATTAATTGTCTGTTTCAAAACACAACAGTGGACAGAAAGATCCAGAGCAATAATTTGTCAAGATGAGCTTCACCTCACAAACATTTCTTTGACCTTTGGAGGAAAGACTGGTCACACCAATGAACAGTAAACCATGACCCTGAAACATAAATAGCATAAAAATATATAGAAACAAAATGAAAGAACACAATCATGGTTATATTCTCATTGACTCATTATTAAGGAATATGTACTGGAAACTAATTTAATTTCAAAAAGAGCAATGACACAATTAGACATTAAAACAATCATTTATTATTATTATTATTACATCCTCAGTTGTGTGTGTATATTATTCTTTTTTTTGAATAAATAAAAGGACACAATGAGTCATTGTCTTCATGGTGGGAACACCAAGAAGGACTGGATGTAGAAATACTGCACCATTGTGTATATTCTGTCAGTGACTGCTGCCCCCTCATGGAGCCTTCATTTAAAGCTGGAGATGAGGTAAAGTACAGGGTGGTTAAAATCACTTACTTTGATGTCTCCTATATAATGACGATATATGACCTAAAAAGTGTGAACAAGCTACAGAATATCCTGTCAGATGGAGGTATCCTGAGACCAGTGTCTTTATCACATAACTTCTACAGATACAAAGAAAAACTTTCATTCTATGCTGAACTTATCAGTATGATGATGCAGGTTATTTCATTAATAACTTTTAAAACCTTCAGGAATAGGCTATTCAATGATTTTGTACAAAAGTTCATCACCACTGAAATGAATAGCAGAGTGCTCACATCTAACACAAATTCATGCATTTTCAAAATGTTCCACATTTTATATACATTCAAAAAATAAATACATATATTTATTCAACCTTTTGTAAAGCAAAGGAAATCTGACATTTTTACATTGGTGTGTGTTGGATGGATGTTCAGAGTGCAGCATAGGTTTAAATTAGATGTGAGATATCCATCTTCTCCCTCTTATCCTCTCATAGGGTCAGGGGGGCTGGAGCCTATCCCAGCTGTCTTAGGGTGAAAGACAGGGTACACCCTGGACAAGTGTCCAGTTCATCACAGGACACATAGAGACAGACAACCACTCACACTCACATTCACACCTACGGTCAATTTAAATTAACCAGTTAACCTAATCCACATGCATGTTTTTGGATGGTGGGAGGAAGCCAGAGTACCAGAGAGAACCCACACAGACATGAGGAGAACATGCAAACTCCACACAGAAAGGCCCCGGGCCGGGAACCTGGTACCTTCTTGCTGTGAGGCGACAGTGCTAACCACTACACCACCAAATTATCAGATACTCTATATACAGTATGTATATCTGGTAGATAAGCTGAGGTTGAGAAAGACATGGGAAGGTTTTTTTTTTTATTTATAGTATATGTGGCACCAATCAGTACTATGTGACAGGTTATATATACAGTAGAAATGGTAGTCAACCACTGCCTTTTGCATATTTATATTTGTTAGATCAATCTCTGATCAAACTGATCAAACTAGGCTATTATTATTGTTGTTGTTATAATAATAATAATAATAATAATAATAATAATAATAATCTTAAATGAATCTGGGACAGTGCACATGAATGAACATATACAGTATGTAAATGCTCCAGATTATAGCCACAGGCTAATTTCCATCTCTAGTCCCTGGGCAGGTTGATGGTACATACTGTACTGTATGTAAAACACAGAGTAGAGGAAAAATACATAAACAAGGTGCAAAATTAAGACGGTATGGAACAGAGAATATGAGAAAATGTAAGATACACCACATGATAATAATCTCAGTTTAGGAGTACACAATAAAAGAAAAGTAAAACAAAACAGATCTGATAAATAACATGTATAATCAATACGGCTCAAAGTTATTGGCCACCAGGGGGCAGGAACAACATGAAGGTAAAACTGTGATCACTCACAAAGTGCTGATCTTCTGTTGGACACCGAACATCCATCCATCCATTATCTACCGCTTATCCTCATAGGATCGCGGGGATCCCAGCTGTCTTAGGGTGAAAGACAGGGTACACCCTGGACAAGTGTCCAGTTCATCACAGGACACATAGAGACAGACAACCACTCACACTCACATTCACACCTACGGTCAATTTAAATTAACCAGTTAACCTAATCCCCATGCATGTTTTTGGATGGTGGGAGGAAGCCGGAGTACCAGAGAGAACCCACACAGACATGAGGAGAACATGTTGGATTTAATTAAATTAATAGAGTGTGTGATGCTCTAAAAATGAATAATGTGTAACAGATAATTTGGGATCGGTGCCATTCGTGTCTGTAGGTGTAGGTGGTTCCTTGATCCATACAAATAAACATTAATTTACATTAAAATATTAATCTAGAAGGAAAAGGCTGGATTGTGTAGTGCCAACCTTATCCAGGCAGCTCTTTTATTATTGATGTAAGTGTACCGAGCCACTAACAGACACCTGTGGGGAATACATTATCATTGAAATATTTTGAATATTTATTGTGTTGATTTTTCAGTGCCAGCAACAGAAGGGACACATGACTGGTTTTACCGGAAAAAAGAGTTTTTTTTTTTTTTTTTTACCTCTGAAAGCAGACATTTCTAAAAGCCACCTGCCAAGATTATTCACATCTGTTGTTTTTTGGAAAATGAAAACCATAATCTTGCAGTTCTATCGTACGTTTAAAATCTTGTGGATAGTATTAATTAAATACATTTAGCCTGTCCTGTAACCTAATTAGTTTAGTAAAAATAAAGTTCAATACATATCAATTGTATTAACATACACACACGTTTTTCCTCCCAGTCAATGCGTCTTTTCCCGACGCGACCTGAAGGCAGCAGATCCAGGGAGCAGCGCATCGTGATTTGAATGAACGGACCAATCAGAGGCGTCGCCAGGCGGAAGCCGCCGACTCTCCGTCACTTTTGACCAATCAGCGCTCGGCACCGTTGTTTGCCTTGCTTTTTGAAATGAGCTGTAACAGCAGCCACACACCTTCTACTGTGAAGTAGTTATCTGTCAACAAACTGAAGCAGCGACTGTTCGACCATTTGGGCTGTTTTTATGCTTGAAGGGAAACATGCGTTGACAGTCGATTTGACTTTAGAGATGTCACAGATTTTCTGAGTGTTTTGGACCGAAGAGGAATCTTCACTGTTGACTTACTAGCTCGGCAGCTAGCTAAGTTAGCTGGGGAGCTTACTGAGTTTAACTAGTTCGGCAGCTAGTTTAGCTCCTTTTCCGTTATTATTCCAGCCAAAGTAACGTACAGGCCAGCAAAACAGTCGGTAAGTTTGGTTTACTTTGAGTTTACTTTGAGTTTGTCAGCTAACTTCTGGAGCCGTTCAGTAAAATGTAGTTTGGTGAAAGCAGCCGGTGTTGATCGGGCTAGCTGGATATATCCGTACAGTTAATAAACCCTGGTGGACCTCAGGACGTTTTACCCCCTAAATTATACAACACATGTCCTGAGAAACACACGAGAGGAAAAGTAACGGGAATTATCCAGAAACCTTCTACCTGTCTAGTTCGGCTCAGGTGTCGGTTATTTGCTTGTTCATCACAATACTTTCTGCCCTGAGTTTGAGTCGTATGAAAAATATGAGTGTTATTTTATGATCACCGAGACCGACTGCATTGACTTGAAGGTTTCATTGAAGCCAGTGCAGCCTGCAGGCTGTCTGCTGGGATGTAAACAACCAAAGAAATGAGGTTTCAGTCTAAACCTGAGATACTGTTTCTGTCTCCTGCCTTTAGTTTGACAGTTGTCACCTTCTTCTGTCCCTTGCTGCTCTTCTCTCCTCTGTTCATTCCTTAACTTTTGATAGTTTGGACAGTTTGCTGCCTCCATAACTCCCTGGCATGGCTGACAGCAGCATAGTGACTTTAGGGACAGCTCGGAGCCTGTTGGTGGACACTTCGGTCTATGATTCCAGGATCGGCGAAACCACCAAGGACCATGTGTTTCTGGGCATGGCATGTGAGGACGGGGAAGGTCAGTCTGTTTGGGTGACCAGCTTTTCTTCTCTCCCTTCTGCTTTCTCTAACCATCTCTAAATATATGCCTTTCATTTGCAGCACAGATAATACAGTGTAAAAAAATAAAATAAAAATCACCATTCCCCTGTTTGTGTCAAGCCACAAAGCTAACACAAAGACAAACACGTTACACTTGCCAAAGTCTGTGGAAAAGACATTGACACAATAAACTATTCCTTCTTCTACTGTACATTTCTATTTTTTCAAGTAGGTTGTGTGTCTACTCCTGCTCTCTGAGAGGCCACTTTTCTTTTTGTAAATGCAGTCTGGTGGCTGTGAAGAGAGCAATGTAGTGGCTTTAATTCCCCATCAGAAAGTACTGTCTGATGGTGAGGTAAAGCAGCCATGAACAGGAACAGCAGAACTATTTACCTGTCAGTGGAAGTGAGTGAAGTGAAGAAATATTTTTCAGTGCTTTACCTCGCCACCTTTCCGGTGGGTAAATGAAGGTTTTAGTGTTATATCCTTCTCTTCAAAGCCACCAGACTCCATTCACTAAATCACTAATTTAAGCTCTCATTAGTGCACTAAGACAATAATTGTGTGTGTCTGTGTGCGTGTGTACATCCAGTATATGTTGTCTTCATGCTCTCATATATGTATACATACATACATAGTCATCCTCTAGCAGTTTCTCAGCCCCTCTCTCCTCTACCCTCCTCATCAGTGATATTGTCTGCCTCTAACCCCTGGCTGTCAGTCAAAATGAGGAAAAACTTGCATCACCTCCCAGAGACGACCTGCTTCTTGATCTCTCTCTCCCAGCTCTTCTCTGTTTGCATCTTCTTCCCCCTCCCTTCTCCACCTCGTTCACTCTGGCTCTGTTGCTCTTCATGTCTCAGATATGCTGCCAAAAGTGGAGACGAGGGTTGTTCTTGTGGGAGCATCAGGAAGAAATGGAGCTCTGGTTGAAGCACTGCAGGTACAGCTCTCCTCTATTAACCCTGAAGGTCCACAGGCCTGTTATCGTCACTGATGTTTTCACCCATCACTGACATGCATTTGTATGTTGTGTTATGTGGTTAACCACTACTGTTTTCTGTGACTCTATTATTATTGATTGTATTTTTTTATTTAAATATGATTTTTTTTTGCCATTTGGAATGACAAAAATAATTCCATACAGACGTTATAGCCCTTTGTTCTGTCGTTGTTTTCTGTTGACAAAAGACCTAAATTTGGCTGAATATACATAACAATAATCATACTAGTAAGTCAGATTTATGTAGGGATGCTTTACTTTCAGACAAAGAGGCACAAGGAGAAACAGGTGTTTGATAAGGTGAAAATGTGTTAGAGTCATTTTGTTGTAAATGTCCATGGTGGGAGCAGTGTGGACGTCTGCAGGGAGGACATGAAAGCCAGAGTCTGAGGACCAGAAGGTCCAGGGTGGGCTGTACTGTTGAAAGAGGTCAGAGAGGCATTTTAGGTGAGCAAACAGGTTTAGGAGGTGATGTAGGATGTGCTGGGGAGTCGGTGAAGTTGGATGAGAGTTGGAGTGATGAGCTGCCAGAGCTTTCTGTGGGTGAGAACCCAGCCCAGTTTTGCAGTATTGGAGCCTGTCAAGGACTTTGGTGGGAACCCCTGACAGGAGACTATTATAACAGTCCAGGGATGGGATGAAGGCCTGGATGAGGTGTCAGCAGCAGGATGGTGAGTGAATGTTGGAGCCTGGAGATGTTTCTGAGGTGGTAGAAGTGGATTTGATGTGGGAGTAGAGTGATGGACATAGATGAACATCAGATCCAGCTGCAGGGGAAGGCAGGAGCTTTCCCTACATAATGGATCTGCAAATAATGTTCAGTTCAACAGCTTCTTTTCAGAGCACGGCTTGGTATCGATTCAGATTTTCAAGATCAATTCGATATGTCAAGGTCCTGATTCGATTCACGATTCGATTCGATATAGATTCAGTCAGGGATATTTCAGTTAAAATAAATGCTCCGTTATTTTCTGTGCATGTGAGAGTTTGCTGCTTCAGGCTGGTTTGTTTGAGCCGTGCTGAGTCTGCCGACTGTGCTTCCGGGTGATGTCTCGTCAAATGGTTGCGAAGATTTGTCGTATTGCTGCTGTATTTTATCTTCCCGTTGTGTATTTTGCATACTACTTGTTTTTTGTTCAACCCATCATTTTCTTCCAAATTCTTAAGTGTGAAATGCATCCAAACATCAGCTTTTAAACTCGTCGGCGGTGCCTGGAGCGGTGGACTCGCTTCCGCCGAGTTTGTTTGACTGCTAGCAGTAACATTTCACGAGATCTTGTTCCTTGGAAAGCGGTGGAAAGCAGCACTAAACGCTGATCATGGGAGACTTCTTCTTCAGTTGGACTAGACATATGTATGTGAGACTGGCAGGCGGGTTTGTACTTCAGGCTGCTTCTCTGCACATCCCATGAAGAAAAAAATACGCAAGTTAAAAGATGAATCAATTATCAACCATTTAATTGATTGAATTGATTTTTTTAACCCAGCCCTAGCCCACAGTATCAAAGCCCATCAGAGATGACTTTATTTATCAGTTAACTACAAACTCCACTGGCTTTTCATGATCAATTAAACCACACTATGTCATGATATTATATATGTTGGTCACTGGTGAAGGTGAGGCTCCAGTTTCTGTCAGGATGGTGAACTGGACTGTGTAAAGGCTTTGATTCAGTACCCAGTTTTGATCAAACAGTCCTTGTTGGGTGAGCAGCAGCAGGACAGGTGTTATAGTGTCCTGTAGAAGTCAGATAAGATGACATAAACCTGTCTCAGTCTGTCTGCATCCACACTCACAGGCAGCATCATGGACCTGCAGTGTCTACAGTATATTTTGTCATGATTATATTTCAAAATAAGGGCAACATGGTGGTGTAGTGGTTAGCACTGTCCCCTCACAGCAAGAAGGTACTGGGTTCAATTCCCGGCCCGGGGCCTTTCTGTGTGGAGTTTGCATGTTCTCCTCATGTCTGTGTGGGTTCTCTCTGGTACTCTGGCTTCCTCCCACCATCCAAAAACATGCATGGGGATTAGGTTAACTGGTTAATTTAAATTGACCGTAGGTGTGAATGTGAGTGTGAGTGGTTGTCTGTCTCTATGTGTCCTGTGATGAACTGGACACTTGTCCAGGGTGTACCCTGCCTTTCACCATAAGACAGCTGGGATAGACTCCAGCCCCCCTGACCCTATGAGAGGATAAGAGGGAGAAGATGGATGGATGGATATTTCGAAATAAACTCTTGGCTAAAGCTCAAGTTCTCTCTGCAGAACCAAGACATCCCTGTATTCATACTGAGTCTATAACAAAGCAGGAGGGGATCTGGCTGTGGAAACATGAAGCCTGTAACATCCTGTCAGAATGAGTGCACCTTCATGTTTGCTGTGTTTGAGTGGCGCCCTGTGAAGGTGATTTGGAGGTGTGGCGGCAGACTGAGTGCAGTGAGAATGACTTCCTCCCTGTCTCCTGAGCCTGTCCCTTCTGAAGGCTGAAATCATCTGTTTCTCCCTGCCAATCCAAAGACATCTGCCGACAGCTCCATCAGTGCTCTCCGATTGCTGGCCTGACCGCCTGCTGCCATCGCTCATGTAGCCCCCCCCAGGGCTTTGAACTTTTATATTCATTTTTAGAGAAATTTCTCCTCCTCCCCTGCCAAGCTCCTGTGACGCCTGATATTTGTTAGAGTGGCTGTCTTGAGACTTTACAAGGACACGGACCCTCCCCATCGCTTCCTCTTCTCTTTTGTGCTTTATGTATGGTAATCTGCATGAATATGGCTTTTTCTTTTACTCTGTGTTTGCCATTCCCTCTCAACCTTCAGTTCTCTCCTCCTCTGTTTTTCTTTATTTCCTCTCAAATGTTTGACAAGCGCTTCCTGCTGGTTGGTTTTTACAGGCCATCAGAGTAATGGAGGTTCCAGTGGTAAAGATAAGAGAAGGCGAGGCGGGTGCTGAGGAGAAAACCATGATAAAGTCTATAGTCACCATGGTACAGTACACTGTCTACACTGTGATGGGGACTGGGGGAGTCTTAACTCACTCTGGGTACTCACTCAATCATCATGCATGGCCAACTCACTGATGGTGATCATCTAAATAAGTGTGTAATGCTGGATCGCTGCTGGATAATGGATCACTCTTTAACAGATTTGCACTCAAATGTCATTGCAAGTTTCAAGGCTGAGGAGTAATGTCGAAAGTCTTTTTACAGGCTTTCTATTCAGCTTCATGGCATTTTGAAATTGGGTGATTTTCCAGCCATTGGAATTTGCAAGCAGTCCCACGAAACTGTGTTTGCACACAAAAGACTTCATTAGACAGGCCCTGGGCTGTGAAGCTGTGATGTTTGAGTGTCCTCACCTGTGTATCTAATGCTTTTTCCTCTGAAGGTGAGATGACAGAGCTGGAGTCAGGATGTTCGGGATGTGGTCTACCTGTTAAAATGTCACAGACTCATTTCACCAAACCAGGGTTATGATGTTGGTGTTAATCTGCTCTTCTCACCTTTGGAAAGAAAGCAAATAATTATTAATGTTTAGTGGCTCCAGAACCTCCTGGTATGTAATAAAACATGCAAATATTTGGTCTCAAAATGAACCATGATGATTCCATAACGTTCTCACTGGTAATAAATCTAACAGTCTCACTAACAGGCTAACAGCCTTTTCACTCACTTTTTCTGGTTATTTCCTGTTTCCTTCACCCATCATGCACTGCTCCATCACTCTGTCTTGTGATTCATCCTCTTCAGGACATTAACACGCCGTACATCATGACGGACAGCGTCCAGGAGTTCGCAGATGGCGAGAACACTGACTTTGAGACGGTGTTCGTCCTCACAGACTTTGATTCTCCAGACTACAGCTACCTCTACAAGAGAGACAACCGCATCGTCGGGCCTCCTGTTGTTCTGTACTGTGCTGCCAAGGACGAGGTGATCCACCACATATTTATAGTGCAGATTATGGTCTGTGTCCATAGATTCACACAGATGTGATGTAGTCGAGGTGGAGTTAAAGTCATTTGAATGTCTTATATAGTTTTCCCTCACTTTGGCTCTAAAGCAGGGTGTTCAGTGTGAAATATTTTTGTCATATTGGAGAACTGAAAGAGCAGGATCCATCTTTGAAGAGCCTCAGACCATCAGGACTGACAGACTTCACATAGGATGCTCATGTCAAACATTAGGAACAATGACAGGGCGCTCTTGTCATTTATCAGCTGCAGACAGGCTGCAGAGCGTCGTAGAGATGATAGCAGCAGAGCTAGTCTAAGGCCTGACCTGAGTGTTGACCTTATGGAGCGTCAGAAAACACTTTAAAGGAACTGAGTGCTACTACATATTAATAGCATATATTTACTCATCATTATTCTTCTTTATGCACATAATATGGATGCAGAAAGGAAGGGTACCAGGTGTTATAATATCCATCCATTCAAGTTATAATTACAGTGTCTTACTGGGATGCAGACTATATGTGTGTTGGAGGTGATTTAAGTCTGAAATACCTCTATTGTCTCTGTTCTGATTTTTAACTAATGAACTAAAATAACGTGGTGACGGCTCACAGACCTGTGTCTCTTAAGCTGAACAGGGTGCTGCAGTAGAAACTGGTCATCATCCGGTTTAAAGTCTTAAAGTTCAGCTTTTTTTCCTTCACAGCCTCTACAGTTTTCATGTCGTCCTCTCTACTCCACCACGATGCTCAACCTGTCTCTGTGCTTCACCGGCTTCAGAAACAAAGAGGAGATGGTGAGTTTGCTACCAACTTTTTGATGTTTCCAGTTCATCTGTCCGGACAGTCCAACATGATGCATGAAGACCACGAGGCCAGGGTGGTGGAGGGAGAGGACCAAACACTGAACCCTGGTGGAGCAGACATGATGGATGTTCAGAGGATCAGAACCAGCAGAGGGCAGTGCAGTAAAACAAGTCCCAGGATGACAGCAGGTCATTGGTGAAACAGGTGGAGTAGAGCAGCTAGTGGATGGAGTCAGGCTGGTCTGGTCCTGGTCTACCTGTCTGAACATGTGGGTTCAGGTGGAGAAATTCTGACCAGGGGACAGGGAGGAGTTTTGTTTTGGAAGAAATGGAAGAAAGTATTGTATTTATTGATGGTGAAGGTGTGAGAGAGTTTCTCCAGGTCTGAGGAGCTGATAGCAGATCCTCATGGAGCCGTGCTCCTACAGCAGAACTGACCAACTAACAGGGTGTTATTTTTTTTTTATTTAACCGGTTGGGTGTTAACTTCTGACCTGTCACTGCTACACCTGGCTGTTTTCATGTTTTTGAGCTGACAGCTGTGGTTTAGCCTCAGGGTCAAGAACAGTCTGGTTTAGTCATAATGTTTCTGCTATTTGTCACAAATTTGTATTTGCATGTGATGTCTCTATTAGTATAATGTCACATTTCCACCCAGTGCCTGGTGTGCTGTTTGTGAATCTAATGCTAATGAGTATTCTCAGGTATGCAGAGTGACTAATTAATCTGGAAAAAGATTAATAGCCAGCGGCACAGCAAAATGTCTGGCATAGTCCACCCTGATATTAATTTTACTCTTAGTGCTAAACTTGTTTTTTTTCCATGTAGAAAAACTTGGTGAATCTGGTTCATCACATGGGTGGAACCATCCGGAAAGACTTCAGCACCAAGGTTACTCATCTCATTGCCTACTCCACCCATGGAGAAAAATACAGGGTTAGTCCATGCTCACCTTTTCTACTTCTACTCCCTGAGTATGTGCTGTGTGTCAGGTAGTCCAGAGACATGCAGGTCAGCTGAACAGGTGACTGTAAGTAAATAACTAAATATACATATATCCTTCATTTGTGGACAAAATGCAGTAAGATCTTGTTGGCAGCCAGTCAAGCCTGCTTTCCATTTGAAAGTGTGACGCTAACAAAGGGAGCTTCAATCAGTGGAGCCTCTCCTGACTGCTTTTGTACCTGTTGAATTTGTGTTGTTATTGTGGTGACAGAGGGATCAGGAGTAATGAAAAGAGACTGGGAACAGCGTCGTACTGTGAGCACTGATAGTGGAGCGATTTGAGGGCCTTATTTACTCATCTTTTTTTTTTTAAACTTCTTCCTTCTGTCCTCACTCTGTCCCACCTCTCAGCTGGCAGTGTGCATGGGGACGCCCATCCTGACTCCACCATGGATCCATAAAGCCTGGGAACGAAGAGATGACGTGTAAGGACCCATTCAAACTGTGCTAGCTTTTCACCGTATACAGTTGTTTGGGCTCAGTGGTGTCAGGAAGATGATGTCCAGGTTCTGGTAGCAGCTTTTTGGTTTTGGTGTTGCCCTCCACTGGTCAGGATGAGCAGCAGCAGCTTCTTCTGTTTTCTCTTTTCAAGCCTCGGTCTGCTCTCAGAGAGATGAACTCCACTAAGGAGCATCACTCTGTCACCATCAGTCTGTTCTGCTTTATTAACACTGGTAGCACTGGAGATGTTAAATAACCTGGACTGGGCTGGATGTTTGAGCTGCTCGGGAGGCCATACTAAACATTTCAAGATCTTTCAAGACTAATACACCAACCACCATTTATGACTTTTGTCCTCAAGGACAGCCAGTACTAAGAGAGAAAACACTTGATGGATAAACACCAACATCAGCCTGTCTGTCAGGCTCCAAAAGAAAATTAGAAGTAAATCAGCTCCTCAGACTGGTCAATAATATAAGGGCTCTAATGATTATTATTGTGTTATTGCCTTATTTGTAGGATTTCTTACTGATATTCATGAAACATAGTTCATATTATTTCCATGATTTTCTTATCAGTCTCTGTTAAAGTAGCATTAGATCTGTACTGTGTGTGTTTTAATCCAGAGTGAATCTATAAGTGTGTGTGTGTGTGTATGTATGTACACACACACAAATGAACAATCAACAAGTCAGACCCAGAGCTGGGGTGTGTGTATGTACACACACCCCAGCTCTGGGTCTGACTTGTTGATTATTCATTTCATGAATGATAATTAATTTAATTCAGAAAGTAAAACGCTCTTGTGAGGATTTGAACTGCACAAATTTTTTTTGTGCCTTGAACACAAATCCAGCAGCAGTACTGATGAGGTGCTGGTCGTCATGGTAACCTTGTTCATCCCACCTTCATGCTCAGGCACTTTCATGCAGGAGATGAGGAGTTTCGAACACAGTTCAAAGTGCCTCCCTTCCAGGACTGCGTTCTCAGCTTTCTGGGCTTCTCAGAAGAAGAAAAGGCCAACATGGAGGAGCGAACTCTGAAGCACGGTCAGTCATCTGTCATCACATCTGGTTGTTTCTGTCCACAGATTATCTGCAGCGCCTTGTTCTCTGTTCTGGGTCATGAAAGTAGCTGAAACATGGCAGCACCTTTAAACCTCTGTGGTTAGAAGCTCCAGGATGTCTGTGAGGTGGATCCACTGTACTGCTGCTGTTACTTATACTAATACTTTTCTAATATTTCATTCTCAGATGAACACCATCTGCTCTGGTGTTTCACCAGAAGCTTCAAATGTAAAATAAAATGTCTCTAGTTTGGATATTGAGCTTAGTTCTGACTGGAGCTCCATGCAGCTCATTTCAGTTATTTCATTTATCTTATGTATTTCGTCATATTGGTAACTTGTCACAGTGGCTCTGGTTGCTGTTTTGGTCAGGAGTTCAGTGTGTAGTGATGATGATCCTCTTTAACACTGTCCTCTCCCTGTTTCCCTGCTCAGGCGGCAGTTATCTGGAGGTTGGAGATGAGAGCTGTACCCACATGGTGGTGGAGGAAAACTCTGTAAAAGAGCTGCCATTCCCTCCCTCCAAGAAACTGTTTGTGGTCAAACAGGAGGTGGGTAGTTTGTTTTTGGACCAGCAGCATCTCCACAGAGAGGAGTTAGCTTCAGCCACAGGAAGATATAGACACCAGAGGGAGGAGGGGAAATAATGAATCCTCTCAGTTTTGTGTCTTCCTAAACAGAATGATTGTTTTTTGATGAACCCTCAGTAGATACAGTAGATGAACCCTCAGTAGATACAGCCTCTACTCTCCTTCTGTCAGAGACAAGGATCAATAATAGATTTCCCCATTCCAGTGGATGAGCAATCTGAGCTCAGGTAGAGTGGTGGTTTAGGTGTAGTTATAACCCCACAATCAATACACTCTTTTCTTTTCTCTGTCAGTTTTATTGAGTTTCAGAGGAAAGTCTATGTCATTATAGCATCAGGTGTTTTTCCTCATGCCTCTGCTCTGAGCCTCTCTTCTCTCTGCTAGTGGTTCTGGGGCAGCATTCAGATGGACGCCCGGGCTGGAGAGTCCATGTACCTGTACGAGAAGGTGATCCAAGTGTCTGTTTTGTGTGCATCTCTGCAAACTGTCAGCTAGTTAGTTAGTGCTTAATACACCAACAGACAAGAGGCTGTGTGTCACTAACTGCTGTAAAAACCTTGATTTTGGCACATGACTTCATGTCCAAATATAATCCAGACTCCTGGATCCCACATCTCATTCTGGAAATGCTCTGAATTCATAATAATTACTCCACACATATTGAAGAGGAAGGAAACACAATGAACTGTAGAAATGAGGCTAACCGAGGAAGCCCAAAATAATGCTCATAGGTTAACTTTTTATTTTATTTTATTTGTTCTGGTGTCAATGACTCATTATGTCTTTATCTACCTCATGCTGCTGATACTGCAACACTGATTTTGACAGAAAGTGATTTATGTAATGCTTATTGAATAACTTTCCATACATGCTCCTTACCTTAATGAGGTGACATGTGTCTGAGCTGAATGTGGTGATGTCAGTTTTCAGTTATTGAGTATTTTTCCTTCTGGTGTTTCACTTAGTAGACGGTCCCTGCTCTGTCTCCACAGGACCAATGTTTTCTGTTAGGACACATCGTTTTGGTAGAAATACAGATGCAGCTCATCATGTGCTTCGGTTTCCTGAGATAACAAGAAAAATAAGGTGTTATCTGGAGAAAATCAGCAGTTACTCCGTGACAGTTTGGGCTTCGGTAGATAAATGTTAATGACAGAAGATTACAGCCAGGAATCAAGATTTTCACATAAAAATGAAGGATTGTGACCCATCTCAGGTGTGATCATAATTTGATAAGCATGATGTCTTTGTACTCATCTCATCCCTCCGTGGTTTGCTCAGAACGACAGCCCAGCCATGAAGAAGGCCGTGTCCCTCCTCTCCCTCACCACCCCCAACAGTAACAGGAAGCGTCGCCGTCTGAGGGACACTCTGGCTCAAATCACCAAGGAGACTGAGATCTCCCCCTTCCCTCCGCCACGCAAACGTCCATCAGCAGAGCACTCCCTGTCCATGGGCTCTCTGTTGGACATCTCCAACACACCTGAGACATGCAAGGCTTTGGCAGGTAAGAGGGAACAGGTGGAGGACACCTGCTTGATCCACCTGGCTGACAGCTCTGGTTCTTCTGAATAAGAGAGGAGTAACGAGGTGAACCACTCTTTAGGGAGCAGTGCAGAGAGCAAAGCAGACAGTACTGGGACCAGGAGTAGGAGGAGCAAGAGGAGAACCAAGGAGAGGAGGAGTAGGACAGACAGGGAAGAGAGGAGGAAAAGGTCCTACCTGGGGACTCCTCAGCAGCCAGAGGAGGTGCAGCAGCAGCCAGGAGCTCCTGCAGGTCAGGTTTTACTGTCAGGACAATAAAAACAGGAGTTATTGGAAGGAACAGAAAGTATCAATATCACACTGAATGGTTTTAATCAATCAGTTATAGGATGTAACGATACTCTGACGATTTAATACCAGGGTAAACTGTGCGACACAATACACTGTGCTCCTCTTAAAAGTTCAACTGAAATTATATTTTATCTTAACAACAAAAGAAAAATAAATTAAAACAAATCCTACGTAAAATATACAATATACAAAATCTCTCAAAAAATCACCTCTAATTTGCACTTTTCTGTACATTCAGATGATTTCTCGTTCTGAATTCCTGACAGTGACGTATGATGTCATGAAGTGAACACAAAAGTAGATCAGCTGTTTTAAAATCATAATTCATTTTTCATCTCAGCCCTCTTGAATTGTCACACAGGAATTGATTTTTTTTTTTAACTGTCTCAAGATGCGTCGTTACATCCCTGATCAATCACACTGATCATCTCCATTAGGGTTCAGCTCATCTTATCAATGAGTGTCTGATCAATGATGTCAGGTGACAACCAGCTAATCAGAGCTGGTCTCAGACCAGAGTCTTCATGATGACTGGTCTGCGGTCAGCTGACACCATTTAACCAGAGCTGGAGTTAGCTTCTTCATTTAGTTTCATCCTCAGGTCTGTGAACAGCTGATCACTTTCGTGTCTCCAAGTTGTCGTCTGGGGTTTTTCAAAATAAAACCAACCATTCAGAAGCACAATAACACATTATTTGACTTTAATCAGTCCTACAAACACATCAGGAACAGTCTTGGAACTGGGTGAAGTAGTGCACCAGCAGTCTGCACTGTAACAGTATTTGGTTTTTATATTGAGGCGTAAACCAAATCCAGAGTGCCGTATTAAGAAGCACTTCCTGTCTGTCTTCCTCCAGACAGTTCAAAGCCGTCCAAGAGCTCCACTCCGGTCCTGTCCAAGCAGTCAGCCAGGTGGCAGGTCTCCAAGGAGCTCTACCAGACTGAGAGCAACTACGTGGACATTTTAAGCACCGTCCTGCAGGTGTGTGTTGGCTCAGTGTGGACAGTGCTAGCACTCGTTAAACAGTCCACCGGTCAGATTTCTCTTTCTGTCTCCTCCCCATTCACAACACTTATTCTTGTTTCTTTGTCTTCCTCTTATTTCTGTCCTTTTCAGTCAATCCTGCTCTCCCTGTCTCTATCTTTCTGCCTCAGTCATCTCTTTTACCCCATCTTCTCCGTTATATTCTGGCTTCAACTGTTCCTACGGTGTCATTTATTAAAGGGAAACACAGATCCCTCCATAATCCAGACATTTAGTATTCACTGCACACTAGACAGTCGTAGTGCCATTGATTACTCACCCATGCCCCGTATCTCTTCACAGCTACATGTAAACATAGTCGGTCTACATTTCTGAGTGCAGCACTTCCTTTTTTTATCTTCCAGCCTCCTGCTGAAGCAGCAGACAGAATAACATGTTCAGCTGGATTTTAACATCAGTAGACAGTGGGTACTGGCGATGGAGAGCCAAGTCATGAACATTTTAATCCTCATGTGCGTTTCTATTCGAAGCTCTTCAAGCTCCCCCTGGATAAAGAGGGACAGGTGGGTGGACCCATCCTGGCCCAGGAAGAGGTGAAGACCATTTTCGGCAGCATCCCAGAAATCTACGACGTCCACACCAGGATAAAGGTAGCATGGCCTCGAATGAGGTGACAGAGTGATTTTGATGAGTCATTGTTGACCTGCTGTCTCCTGATGGTTGGTTTGTTGATCAGAGCGATCTGGAGGAGCTGCTGACAGACTGGTCAGAGGACAGGAGTGTGGGAGGCATCATCCTCAAATATGTGAGTGTATGATTAGAGAAGAAAGATTAATCTGTCTTTAAACACCAGTTCAGTTTTTAATCTCAACTGAGTTTACTTTGTTTAAAATGATCCAGCATCAATTTTAAACTGTATTTAAGGAGGTTTAGACATTTTTAAATGGCTGCCTTTTTGAGCTGGATTGAGTGAGATAAACAAGTTCTCTGAAAAACGAAAAGTGGTTTCAATCCTCCGTTATTTGGGCATTCAGCTAACTGACATAGCTATGACTGACTACTGGAGGACACTGCTGACATTGAGCTGTGGCCTCAGACTTAGTATCGTCAGTAGTATTTGTTATGGTGTGTCTGTTTTTCTGTTATTTTTTTTTCCTCCTCTTGATGCTCCTCACCTCCTCATCTTCTCTCCTTGCAGTCTAAAGAGCTGGTGAAGGCCTACCCACCTTTCGTCAACTTTTTTGAAATGAGCAAAGAGACGATTGTTCGCTGTGAGAAACAAAAGCCACGCTTCCACGCTTTTCTCAAGGTATGACCACTACATTTCTACTGTATGCTAGTTTGCCTGGAAGAAGAAGAAAAAGAATTACTTTATTGACCACTCAATAGGAAATTATGTTTTTTTCACTCTGTTAGTGTTGTTCTCTGGTGCACATCATACAGGTTATGAAACGCACATGCATTAATGGAGAGGTGTCAGTGAGAGGGCTGCTCCATGTCCAGGTGCCCCGAGCAGTTGGAGGTTCAGCGCGTTGCTCAAGGGCACTTTGTGCCGGGGAGGAGGAACTGGCACGAATTAAATGTTAGCGTGCTTTATATGACATTAGTTCACGTAGTTCATTTTTTTAAAATGATTTCAATGCTCATTTTCCACAGTATCAACAAATAATATTTGATGCCCTCATTGTGTTCATTGTTCCCGGTGGTCTCAAATATTGATATTTTTCAAGGCACAAAGTTCCAGCAGTTGTGACAACACTGCTGTGAACTGAAGCCTTGGATCAGTGTCTGACAGGTGGAGATCATCTCAGGTCCAGTCAGATTGGCTGAAAGCAGGATTTTAGTTTTTCTCAGTAATGTTTGTGTTCCGTCTCCTCGTCCATGAGCTCTAGCTCTAAAGTAAAAGTCATGATGAAAGACAATAACAAATGTAATCTGATTACAGCTACATTTTAACCCCAGCACTGGGTGGGACAGACTTCTGATGACTGACCTGCTGCAGGTGTACAGTCATACAAGTGTCCTGTATCGCCCTCTTCCTTGTTGTTCATTTAAATGTCCACAAAGTGCAGAAAGTAGCAGTTAGCAGGCAGAGTCCATGCTGTGTGACTAACTAAGTGATGGTGTCGCTGCTCTCAGATCAACCAAGCCAAGCCGGAGTGTGGCAGGCAAACGCTGGTGGAGCTGCTCATCAGGCCTGTTCAGAGGCTGCCCAGTGTGGCTCTCCTTCTTAACGGTAACACTCACACCTTTCTCATGCTGATGACATCCCTGCCTGGCTGTTTCCTGTTATCTTCCCTCCCATACCTGCCTCCATTATCTACCTGTCTGTAATTTCTCTTCTCTGCTGCGACACGGTTTTCATCTGTCTACAGTCTTACTAAACTTTTCCTTTCTTCCACTGTTCCAGACATAAGGAAGCACACCTCTGATGAAAACCCAGACAAGATAACGCTGGAGAAAGCAATTGAGTCTCTGAAAGAAGTCATGACGTGAGTTGGCCTGACCTTACCTTCATGATGAGCATGGTGAACTCATGTGAACTCAAGTCTGGAGCCTCATAGAGACTCAACTAGCGATGAGTGGTTTAGCCAGAAGACTCGACAGATACGAGACCAAGATTTGTCATACAATGAAAATGTGTGTGTGCGCTGTTAAGCCCCAGGAAACTAGTTTTGAGGCGATAACTGCTGATGTACTTTAAAGTTTGTGTGTAGTGATGGTACTGATGGAGTCATTTCTCTCAAATTCTCCTAAAAACTCTGCTGTAATTATCCACCACCTGAAAAGCCAACTTACGATGTGACCTGAGCTGAAGAGAAACTCTTCTCCTGTTTTACATTTTGAATAGGAAGAGTCACCTTAGTGTTTATTATGTTTCATGCTTTGTGTCTGAGTTAAGCTGGTTTCACACCAAACGCACCCGCTGCTAACCCCCTTAGCGTCAGCCCGCTGCTAACCCCCTTAGCGTCAGCCCGCTGCTAACCCCCTTAGCGTCAGCCCGCTGCTAACCCCCTTAGCGTCAGCCCGCTGCTAACCCCCTTAGCGTCAGCCCGCTGCTAACCCCCTTAGCGTCAGCCCGCTGATAACCCTCTTAAAGTCAGCCCGCTGATAACGCTGATAACCCTCTTAAAGTCAGCCCGCTGATAACCCTCTTAAAGTCAGCCCGCTGATAACGCTGATAACCCTCTTAAAGTCAGCCCGCTGCTAACCCTCTTAAAGTCAGTCTGCTGCTAACCCTCTTAAAGTCAGCCTGCTGCTAACCCTCTTAAAGTCAGCCCGCTGCTAACCCTCTTAAAGTCAGCCCGCTGATAACGCTGATAACCCTCTTAAAGTCAGCCCGCTGATAACCCTCTTAAAGTCAGCCCGCTGATAACCCTCTTAAAGTCAGCCCGCTGCTAACCCTCTTAAAGTCAGCCCGCTGATAACCCTCTTAAAGTCAGTCTGCTGATAACCCTCTTAAAGTCAGTCCGCTGATAACCCTCTTAAAGTCAGTCTGCTGCTAACCCTCTTAAAGTCAGCCCGCTGCTAACCCTCTTAGCGTTAGCCCGCTGATAACCCTCTTAAAGTCAGCCCGCTGATAACCCTCTTAAAGTCAGTCTGCTGCTAACCCTCTTAAAGTCAGCCCGCTGATAACCCTCTTAAAGTCAGTCTGCTGCTAACCCTCTTAAAGTCAGCCCGCTGATAACCCTCTTAAAGTCAGTCTGCTGCTAACCCTCTTAAAGTCAGTCTGCTGATAACCCTCTTAAAGTCAGTCTGCTGATAACCCTCTTAAAGTCAGTCTGCTGCTAACCCTCTTAAAGTCAGCCCGCTGCTAACCCTCTTAAAGTCAGCCCGCTGCTAACCCTCTTAAAGTCAGTCAGCTGATAACCCTCTTAAAGTCAGTCTGCTACTAACCCTCTTAAAGTCAGCCCGCTGCTAACCCTCTTAAAGTCAGTCTGCTGCTAACCCTCTTAAAGTCAGTCTGCTGATAACCCTCTTAAAGTCAGTCTGCTGCTACCCCTCTTAGCGTTAGCCCGCTGCCAACCCTCTTAAAGTCAGTCTGCTGCTAACCCTCTTAAAGTCAGTCTGCTGCTAACCCTCTTAAAGTCAGCCCGCTGATAACCCTCTTAAAGTCAGCCCGCTGATAACCCTCTTAAAGTCAGCCCGCTGATAACCCTCTTAAAGTCAGCCCGCTGATAACCCTCTTAAAGTCAGCCCGCTGATAACCCTCTTAAAGTCAGTCTGCTGATAACCCTCTTAAAGTCAGTCTGCTGATAACCCTCTTAAAGTCAGTCTGCTGCTAACCCTCTTAAAGTCAGCCCGCTGCTAACCCTCTTAGCGTTAGCCCGCTGATAACCCTCTTAAAGTCAGCCCGCTGATAACCCTCTTAAAGTCAGTCTGCTGATAACCCTCTTAAAGTCAGCCCGCTGATAACCCTCTTAAAGTCAGTCTGCTGATAACCCTCTTAAAGTCAGTCCGCTGATAACCCTCTTAAAGTCAGTCTGCTGCTAACCCTCTTAAAGTCAGCCCGCTGCTAACCCTCTTAGCGTTAGCCCGCTGATAACCCTCTTAAAGTCAGCCCGCTGATAACCCTCTTAAAGTCAGTCTGCTGCTAACCCTCTTAAAGTCAGCCCGCTGATAACCCTCTTAAAGTCAGTCAGCTGCTAACCCTCTTAAAGTCAGCCCGCTGATAACCCTCTTAAAGTCAGTCTGCTGATAACCCTCTTAAAGTCAGTCTGCTGATAACCCTCTTAAAGTCAGTCTGCTGATAACCCTCTTAAAGTCAGTCTGCTGCTAACCCTCTTAAAGTCAGTCTGCTGATAACCCTCTTAAAGTCAGCCCGCTGCTAACCCTCTTAAAGTCAGCCCGCTGCTAACCCTCTTAAAGTCAGCCCGCTGCTAACCCTCTTAAAGTCAGTCTGCTGCTAACCCTCTTAAAGTCAGTCTGCTGATAACCCTCTTAAAGTCAGTCTGCTGCTAACCCTCTTAAAGTCAGCCCGCTGATAACCCTCTTAAAGTCAGTCAGCTGCTAACCCTCTTAAAGTCAGCCCGCTGATAACCCTCTTAAAGTCAGTCTGCTGCTAACCCTCTTAAAGTCAGTCTGCTGATAACCCTCTTAAAGTCAGTCTGCTGATAACCCTCTTAAAGTCAGTCTGCTGCTAACCCTCTTAAAGTCAGCCCGCTGATAACCCTCTTAAAGTCAGTCTGCTGCTAACCCTCTTAAAGTCAGCCCGCTGCTAACCCTCTTAAAGTCAGCCCGCTGCTAACCCTCTTAAAGTCAGTCTGCTGCTAACCCTCTTAAAGTCAGTCTGCTGCTACCCCTCTTAGCGTTAGCCCGCTGCCAACCCTCTTAAAGTCAGTCTGCTGCTAATCCTCTTAAAGTCAGTCTGCTGCTAACCCTCTTAGCGTTAGCCCGCTGCTAACCCTCTTAAAGTCAGTCTGCTGCTACCCCTCTTAAAGTCAGCCCGCTGTTAACCCTCTTAAAGTCAGTCTGCTGCTAACCCTCTTAAAGTCAGCCCGCTGCTAACCCTCTTAAAGTCAGCCCGCTGCTAACCCTCTTAAAGTCAGTCCGCTGCTAACCCTCTTAAAGTCAGTCTGCTGCTACCCCTCTTAGCGTTAGCCCGCTGCCAACCCTCTTAAAGTCAGTCTGCTGCTAATCCTCTTAAAGTCAGTCTGCTGCTAACCCTTTAAGACACATTTCCCTTGTCCACGTGGATCCAGTCATGAGGTGATTGGCTTTGATGAAAACAAATGTGAGATAATTTATTCAGACCGTGGTGTGGTTAACTAGTAGCACTGGTAACCATAAGTGTTGGATAGTGTGTTAATGGTTACCAACTACTTATAATGACACAAACCATTGCAGGCCATCTGTTAGAGGTCAGTATCTAACTTCAACGTCTAACCTTAACAATCTCAAGTCAATGCATTAATTACTGTATAAAAGGTCAGACAAATGCTGTGACTGCCCCAGGTATGCTTAAATTGTTTTTGTCATTTTCCTTGATGAAGTGATGGATTTTGAAAATTGACTGATTTCTCAGGTAGTTGTTTCAGTGCTGCTGAGATGAACATGGAGACTAATGACAATGATGTTACCGTTGTCTTTCTCCCTTTCCTCCCCTCCAGTCACATCAATGAGGACAAGAGGAAGACTGAAGGCCAGAAGCAGATTTTTGATGTTGTTTATGAGGTGGATGGCTGTCCTGTAAGTTTGAGGATCATGTTTGTGACCCAGTGCTGTGACAGATCAGTGAAGCCCTCATTGATGTGTATTTGTTGTATAGAATAAATTCTTATGACATTTAAATCAGAGGAGTCTTTCCACTGCAGTTACTGTTCTTCAGTTCACAGTTCAGTTATGTATCTTGTGGTAAGTGTTATTTAATAATTGAATCATGATGAGGGTGTCTAATATGTGGAAATAATTTGTAATGCCAGTGGAATCAGTGATGGACTTGATGAACTTCCTCTGTGCTTCATCATACTTTACCATGTGTGCCTCTTTCTCTCAGTAATTTTATGAGGTTTCAAGGGTCAATTACTGTCATTTTAACACAGGCTTGTACCATGAAACGCAGAATATTTTTTATTGGAGGATGCTGCTGCCATGACAGCAGATTCTTCTGAATGTCTTATCTTTCCAGTCAGGATGCTTTTTCTTGCTTCCCTGTAAAAAGAAGTTTTCACCATGTTGGAAATGTGTGAGGACCATGTTGTCAGGTTAACCTGTTCTCGCTGACGTTCAGCAATATATTTTGTTTGATATCTTTGCTTCTGTGTGTGTTGATGTCTCTCCAGTCTTTCCTCATGTGTCACCTCTTTAATGCCAGCTTTCAGTCTGACTCTGGTGACAATATATAATTCCTTGTCACTTGATTGGCTCTGAATAGTGACATCATCTCTCCTTTCAAGCATTTTTTTTCCTGGTAGGTAATGATTTTACTCCTGTGGTCTCTGCAGGCTAACCTGCTGTCCTCCCATCGTAGCCTGGTTTACCGAGTAGAAACCATCGCCCTGGGAGACCAGCCATGTGACCGTGGCGAACATGTCACCCTCTTCCTCTTCAACGACTGCCTTGAGGTCAGAATACTCACAAACACAGAACACGTTCACACCTGGTTTACAGGTAAACCCTCTGATCAGAGTGAGACGCTTTTAACTCCTTACTTCAGTACTTGCATGCCTTTAACTGTAAAATTTTGATGAAGAAACATTCAGAAAGTCAGACTGAAGTGTTCAAACTCTTTTAATGATGCTAACATATCATGTTGTCTGGCTGTCCTGCTGGTTGTTGGGTCTAAAGTTCATCCACACTTTGGAGTTTTTCAGCTACACTGAGAATCTCCTCTGTCAAAGTCCTTCTAGCAACAGACTGTGTTTCTAAAATAACAATATATAAAACACATCTAACTACATCCAAAACTGTAAACCAAAACCGTGGTCCTTTAACCAGTGATGGAGCATTGAGTTCTTAAATACCTGAGATTTATGCAGGGTTCCTTACCAAAGAGGCCTTTTTGTGGAGTGGCACATTAAACAGAGTGACTGATTCATGAGTGCAGTGCTCTACTGCTGACACTGTGGGTTAATTAGCTCAGGGCAGTAATAGAAGGTGCTGGGTGGGTGGTCAGCATCAACTCCTAATGAGTGTGTTTGTGTTCATCTAGGTTTTCCTTCATATTTTTCCATGTTGTCCTCTATAATGAGTGAATGTTGTTGATCCTCCATCTTCACTAATCAATGCTGCGTCGTTAGAGCCGCTCTCTCGCTGTATGATAATAATGACCGAGGATGTAGTGTCCTGTCCCCCCCACACCCCTCTCGCTTTTGTCTCTCTCAGCATCTAATTAATGTGGCATTAATGACTGGCATCATTTACCTCTATGAAGACTTCATTGATTTATTGCCAAGTAACCGATAACAGCTTCACCCACACGCTGCAAACTGCGCCCACAATCAATTCTCTATCACCAGCTGCTTCCCTCCTTTACCTCCAGAGACGCTGTCTCATTTTGGTCATGTGTTCGCTGTGTGTGCATCTCTGCAGGTTGCCAGGAAGCGACACAAGGTGATCAATACATTTAAGAGTCCGCTTGGACAGACGAGGCCGCCTCCGCCGCTGAAACACATCGCTCTGATGCCGCTGTCGCAGATCCGCAGGGTGCTGGACCTGCAGGACACTGAGGGTAACTGAAGCATGGACACTGGTCTGATGAAGCTCTTCTCAGGCTCCAAGCCTATATTTATGATATATATATGATGGAGAGTCTGTGTCTAAAGTCCACATAGATCTCATTCCTCTAATCCCATTAATTTCATAATATTAGGATTCTATGATGAAGCATGAAATATTGTAACTCAACCCACCAGCTCTATACCTGCAGGGCCTGGCACTAATCTGGTTTCCCTTTACATACTAGTCGTGGTTTTCATTTTATTCCTGTTTGTTTCAGTTGTACCCAGTTAGATCCAATTCCATGCTGCTGTCATAATATTTTAAATATTTTACTGCTACAGGACAAAAGTCCAGTGAGTCAGAGCCGGCTAAATGATGAGTCTCTAGTCCACACAGCACAGTAACAGGTAGCATTAAGTCTATGATGATTTGTTCAGGACTCAAACTCACGACCTTTGATACAAAGAAAAGCATCCAGGCTTCACACTGAGACTGGTGCTTCCTGGTTCCTCACATGAGCTCAGTTTATACCTGATACTGCTGTTAATACTTTTGTAGCACTGATTGAAAAGCTCAGATGACATATTTGGTGCCAGGTTCCGATACCCAAGTGTCTGTGAGCCGTACTCTCAGATGTCTCTATGGACAGGGGGACATGTCCCCTTCAGATTCATAGAGACGCTGATCTGTCCCTCCACTTTACCAGCATAAGGAGACAAACATCGCTGGTAAAACAGAGCATTAATGTCATTGCAGCAGCATTGGGAGCCTGGTGTTTGTGTGTTTTAGACTGCTGGTGCATTCAGATTAATCTCACCAACCTGACATAGAATTCATGCTATCTGCTACTGACGTAAACAGTAGTTCCATGTTTTGTTGTTCGTCTGTAAGGCTGGAAGAGCTGGGAGCACTAAACTTTGAGGTTAAGATGATCTCAGCTCCAAGTTCTGACTTCCAGTGAACACACCATAAGGCAAACTCTCACTCCCCAGGGTCCTAAAGAGGAACTGGTGGCAACCTGTTCCTGTAGATCATCATCAGACCATTGTCTAATATAATATCTCAGTCTGCCATGATAAAGTGCAAATTACATAAAAATAACCTATTTAGGTATCAGAAAAAGTATTGTTCTGGTGTGGAGTTATTACTGCTCAGTCTCTGTGGTACCAGGAGGTCTTCTCCTCTGTTAGCTGGTAGGTCTTAGTTTTAGCTCTCCAAACAGGAAAGTGATGAACAAGTGATGAAGCACTAAAGTTTCTTCTTTCCACCGTCCTCTTTTTCCTCCTCTCTCCTCTTCACTGACTGGTTCTCCTCCTCTCTCTCTCTCTCTCTCTCTCTCTCTCTCTCTCTCTCCCTCTCCCCATCACCGTCACTCCCTCTCTCGCTCTTTCACTTCCTCCCTCAGAGTGTGTCAATGCATTCGCCTTGGTGGTTCGCCCTCCGACTGAACAGGAGAACTTGTTGTTCAGCTTCCAATTGACTGGAGAGGAAACAGTTAAAAGCTCCTGGCTGCGAATCCTTTGCCGCCACGTCGCCAACACCATCTGCAGGGCTGATGCGGTGAGAAGCCACACAGAAAAAGCAGAAAGACGGAGAGTTAGACAGGAAGTTGTGATGACTCTGATCCTCAACAGCAGTATGACTGAGAAGACCTTTAGTCCGTTCACACCTTGTTTAGGTCGGGCTGAAAAACATTTCAGCTCTTCATCTCATCATGGATCAGTTAATCTCCAGCTTTAGCAGTCACATCCTGAACTAGTGACAGAAAGTTGTGGCATGCTAGAAAAAGGAAAAAAGCTGCACTAGAATAAGAAGAGAGGACCAGACGAGATGTTCAATAAACATTTTATTTAATCTGCATTTATACATATACCTAATACAGCTTTCGACAAGCCATGTTCAGGACAAACTACAGAGCTGTCATGATGGTTTCAGAGAAGTTCATTTAACTGTTGATCTTAGAGGAGGAGCCATTCAAGCCATCATTAATACCAGAGTGATAATAATAACTATAATTTATTCTTTAAAGGTTTGGAGAGCTGGCTAACAACTGGAATGAATGGATGGATGGATGAATGTGGGTGATGTGTTGAGCAGAGGCAGCAGCAGGGCTGATGTTTCCTCTGATCAAAGCCTGCAGAATGAATAACAGACATTTCTACGTCTAGTATCGATAGCAGACCATGTTTCCACTGACTTCATCCATCACACACTGCCTGTATTGTTTTTGTATGGTAACCAGGGTGACCTGATTCAGAGCACAGACCCAGACTCACTGCAGGTCAGCACCAAGGATATGGACAGCACCTTGAGCAAAGCCTCCAGGGCCATCAAGAAGACCTCCAAGAAGGTAAGGGCAGCAGAACCATCAGAGAGACTGGAGGTGAGGTTGTTTCCTGTTATGACCGAAGTGTCTGAAGTAGATCCTGTCAGCTGGTCTGGTGACACTTTACTGCTCGTTATGAAACATGCTATGTCACATCATCTGTTCATAATGTTCTGTGTTGTCGTCGCTCTACAAATGTTTTGCTTTTAAGCCCAAATCTTCCAAAGTGGAGTTTTTGTGTTCAACATCTGACGTGACGTGATGCTGTGGTCCATCTTTTTCATCATACACTGTAATTTGACTTTTTAGTACTTTATTACATAATATACCATACTATAGCATTTTATTATATTATTCTATACATAACTTTTATGTGACTACTACTTCAACATATTCTAGTACTACTGATGACAAAATGTTTGATGAGCCTCTAATAATACCTTCATCACCCAGCTGATGTCCTGATGACTCACACTGCTTCTTTTTCCTCTGCCGTCTCTTCTTTGAGGTAGTTAATCAGGTGTGATGCTTATTGTGTTCCTCACTTTATAATACTACTGAAACATGAAGCAACAGATTCACATTTTAATTTTTCATAAAGTGAATCAGGTGGATAATAGTTTATTATTATTATTATCATCATCATTACCTCCACAAAGGAGGTAATGAGGAGGGGGTTGTTTATTTGTATGCTGGTTTGTAAAGTAACTCAAAAAGTGATGGATGTTTTTTGATGAAATTTTCAGAAGTGGCCTAACTTAAAAGTGATTAATTTTTGGTGGTGATCGGATCCAATTTGACGGCGCCACCAAAAATTAATCACTTTTAAGTTAGGCCACTTCCGGCCAATCCTAAAAATGTTATTTATGTTGAACAAAGACTGTCAGAGGAACCTCAGAAGTTCATGGAGCTCTAACACTGGTCAGTTGTTTCCTCCACAGCTGAGCTCATTTAGGATCAGGTTTCCTCCATCTGATCAGCAGAGAGTCAATAAGTCCCGTTCACTTCATTTGTTTGTCTCTTATTAACTAAATTTGACATAAAATGTACAGTGATCCTGTTTTGGTATGTCCACACCTGACATGAACACCTCAGAATATGGTTCAGCAGAACGGCCCTTTTGATGTGGCCACAATAATAATCATAATAATGATAATGATCACTAAAAGAACCCCTTAATAAAGGTAAGAATTAAACAGTCCGCTCTTTGACAGTGAAATCATTTGTTCCACCATGAGCTGGTCAGTCCAACACTGTGAAACTCCATCATGAGGCTCTGTCTGTTCCAGGTCACCAGAGCCTTCTCCTTCACCAAAACCCCGAAGCGTGTGATCCAGAGGGCGTTCATGGCCAACAGCACCCCAGAGGAGAAGAGCCAAAGGCTGAGCTGTGAGAACCGGGCCGGCAGCAGCTCCACGCTGGCTGTAAGTCTTTCTGTTCAGAACTAGAGGAACTGTGTGATGGAAGGACCTCAGTCTAAATGCTCTCCATCAGTCCATGATGAGCAGCTCCTCCTACATGAACTTTGAAAGGAAGCTCCTGCAGTGACGGTGTCATGGCCAGACTTCAGTTCATTATTCAGTATTTGTGTCAGTAGGTGTGAGGTAGAGGAGGAGGGTTAAAGTTCAGAAAGTGTTCACACTGTTGATAAATCACTACTGACCTGAGCACCTTGTCTCCAGACACACAGGATCTTCATGCAGTCTGCTTGGACACTGTTGTTGCAGAATCATTTTTAAAAACTCCATTTTGCAGGATCTTGTTTTATTGATGTTTGGATGTCGTCATTGATGAATGCATACCAGTTAACCACAATATCCTTAAAACCAGCAGCTGCATCGTTAAAATCCATCCGGTACTTCTCTTTCTTTTCCACCTCATAACTGGGGCTGCACAATAGATAGATAGATGGATAGATATTTTAATAATCTAAATTTGAAATTCACAGTATATCTAAAATTCATCATCATCATGATATCAACATGTGATGTATGTACATGTCACTAAAGACAGTCTGAGGCGTGAGAAGTGTTTTCCTCATAAAGACTTGAGCTGGTCTGAAGGTTGAATTGCTCTACTTATCACTGCATATTTTCTTTTATCAAAATGTGATAAATACGTAGAGAATGACATTCGTGGCCAGTCTGTGGAATAAGTAAGCAGAATCACTTGCTTTGGGTTGGTTCTCAGTCTACACAGGAGCTAGAGTGTCCTTTAATAGAAGTAGAGCAAGTGAGCTAAAAATGTGGCTAACGAGATGTAAAATGCATCGTGATGGATAAAGATGAGTGACAGATATGAACATCTTATTTACTTGTTTACTTATTTACGCATCTTATATACCTATTTACTCTTTATCTCCTATTTTTTATTTATCCACTCTTTACCTCCTCCTATCTTATATTTATCTACTCTTTACCTCCTCCTATCTTATAATGATCTACTCTTTACCTCCTCTTATCTTATATTTATCTACTCTTTACCTCCTCCTATCTTATAACGATCTACTCTTTACCTCCTCCTATCTTATATTTATCTACTCTTTACCTCCTCCTATCTTATAACGATCTACTCTTTACCTCCTCCTATCTTATATTTATCTACTCTTTACCTCCTCCTATCTTATATTTATCTACTCTTTACCTCCTCCTATCTTATAACGATCTACTCTTTACCTCCTCCTATCTTATATTTATCTACTCTTTACCTCCTCCTATCTTATAATGATCTACTCTTTACCTCCTCTTATCTTATATTTATCTACTCTTTACCTCCTCCTATCTTATAACGATCTACTCTTTACCTCCTCCTATCTTATAACGATCTACTCTTTACCTCCTCTTATCTTATATTTATCTACTCTTTACCTCCTCTTATCTTATATTTATCTACTGTTTACCTCCTCCTATCTTATAACGATCTACTCTTTACCTCCTCCTATCTTATATTTATCTACTCTTTACCTCCTCTTATCTTATATTTATCTACTCTTTACCTCCTCCTATCTTATAACGATCTACTCTTTACCTCCTCCTATCTTATATTTATCTACTCTTTACCTCCTCTTATCTTATATTTATCTACTCTTTACCTCCTCCTATCTTATAACGATCTACTCTTTACCTCCTCCTATCTTATGTTTATCTACTCTTTACCTCCTCCTATCTTATAATGATCTACTCTTTACCTCCTCTTATCTTATATTTATCTACTCTTTACCTCCTCCTATCTTATAACGATCTACTCTTTACCTCCTCTTAGCTTATATTTATCTACTCTTTACCTCCTCCTATCTTATAACGATCTACTCTTTACCTCCTCCTATCTTATAACGATCTACTCTTTACCTCCTCTTATCTTATATTTATCTACTCTTTACCTCTTCCAATCTTATAACGATCTACTCTTTACCTCCTCTTATCTTATAACGATCTACTCTTTACCTCCTCCTATCTTATATTTATCTACTCTTTACCTCCTCCTATCTTATAACGATCTACTCTTTACCTCCTCCTATCTTATATTTATCTACTCTTTACCTCCTCCTATCTTATAACGATCTACTCTTTACCTCCTCTTATCTTATATTTATCTACTCTTTACCTCCTCCGATCTTATAACGATCTACTCTTTACCTCCTCTTATCTTATATTTATCCACTCTTTACCTCCTCCGATCTTATAACGATCTACTCTTTACCTCCTCTTATCTTATATTTATCTACTCTTTACCTCCTCCTATCTTATAACGATCTACTCTTTACCTCCTCCTATCTTATATTTATCTACTCTTTACCTCCTCCTATCTTATAATGATCTACTCTTTACCTCCTCTTATCTTATATTTATCTACTCTTTACCTCCTCCTATCTTATAACGATCTACTCTTTACCTCCTCTTATCTTATAACGATCTACTCTTTACCTCCTCCTATCTTATAATGATCTACTCTTTACCTCCTCCTATCTTATATTTATCTACTCTTTACCTCCTCCTATCTTATAACGATCTACTCTTTACCTCCTCCTATCTTATATTTATCTACTCTTTACCTCCTCCTATCTTATAACGATCTACTCTTTACCTCCTATCTTATATTTATCTACTCTTTACCTCCTCCTATCTTATAACGATCTACTCTTTACCTCCTCCTATCTTATATTTATCTACTCTTTACCTCCTCCTATCTTATAACGATCTACTCTTTACCTCCTCCTATCTTATAACGATCTACTCTTTACCTCCTCCTATCTTATATTTATCTACTCTTTACCTCCTCCTATCTTATAACGATCTACTCTTTACCTCCTCTTATCTTATAACGATCTACTCTTTACCTCCTCCTATCTTATAACGATCTACTCTTTACCTCCTCTTATCTTATATTTATCTACTCTTTACCTCCTCCTATCTTATATTTATCTACTCTTTACCTCCTCCTATCTTATAACGATCTACTCTTTACCTCCTCCTATCTTATATTTATCTACTCTTTACCTCCTCCTATCTTATAACGATCTACTCTTTACCTCCTATCTTATATTTATCTACTCTTTACCTCCTCCTATCTTATAACGATCTACTCTTTACCTCCTCCTATCTTATATTTATCTACTCTTTACCTCCTCCTATCTTATAACGATCTACTCTTTACCTCCTCCTATCTTATAACGATCTACTCTTTACCTCCTCCTATCTTATATTTATCTACTCTTTACCTCCTCCTATCTTATAACGATCTACTCTTTACCTCCTCCTATCTTATATTTATCTACTCTTTACCTCCTCTTATCTTATAATTATCTACTCTTTATCTCCTCCTATCTTATAACGATCTACTCTTTACCTCCTCTTATCTTATAACGATCTACTCTTTACCTCCTCCTATCTTATAATTATCTACTCTTTACTTCCTCCTATCTTATAATTATCTACTCTTTACTTCCTCCTATCTTATAATTATCTACTCTTTATCTCCTCCTATCTTATAACGATCTACTCTTTACCTCCTCTTATCTTATAACAATCTACTCTTTACCTCCTCCTATCTTATAATGATCTACTCTTTACCTCCTCCTATCTTATAATGATCTACTCTTTACATCCTCTTATCATATATTTATCTACTCTTTACCTCCTCCTATCTTATATCTACCCACTCTTTACCTCCTCCTATCTTATAATGATCTACTCTTTACCTCCTCCTATCTTATATCTACCCACTCTTTACCTCCTCCTATCTTATAATGATCTACTCTTTACATCCTCTTATCATATATTTATCTACTCTTTACCTCCTCCTATCTTATATCTACCCACTCTTTACCTCCTCCTATCTTATAATGATCTACTCTTTACCTCCTCCTATCTTATAATGATCTACTCTTTACATCCTCTTATCATATATTTATCTACTCTTTACCTCCTCCTATCTTATATCTACCCACTCTTTACCTCCTCCTATCTTATAATGATCTACTCTTTACCTCCTCCTATCTTATAATGATCTACTCTTTACATCCTCTTATCATATATTTATCTACTCTTTACCTCCTCCTATCTTATATCTACCCACTCTTTACCTCCTCCTATCTTATAATGATCTACTCTTTACCTCCTCCTATCTTATAATGATCTACTCTTTACCTCCTCCTATCTTATATCTACCCACTCTTTACCTCCTCCTATCTTATAATGATCTACTCTTTACCTCCTCCTATCTTATAATGATCTACTCTTTACATCCTCTTATCATATATTTATCTACTCTTTACCTCCTCCTATCTTATAATGATCTACTCTTTACCTCCTCCTATCTTATAACGATCTACTCTTTACCTCCTCCTATCTTATAATGATCTACTCTTTACATCCTCTTATCATATATTTATCTACTCTTTACCTCCTCCTATCTTATATCTGCCCACTCTTTACCTCCTCCTAGCTTATATTTACCCACTCTTTGCCTCCTCTTAGCACCTCCTCTCTCTGCTTTGTGTCTCATGATGTGAATCCCTGTCTCTCCTCTATCATATGCTCTAGATGCCTCGCTCTGCCTCCACGTTCAGTTTGAGTGATTCTGCTAAGAGCAGTGCTGTGGTGCAGCGCTCTAACTCTCTGGACCATCCTCCCGTCAGAGCCAGGGTTCCTGTCTGTATACGCACTCCCTGCAGCCCGGCCCCAGCCCATAGCCCTGGCCCTCACCCTCCCCCCCAGTCCAGTCTCTGCCCCAACTATCCCCTTGGCCCCCAAGAGCCCAGGTCCATCCTTCATGCTCCATTATCATCCCAATCAGCACCAGCTAATTCAGACCTCTACCCTTCCCACCAGTCCACTTCCTGTACCCGTCCCACCTCCACTTCCTGTACCTGTCCCACCTCCACCTCCATACCAGCTGTCCGAACCTCCTCTCAGCTCAAATCCCATTCAAATCCTAGCCAGCATGTGCCCAGACACCGACCGTCGGTTGGCGTCCAGCCTCGCCTCCCAGCTCCTCCACCCGTTAATGTCAAAGGTGGGACCATTTCTGAGTCCTACACGGATCCCAGAGCTCCCTTGGACCCCCACAAGGCTGTCCTGACCAGTCCTCGCAGGGAGACTCTGCTCTGAACCATCTGACGTGAGCAAACCTCTAACTGGTCTCGTTTTAACAAGGGGTGCACCAAAACCACTTCACTTTAAAAATGAATCCTCACTGGCTGCTGTACACTCTGTTGGTCCACTGGTGCATTTCAACTCTCAAATCAACTCCTTAGAAGCTGAGACCCTACGACAACGATAGGGTTAGAAAGACGGGTTTATTGTGGGTTCAGATTGGCCTGGGTGTCCAGGGCAGAGATTTTAGGGGTTGATTTGGAGTAGCTCAGCTCTCACGAATCACCTAGGTTACCAACTGTCGGTGGCTGGGTCTGTTCACCATGTGGTTGCTATTACTACTGGGCTGCATATAAAAAGGCTATAAAAGCTGAGCTGAGTCATAAACCAGATCTGTCCAGGTAGAAATCTGCTTTCCCTCCTTTACTGGCATCCCGTCACATAGACCATCTTTGATTTTCCTGTCTGGTGCTGGTGTCTCATTACTGTTGTGTACGGACAGATCTGTGGAAATTATAAAGGCTTGTCTTGGTGATGAATCATGAATGATCAGCTGGTGCTGTGTTAGTAGTTCTGTCATTTTAGGCCAGTAAATGGAAATAATCCAAATGTCAAATCATGCCTTTGATTCTAGATGTTGTGCTGTTTGTGATTTGAGTTAAAAGGTCAGTGTATTCATGGTTCAAACTTCTGGCAGTGACAGTGTTCAGTAGTTCAGTAGTAATAGTAATAATAATAATAATAACAGTAATAGTAATGCATTTAGAGGAGAGGTGTAACTGGGTGTCATCCGCATAGCAGTGAAACTGGATGTTGTATTTACGGAATATATGGCCGAGGGGGAGGAGATAGATGATGAAGAGGATTAGACCGATCACAGAACCCTGGGGGACACCGGAGGAGATGGGAGATGTAGATGTTTTTAATTGGATCAATCGAGTATGGTCAGAGAGAAAGGATTCAAACCAGTTCAGGAGGTTGCCAGATAATCCAATGGATGCCAGTCTATGGAGCAGTGGGAGATGGGATCGAAGCCTGCAGTTAGGTCCAGGAGGATGAGGATGGATAGGAGTCCGACGTCAGCTGACATAAGAAGGTTGTTGGTTATTTTCAGGAGGGCTGTTTCTGTGCTGTGATTGGGACAGAAGCCTGACTGGAACTGTTCATAGAGGTGTTCAGTAGTAACAGTGTTTTTAGGTTTTGCTCTCAGTACTCTGACGTTGTTGTCACCATAGTAACTGCGTAGAAGATGAAGCAGCTTCCTGGGAGCTGGAGACCTGCTGTAGACACACTGAGTCACTCATTCAGTCACATTTAAATGATTTCCTTCTCTTTTGAATCCATTTGACTGACCTGGGCTCTGTTTCCTCTCTGAATGTTTCTGGTCTCACTGGACTTCCTGCTGATGTCTTAGCCTTTATGTGGGGAAGAGCTAACTTTCAGTAGACCTGGCTGATGCTTTAACAACAGCTCGATATTCAGTGAACATGTTCTCTGTTTCAGGCCCACTATTCCCCCTCCATGGTCAATCTGCCCTCCATGTTTGAGAGGAAGTACCACACATTCAGCCGTTCCACCACCCACCTCCTCTGAGACAGTCCACCCACCTTCACCAGCCAGCCTGGCATCTTCTCACTGGCATCTGTCCTTCATGCTGGAACTCCTGACAGACTTCAGGGCCAGAGGACACGGTGCTGAACCAGAGAACCAGGACAAGGTGATGGATCAAAGTGGTGAGGCACTTGGCTCAGTGCTGGTCTTCAGACTGACTCCAGGAGCTAACTGGACTGTACCATGGTGGGGCTGCAGGGGTGTGATCACCACTGGACACTCCCTTAACAAATGAAGGATGCTCTGCTCTTTGTCTGCACTCGTTCGTGGATTATCTTCTTTATCAGACACGTTTGGTGGTTCAGCTTCCTGCTTGGTTCTGACTGGAATTGTGGACCAAACTGTCCTCAATGCTGCTTTGGGAAATTAAAGTAACACATCATTTTAGATGTTTAGGCTTTCTATTTAACAGATGCAGGTTATTTGTGTTTTATGTTCTAGTTAAAGTTCCAAGGTTGACCTGTCTTGGCCTTTACTGACTTTTTAAATGACCTTTATATTAACTGACATTTATTGGTATTTTATTGTTGTGGGGTAGACTTAATTTCATCTGATCTAACATTTAACAGGTTCGGTTGAGAAGAATAGAAGCTCTTATATCTTGTACGACTTTTTAAAATGATCTTTTTATGGTGTGTTTCAGGAATGTGTACATATTTATTCTTGAAGAAAACATTTTTTTGTTTCTTTCTCATCTTGCTATTTATGTTCTTTTCCACTTTTATGTCTGTTTTTTTCTCTAATTGAGCTTCAGTCATCTCCTGTTTTTTCACCTCCATATTAAATGCACTTAAACTTACATGCAGTGTTGGATATAATTGATAGTTAAGTGATTAAGCTGCTTCAGATGGGCTTCAAACAGTCGACAGTCTCAGAGCTTCCACTTGATGCCTGCTTGTGATCTGCATATTTCTTCTCTTCTGGCTCATTTGATGGTTTTCAAGGTTCTGGATCCCTGTAGACTAAAAGCTCTCCCACTTTCCTTCCCACTTAGAAGGACGAGCTGCAGTTTTAGAGTCGAGTCTTTGAAGAAAGTGAACCTGCTCCAAAAATCCTGACTTTTGTTGTTGGTGCTCAAGGTCTTGAGTCCTGAGTCCAGTTCAGAGAGGACTTTCTGCCGGTCATCCTTACTAGAAACAGATGAGAATTTTTTAAAGTGTCTGTAAAACCTTCTAACAATGTGTGAGAGTACCAGACCCACAAGGACTGAGCCTGAGAGGCCTTAAAACCATCTCTCTGAAGGGAACCAGAGTCCCAGTCTGAGTGACCGGAACCTGTTCTTTAACAGCTTTGATCAGCCTTGGAAAACATCCAGTCCAGTCCAGTGCCAGAGAGTCCACATCCCTGAGACCTCAACATCTGCAGGCCACAGGTGCTGACGTCTCACCTCATGAAGACACTGGACAGACGGGTCCTGGTCCACCATCTGTGGATCTGTCCTTGGACTCCTTGGCTTGGACCAGCGCCTCACTTCCTGTTTTCAGACCCTTCCTCCTTAAAATGCCTGATTCCATTCTGTTTTCACTGTTTCTGCTAAAATGAGGAAGTTTAGTGTTGTTGTGAAATGATCTCAAGAGTAATAAGAATTTAGTTTTCACTTTCTGATTTCATGATTCATGCATTCACTGCAGATATTCACAGGTATTCCTAAACTGTTAAGTTTTAATGTTGCTCAATCATCGAGTCAGTTTTATTTGAGCACAAAATCACAACGCATGACTCCCTCCAGACTTTTGAAAAACTGAAAACATTTTCTGTTTCTTTATTTGCAGTTTGTAGAGCGCTGTGTTTGAGGCACTTTACCTGATTAAAAAATGTCCACATGTCCGACATCCTGCTGCTCACAGGATGAAAAAAAAAGGACCTGATGCATGACTTGGTTTGACAGATCTGCACAACATGAATATCAGCTTCACATGAGCAGAAAATATACCGATAATAATAATATGTTCCTCTGCGTTGACACCTCCTGTCTATTGACGTCCAGACAGGACCGTGTGGTGACGTCATCCAGCGATGTGAGTGAAGAGACTTCAGATTGGATGATGCTGAACTCAACCAGTAACCATGACGATTGCGACCATATTTTCAGTTTAGAAAGTCAAGAAGAGCCTCAGTGTTGAACCTAGACTGAGGACAGTATTAAAGGTGTGATGTCAGAGCATGAAGATGACTTGTTGAGCTGCATCTTGTTTTCTTCAGGAGAAGTTCTGCAGATGTTTCCTCAGGCTGACAGAGAGACAGAAGAACACCTCCAGCAGCTGTCAAATATTAACCTGAGAACTAATAAAAGATAAATGTCGTGCAGTAAACAGTACAACATGTATGGAGACTGAACAAGTACAGTAAATTCCTCCATATTACTAATAAAAATAAACTGAGCTCTTTCAGAGCTCTGAGGACCAGATGAAGCAGGAACACCTAGACCTGAAGATGCCTCTCCCTGGGGGACTCATGAAATTTTCAACACACTATACTGTGTTTTTTTGTTTTTTTTTTAATGGCAGATATTATACCATGGGGGCAGCACAGTGGTGTAGTGGTTAGCACTGTCGCCTCACAGTAAGAAGGTACTGGGTTTGAATCCTGGCCCGGGGCCTTTCTGTGTGGAGTTTGCATGTTCTCCTCATGTCTGTGTGGGTTCTCTCTGGTACTCCGGCTTCCTCCCACCATCCAAAAACATGCATGGGGATTAGGTTAACTGGTTAATTTAAATTGACCGTAGGTGTGAATGTGAGTGTGAGTGGTTGTCTGTCTCTATGTGTCCTGTGATGAACTGGACACTTGTCCAGGGTGTACCCTGTCTTTCACCATAAGACAGCTGGGATAGACTCCAGCCCCCCTGACCCTATGAGAGGATAAGAGGGAGAAGATGGATGGATATTATACCATGACTTTTTTCACTATAACAGAGTTGCTTGACATTGTGTGCAATAATTAAAACTGCACCAGGGAATATTTTCTGTAAAGTGGGACAGATGGATGAGTTAAATCACACCAGAACATCCATCATTTCTTTAATGTGGTTTCATGTGTTCCTTATTTTTTATTTTTCATTGAGTAATGTTGTTGTCATGTTTGTTTTTTTTTGTGGACTAAGTGTATTGACATCAACAATAAAGAGATTTGCTTCACTCATTATTCATTCAGCGTCTTTTTTTTTTGCAACATTTTCAACAAGCTGAACTATGACTTATTTTCATGTTTTTGAACTTTTTTTTGTCAAACTTGCAACATGTTAGACTAAAGTATAAGTAATTTTTTTCAGTAACTTGCCACACAATGATGTTTTTCATGAGATTTTAACTAAATCAAGAGCAAGAGTGACTAGAGAGGTTTAAAGGATTTATTTAAAAGTAAAGGAACTGAGGGTGCATGCTCTGTGGTGGAGGAAGAAGAAAACGAGGGATGTCTTGGAGACAGATGGTGTCCAGACACCATGGAAACGGGAAACATTAAAGTCTGTTGAAACAGGATGAAAGGGTGAGGACAAGAGGAACAGGGTAACTATTGACCACATTCAACAAAATATAATGTTTTTCATGAGATTTTGCTCATGCTATATATTTTCCAACAAATTATACACTGGAAAGCTATGATAGCACATTTTTCATCAAATTCACAAATACTCTGAAATATGACTTTTTACTAAATTTTCAAGATACTATACTATGATGTTTTCATGAAATTTCGGTCACACCATATTTTGACATTTTTTCAACAAATTATACATTGGACCATCATCAGACCTTGCAGCCTGTCAGCTGATGATGCCAGCGCCTCACTAGCAGAGGAGCTAAACAGCTTCTTGACTTGCTTCAAGCTGCCATCAGTGGAGACGGCCTCAGTGCACCCACCAGCCCACAGCAGCAGAACTTTAGTGGTAGAGGAGTTCCAGGTGAGGAAACGCTGGGCTCCATGAACCCAAGGAAAGCTCCGCGCCCTGATAGCGTCCCTGGACAGGTGCTCAAGGACGGTGCAGCTCAAGGGTCGTCATCAAGATCTTCAAGGGCCATCGTTCCACCCTGCCTGAAGTCTTCAATCATCACCCTGCTCCCCAAGAAAAATACCATCAGCAGTCTAAATGATTATCGTCTGGTGGCAATAACACCAATTATTACCAAAATGCCTTGAAAAACTGGTTCAGACCCACATCACCTCCATCCTACACCCTGTTGCCAGGAGAACGATACTTGTCGGACTGCACTGTGCCAAGTGTGAAGTTTGGTGGAGGGGGGATTATGGTGTGGGGTTGTTTTTCAGGAGCTGGGCTTGGCCCCTTAGTTCCAGTGAAAGGAACTCTGAATGCTTCAGCATACCAAGACATTTTGGACAATTCCATGCTCCCAACTTTGTGGGAACAGTTTGGAGCTGGCCCCTTCCTCTTCCAACATGACTGTGCACCAGTGCACAAAGCAAGGTCCATAAAGACATGGATGACAGAGTCTGGTGTGGATGAACTTGACTGGCCTGAACAGAGTCCTGACCTCAACCTGATAGAACACCTTTGGGATGAATTAGAGCAAAGACTGAGAGCCAGGCCTTCTCGTCCAACATCAGTGTGTGACCTCACAAATACATCAAAAATTCCCATAAACACACTCCTAAACCTTGTGGACAGCCTTCCCAGAAGAGTTGAAGCTGCAAAGGGTGGACCGATGTCATATTGAACCCTATGGATTAGGAATGGGATGTTACTTAAGTTCATATGTGAGTCAAGGCAGGTGAGCCAATACTTTTGGTAATATAGTGTATCAGTAGATAGAGTTATGATTCCACAGGAGAACAATATGAACTGAGTCCATCCTCTCTGTTCAAAATGAACAAATCACTTGCTGCCTGAAACAATACTACTTCAGCAAATGTACTTAATTATTTTCCACTTAGGAATCTGTCATGGATGTGGATTTATGCAAAAATCTCAACTATCAGTCACAGTTTTAATCGTCCATAACTGCAGGATGGGTCCTGCCTCGAAGGTTATTAATGTTCATAAAAATGGAATTTGTGGGAAATTGAACAGCGGACAGTTCAGTAGAGTTTTTCAGAACTTTGACGCACCTGAAGGAGTCAAAAGAAGACCAGTTTTGATGAAAAAGTGCTAAATATCTGTAGAGTAACTTCACACCTCTGCTGTGTCCTCAGCTCAACTATAATAACTTTATTTACCTTTGGAGTCAGCTGACTTCTCACACTGAGTCAAGGTGTGTTTTCAATGGTGAGCCTTTGCTTTTTTTTTACTATTTAGCCACATTAGTATTTGTGTCACGGCAATGCTCCTGTTTTGTCCTCTTCACATGCAACCTCTTCAAAGCATTAAAGATAATCTGCGTCTCCTGGATAAAGCGAGGGATGTGTCTGGCTGCCAGCTGGGAACTGGGTACCATGCAGGCCTGAGGCAAGGCGAGGCTGGGGAATAGCCACAATGAAACGCCACCTCTTCATGGAGGACACTCACTCTTTTCATATTTGCCTTTGCCTTCACTTCAAAGTGCCTCTGACTGTCTGTTTATGGGTGAAACGAAAAGGGAGACAGGCTAAAAGGAGGAGTCGGGGGGCTAGAGCTGCAGTGGTGGGGGTCCACTGAATCCAAGGTACTGCACCATCATGAAGGACAGTCAAGTCCAAGGTGAAGACTACACTTAATACACACTAAATACTGTAATTGAGACAGATGTTTTCATCCATACAGAACAAAGGGATCAGAAAGAGAGAGCAGTGTGACATTGAAATCTCTCAGTGGAAAGTGAGATTGGACGGTCACATGGAGAAAAGCTCCTCTGTTTTCAATTCCACTGAAACTTTCTCTCTTTTAACCCCAAACTTTAAGCAGATGAACATAACAGCAGAAACAGATGCCAACGAGAGCTTCTATCATCATTTTATAACATTTTCATTCATTTTAATTTGTTTAGGTGATTATGCTCTGTTCAAATTAAACAGATGACACTCCTTTTAAAATGTAGATGAACCTATTTTATTTGACTTGTTCTGGCAGCAGAGTAACCAGTCATCTATCTGGACCTGATGAGGCGAAACATTAAAGAATCAAGTTATTACATTTTATGCAGAGGGTTTTATTCATAATTGTCTGAAGCAAATTTCATGGCAAAACCTCATTTCACTCAAAAGCTCAAACGTAAATGTTCCACGGTGGAGAGTGGAGGTGGAAAAACATGAATATAGTGGTTTGAGAGTTTGACGTGTTCTGAGCAGTCTGAGTTTTTCTCTTTGGGTGTGCTCATGTTTTTGGCCTCATAATTTATTTCAAAGTGTTGGGATGTGAAGCCCAGTTCCACATTTACAGATAGAAAGACTGAAAAAAACAAATTGACACAGCAGCATTAACATTAAGGATTTAAGATGGTCCATGAAAAACACATGAATGTAATATTACACATCTGGTTTATTGCTTATTGATGCAATTACCTCGAGTATATGTCTCATCCATTTTTACACCATTTGAAGCAGCTCAAACGCATCCACTGACCAGATGACATCAACAGGAGGAGGTGGTCTGAGTCAGGGTGCTTTCAGACTTGTTATAGGCATGAATGGAAATAAGAGTTTTATTTTATCATTTCATATCGAACAGTCCAAAATATATTAATTATACACATGACTAAACAAAAATGTATCTTTTTAATTTTCCCACTGAACATTTTACATGTTATTTAACATATTATATATTCGTATCCATATTTTAGGAGCCTTAAACACACCATGGAGGACTGTGGCTGACCATCAGAACATCACTGTGGTCCGTGGAGAACACTGCTCAGCTGGATATTGATCAGTACTGATCTGCCCTCCAACAGTGTTCCTCTTCTCCTCTTTCACAACCAGTTATTTCCTAAACTGATCAATGAACCATCAGCTCCACACTCATCAGTGGTCATTTACAGCAGCTGGACACCAGAACGCTGGAGGCTGAACAAACTCCTCACTGGCATGTTACCATCGTAACTTCATGGCAATCAAAACAGAATAAACGTTAAATGAACCATAAAAGCATCAAATGCAGCTGAATCTTCTCCAACAGTTCTGATGCTGCACTGTTTGGTCAGGTGGCACTGGGCAATAACTGAAAATAAAGACAGTTTTTTGTTATATATTGATGGCGAGGATAACCCTTTCTCACATGTTGATGTAAAGATAATATTTTATCACATGTCGATGTAAAGATGATATTTCATTATATATCGATGGTGAAGATAATATTTTATCATATGTTGATGTAAAGATAATATTTTATCATATGTTGATGTAAAGATGATATTTCATTATATATCGATGTGAAGCTAATATTTCATTATATATCGATGTAAAGATAATATTTTATCATATGTTGATGTTAAGATAATATTTCATTATATATCGATGTAAAGATAATATTTTATTATATGTTGATGTAAAGATAATATTTTATTATACATCGATGTAAAGATAATATTTCATTATATATCGATGTGAAGATAATATTTTATCATATGTTGATGTAAAGATAATATTTTATTATACATCGATGTAAAGATAATATTTTATTATATGTTGATGTAAAGATAATATTTTATTATACATCGATGTAAAGATAATATTTTATCATATGTTGATGTAAAGATAATATTTCATCATATATCGATGTAAAGATAATATTTTAATATATGTTGATGTACAGATAATATTCATTATATATCGATGTAAAGATAATATTTCATTATATATCGATGGTGAAGATAATATTTTATCTTATGTCGATGTAAAGATAATATTTTATTATATATCGATGTAAAGATAATATTTTATTATATATCGATGTAAAGATAATATTTTATTATATATCGATGGTAAAGATAATATTTTATTATATATCGATGTAAAGATAATATTTTATCATATGTTGATGTAAAGATAATATTTCATTATATATCGATGTAAAGATAATATTTCATTATATATCGATGGTGAAGATAATATTTTATCATATGTTGATGTAAAGATAATATTTTATCATATGTTGATGTAAAGATAATATTTTATTATATATCGATGTAAAGATAATATTTCATTATATATCGATGGTGAAGATAATATTTTATCATATGTTGATGTAAAGATAATATTTTATTATATATCGATGTAAAGATAATATTTCATTATATATCGATGGTGAAGATAATATTTCATTATATATCGATGTAAAGATAATATTTTATCATATGTTGATGTAAAGATAATATTTCATTATATATCGATGTAAAGATAATATTTTATCATATGTTGATGTAAAGATAATATTTTATGATATGTTGATGTAAAGATAATATTTTATTATATATCGATGTAAAGATAATATTTCAATATATATCGATGGTGAAGATAATATTTCATTATATATCGATGTAAAGATAATATTTTATCATATGTTGATGTAAAGATAATATTTCATTATATATCGATGTAAAGATAATATTTCATTATATATCGATGTAAAGATAATATTTTATGACATGTCGATGTAAAGATAATATTTCATTATATATCGATGGTGAAGATAATATTTTATCATATGTTGATTTAAAGATAATATTCTATCATATGTTGATGTAAAGATAATATTTTATTATATATCGATGTAAAGATAATATTTCATTATATATCGATGGTGAAGATAATATTTTATCATATGTTGATGTAAAGATAATATTTCATTATATATCGATGTAAAGATAATATTTTATTATATATCGATGTAAAGATAATATTTTATCATATGTTGATGTAAAGATAATATTTCATTATATATCGATGTAAAGATAATATTTTATCATATGTTGATGTAAAGATAATATTTCATTATATATCGATGTAAAGATAATATTTTATCATATGTTGATGTAAAGATAATATTTCATTATATATCGATGTAAAGATAATATTTTATTATATATCGATGTTGAAGATAATATTTTATCATATGTTGATGTAAAGATAATATTTCATTATATATCGATGTTGAAGATAATATTTTATTATATATCGATGTTGAAGATAATATTTTATCATATGTTGATGTTGAAGATAATATTTTATCATATGTTGATGTAAAGATAATATTTTATCATATGTTGATTTAAAGATAATATTCTATCATATGTTGATGTAAAGATAATATTTTATCATATGTTGATGGTGAAGATAATATTTTATCATATGTTGATGTAAAGATAATATTTTATCATATGTTGATTTAAAGATAATATTTTATCATATGTTGATGGTGAAGATAATATTTTATCATATGTTGATGGTGAAGATAATATTTTATCATATATCGATGTAAAGATAATATTCTATCATATGTTGATGTGAAGATAATATTTTATCATATGTTGATGTAAAGATAATATTTCATTATATATAGATGTAAAGATAATATTTTATCATATGTTGATTTAAAGATAATATTTTATCATATGTTGATGTGAAGATAATATTTTATCATATGTTGATGTAAAGATAATATTTCATTATATATCGATGTTGAAGATAATATTTTATTATATATCGATGTTGAAGATAATATTTTATCATATGTTGATGTAAAGATAATATTTTATCATATGTTGATTTAAAGATAATATTTTATCATATGTTGATGTGAAGATAATATTTTATCATATGTTGATGTAAAGATAATATTTTATCAAATGTTGATGTAAAGATAATATTTTATTATATATCGATGTTGAAGATAATATTTTATCATGTGTTGATGTAAAGATAATATTTTATTATATATCGATGTAAAGATAATATTTTATCATATGTTGATGTAAAGATAATATTTTATTATATATCGATGTTGAAGATAATATTTTATCATGTGTTGATGTGAAGATAATATTTTATTATATATCGATGTAAAGATAATATTTTATCATATGTTGATGTAAAGATAATATTTTATTATATATCGATGGTGAAGATAATATTTTATCATAAAGATAATATTTTATTATGTTGATGTAAAGATAATATTTTATCATGTGTTGATGTAAAGATAATATTTTATTATATATCGATGTTGAAGATAATATTTTTTCATATGTTGATGTAAAGATAATATTTCATTATATATCGATGTAAAGATAACATTTTGTCATATGTTGATGTAAAGATAATATTTCATTATATATCGATGGTGAAGATAATATTTTATTATATATCGATGTAAAGATAATATTTTATCATATGTTGATGTAAAGATAATATTTTATTATATATCGATGTAAAGATAATATTTTATCATATGTTGATGTAAAGATAATATTTCATTATATATCGATGTGAAGATACTATTTTATTATATATCGATAGTGAAGATACTATTTTATTATATATCGATGTAAAGATAATATTTTATCATATGTTGATGTAAAGATAATATTTCATTATATATCGATGTGAAGATACTATTTCATTATATATCGATGTAAAGATAACATTTTATCATATGTTGATGTAAAGATAATATTTTATTATATATCGATGTGAAGATAATATTTTATCATATTTTGATGTAAAGATAATATTTTATCATATGTTGATGTAAAGATAATATTACATTATATATCGATGTAAAGATAATATTTTATCATATGTCGATGTAAAGATCATATTTTGTCATATGTTGATGTAAAGATAATATTTTATCATATGTTGATGTAAAGATAATATTTTATCATATGTTGATGTAAAGATAATATTTTATCATGTGTTGATGTAAAGATAATATTTTATCATATGTTGATGTAAAGATAATATTTCATTATATATCGATGGTGAAGATAATATTTTATTATATATCGATGTAAAGATAATATTTTATCATATGTTGATGTAAAGATAATATTTTATCATGTGTTGATGTAAAGATAATATTTTATCATATGTTGATGTAAAGATAATATTTCATTATATATCGATGTGAAGATACTATTTTATTATATATCGATGTAAAGATAATATTTTATTATATATCGATGTAAAGATAATATTTTATCATATGTTGATGTAAAGATAATATTTCATTATATATCGATGGTGAAGATAATATTTTATTATATGTTGATGTAAAGATAATATTTTATCATATGTTGATGTAAAGATAATATTTCATTATATATCGATGTAAAGATAATATTTCATTATATATCGATGTGAAGATACTATTTTATTATATATCGATGGTGAAGATACTATTTTATTATATATCGATGTGAAGATAATATTTTATCATATGTTGATGTAAAGATAATATTTCATTATATATCGATGTGAAGATAATATTTTATTATATGTTGATGTAAAGATAATATTTTATCATATGTTGATGTAAAGATAATATTTCATTATATATCGATGTAAAGATAATATTTCATTATATATCGATGGTGAAGATACTATTTTATTATATATCGATGGTGAAGATAATATTTTATCATTTGTTGATGTAAAGATAATATTTTATCATATGTTGATGTAAAGATAATATTTCATTATATATCGATGTAAAGATAATATTTTATCATATGTTGATGTAAAGATAATATTTTATCATATGTTGATGTAAAGATAATATTTCATTATATATCGATGGTGAAGATACTATTTTATTATATATCGATGTAAAGATAATATTTTATGATATGTTGATGTAAAGATAATATTTTATCATATGTTGATGTAAAGATAATATTTCATTATATATCGATGTGAAGATAATATTTCATTATATATCGATGTAAAGATAATATTTTATCATATGTTGATGAAAAGATAATATTTTATCATATGTTGATGTAAAGATAATATTTTATCATATGTTGATGTGAAGATAATATTTCATTATATATCGATGGTGAAGATACTATTTTATTATATATCGATGTAAAGATAATATTTTATCATATGTTGATGTAAAGATAATATTTTATCATATGTTGATGTAAAGATAATATTTCATTATATATCGATGGTGAAGATACTATTTTATTATATATCGATGTAAAGATAATATTTTATCATATGTTGATGTAAAGATAATATTTTATCATATGTTGATGTGAAGATAATATTTCATTATATATCGAGGGTGAAGATAATATTTCATTATATATCGATGTAAAGATAATATTTTATCATATGTTGATGTAAAGATAATATTTTATCATATGTTGATGTAAAGATAATATTTCATTATATATCGATGGTGAAGATACTATTTTATTATATATCGATGTAAAGATAATATTTTATGATATGTTGATGTAAAGATAATATTTTATCATGTGTTGATGTAAAGATAATATTTCATTATATATCGATGTGAAGATAATATTTCATTATATATCGATGTAAAGATAATATTTTATCATATGTTGATGTAAAGATAATATTTTATCATATGTTGATGTAAAGATAATATTTCATTATATATCGAGGGTGAAGATACTATTTTATTATATATCGATGTAAAGATAATATTTTATCATATGTTGATGTAAAGATAATATTTCATTATAGATCGATGTGAAGATAATATTTCATTATATATCGATGGTGAAGATACTATTTTATCATATGTTGATGTAAAGATAATATTTCATTATATATCGATGGTGAAGATACTATTTTATTATATATTGATGGTGAAGATAATATTTTATCATATGTTGATGTGAAGATAATATTTTATCATATGTCGATGTAAAGAGAAAATTTTATCATATGTTGATGTAAAGACAATATTTTATCATATGTTGATGTAAAGATAATATTCTATCATATGTTGATGGTGAAGATAATATTTTATCATATGTTGATGTAAAGATAATATTTTATCATATGTTGATTTAAAGATAATATTCTATCATATGTTGATGTAAAGATAATATTTTATTATATATCGATGTAAAGATAATATTTCATTATATATCGATGGTGAAGATAATCCTTTATCATATGTTGATGTAAAGATAATATTTCATTATATATCGATGTAAAGATAATATTTTATCATATGTTGATGTAAAGATAATATTTCATTATATATCGATGGTGAAGATAATATTTTATCATATGTTGATGTGAAGATAATATTTTATCATATGTTGATGTAAAGATAATATTTCATTATATATCGATGTTGAAGATAATATTTTATTATATATCGATGTTGAAGATAATATTTTATCATATGTTGATGTAAAGATAATATTTTATCATATGTTGTTTTAAAGATAATATTTTATCATATGTTGATGGTGAAGATAATATTTTATCATATGTTGATGGTGAAGATAATATTTTATCATACATCGATGTAAAGATAATATTCTATCATATGTTGATGTGAAGATAATATTTTATCATATGTTGATTTAAAGATAATATTTTATCATATGTTGATGTGAAGATAATATTTTATCATATGTTGATGTAAAGATAATATTTCATTATATATCGATGTTGAAGATAATATTTTATTATATATCGATGTAAAGATAATATTTTATCATATGTTGATTTGAAGATAATATTTTATCATATGTTGATGTAAAGATAATATTTTATTATATATCGATGTTGAAGATAATATTTTATCATATGTTGATGTAAAGATAATATTTCATTATATATCGATGTAAAGATAATATTTTATCATTATATATCGATGTAAAGATAATATTTTATCATATGTTGATGGTAAAGATAATATTTTATTATATATCGATGTAAAGATAATATTTTATCATATGTTGATGTAAAGATAATATTTTATTATATATCGATGTAAAGATAATATTTTATCATATGTTGATGTAAAGATAATATTTTATCATATGTTGATGGTAAAGATAATATTTTATTATATATCGATGGTGAAGATAATATTTTATTATATATCGATGTAAAGATAATATTTTATCATATGTTGATGTAAAGATAATATTTTATTATATATCGATGTAAAGATAATATTTTATCATATGTTGATGTAAAGATAATATTTTATCATATGTTGATGTAAAGATAATATTTTATCATATGTTGATGTAAAGATAATATTTCATTATATATCGATATAAAGATAATATTTTATCATATATCGATGTAAAGATAATATTTCATCATATGTTGATGTAAAGATAATATTTCATTATATATCGATGTGAAGATAATATTTTATTATATATCGATGTAAAGATAATATTTTATCATATGTTGATGTAAAGATAATATTTCATTATATATCGATGTAAAGATAATATTTTATCATATGTTGATGTAAAGATCATATTTTGTCATATGTTGATGTAAAGATAATATTTCATTATATATCGATGTAAAGATAATGTTTTATTATATGTTGATGTAAAGATAATATTTTATCATGTGTTGATGTAAAGATAATATTTTATCATATGTTGATGTAAAGATAATATTTCATTATATATCGATGGTGAAGATAATATTTTATTATATGTTGATGTAAAGATAATATTTTATCATATGTTGATGTAAAGATAATATTTTATCATATGTTGATGGTGAAGATAATATTTTATTATATATCGATGTAAAGATAATATTTTATCATATGTTGATGTAAAGATAATATTTTATCATACGTTGATTTAAAGATAATATTTTATCATATGTTGATGTAAAGATAATATTTTATCATACGTTGATTTAAAGATAATATTTTATCATATGTTGATGTAAAGATAATATTTTATCATACGTTGATTTAAAGATAATATTTTATCATATGTTGATGTAAAGATAATATTTCATTATATATCGATGGTGAAGATAATATTTTATTATATATTGATGTAAAGATAATATTTTATCATATGTTGATGTAAAGATAATATTTTATCATGTGTTGATGTAAAGATAATATTTCATTATATATCGATGTGAAGATACTATTTTATTATATATCGATGTAAAGATAATATTTTATCATATGTTGATGTAAAGATAATATTTTATCATATGTTGATGTGAAGATAATATTTCATTATATATCGATGGTGAAGATACTATTTTATTATATATCGATGTAAAGATAATATTTTATCATATGTTGATGTAAAGATAATATTTCATTATAGATCGATGTGAAGATAATATTTCATTATATATCGATGGTGAAGATAATATTTTATCATATGTTGATGTAAAGATAATATTTCATTATATATCGATGGTGAAGATACTATTTTATTATATATTGATGGTGAAGATAATATTTTATCATATGTTGATGTGAAGATAATATTTTATCATATGTCGATGTAAAGAGAAAATTTTATCATATGTTGATGTAAAGACAATATTTTATCATATGTTGATGTAAAGATAATATTCTATCATATGTTGATGGTGAAGATAATATTTTATCATATGTTGATGTAAAGATAATATTTTATCATATGTTGATTTAAAGATAATATTCTATCATATGTTGATGTAAAGATAATATTTTATTATATATCGATGTAAAGATAATATTTCATTATATATCGATGGTGAAGATAATATTTTATCATATGTTGATGTAAAGATAATATTTTATCATATGTTGATTTAAAGATAATATTTTATCATATGTTGATGTAAAGATAATATTTTATCATATGTTGATGTAAAGATAATATTTTATCATATGTTGATGTAAAGATAATATTTTATTATATATCGATGTTGAAGATAATATTTTATCATATGTTGATGTAAAGATAATATTTTATTATATATCGATGTAAAGATAATATTTTATCATATGTTGATGTAAAGATAATATTTTATCATATGTTGATGTAAAGATAATATTTTATTATATATCGATGTGAAGATAATATTTTATCATATGTTGATGTAAAGATAATATTTCATTATATATCGATGTTGAAGATAATATTTTATTATATATCGATGTTGAAGATAATATTTTATCATATGTTGATGTAAAGATAATATTTTATCATATGTTGTTTTAAAGATAATATTTTATCATATGTTGATGTGAAGATAATATTTTATCATATGTTGATGGTGAAGATAATATTTTATCATATATCGATGTAAAGATAATATTCTATCATATGTTGATGTGAAGATAATATTTTATCATATGTTGATTTAAAGATAATATTTTATCATATGTTGATGTGAAGATAATATTTTATCATATGTTGATGTAAAGATAATATTTCATTATATATCGATGTTGAAGATAATATTTTATTATATATCGATGTTTAAGATAATATTTTATCATATGTTGATTTGAAGATAATATTTTATCATATGTTGATGTAAAGATAATATTTTATTATATATCGATGTTGAAGATAATATTTTATCATATGTTGATGTAAAGATAATATTTCATTATATATCGATGTAAAGATAATATTTTATCATATGTTGATGTAAAGATAATATTTCATTATATATCGATGTAAAGATAATATTTTATTATATATCGATGTAAAGATAATATTTTATTATATATCGATGTAAAGATAATATTTTATCATATGTTGATGTAAAGATAATATTTTATTATATATCGATGAAAAGATAATATTTTATCATATGTTGATGTAAAGATAATATTTCATTATATATCGATGGTGAAGATAATATTTTATTATATATCGATGTAAAGATAATATTTTATTATATATCGATGTAAAGATAATATTTTATCATATGTTGATGTAAAGATAATATTTTATTATATATCGATGTGAAGATAATATTTTATTATATATTGATGGTGAAGATAATATTTTATCATATGTTGATGTAAAGATAATATTTCATTATATATCGATATAAAGATAATATTTTATCATATGTTGATGTAAAGATAATATTTCATCATATGTTGATGTAAAGATAATATTTCATTATATATCGATGTGAAGATAATATTTTATTATATATCGATGTAAAGATAATATTTTATCATATGTTGATGTAAAGATAATATTTCATTATATATTGATGTAAAGATAATATTTTATCATATGTTGATGTAAAGATAATATTTTGTCATATGTTGATGTAAAGATAATATTTCATTATATATCGATGTAAAGATAATATTTTATTATATGTTGATGTAAAGATAATATTTTATCATATGTTGATGTAAAGATAATATTTTATCATATGTTGATGTAAAGATAATATTTCATTATATATCGATGGTGAAGATAATATTTTATTATATATCGATGTAAAGATAATATTTTATCATATGTTGATGTAAAGATAATATTTTATCATATGTTGATGGTGAAGATAATATTTTATTATATATCGATGTAAAGATAATATTTTATCATATGTTGATGTAAAGATAATATTTTATCATACGTTGATTTAAAGATAATATTTTATCATATGTTGATGTAAAGATAATATTTTATCATACGTTGATTTAAAGATAATATTTTATCATATGTTGATGTAAAGATAATATTTTATCATATGTTGATTTAAAGATAATATTTTATCATATGTTGATGTAAAGATAATATTTCATTATATATCGATGGTGAAGATAATATTTTATTATATATCGATGTAAAGATAATATTTTATCATATGTTGATGTAAAGATAATATTTTATCATGTGTTGATGTAAAGATAATATTTCATTATATATCGATGTGAAGATAATATTTTATTATATATCGATGTAAAGATAATATTTTATCATATGTTGATGTAAAGATAATATTTTATCATATATCGATGTAAAGATAATATTTTATCATATGTTGATGTAAAGATAATATTTTATCATACGTTGATTTAAAGATAATATTTTATCATATGTTGATGTAAAGATAATATTTCATTATATATCGATGGTGAAGATAATATTTTATTATATATCGATGTAAAGATAATATTTTATCATATGTTGATGTAAAGATAATATTTTATCATATGTTGATGTAAAGATAATATTTTATCATATGTTGATGGTGAAGATAATATTTTATTATATATCGATGTAAAGATAATATTTTATCATATGTTGATGTAAAGATAATATTTTATCATATGTTGATTTAAAGATAATATTTTATCATATGTTGATGTAAAGATAATATTTTATCATACGTTGATTTAAAGATAATATTTTATCATATGTTGATGTAAAGATAATATTTTATCATATGTTGATGTAAAGATAATATTTTATCATATGTTGATGTAAAGATAATATTTTATCATATGTTGATGTAAAGATAATATTTCATTATATATCGATGGTGAAGATAATATTTTATTATATATCGATGTAAAGATAATATTTTATCATATGTTGATGTAAAGATAATATTTTATCATATGTTGATGTAAAGATAATATTTCATTATATATCGATGTGAAGATAATATTTTATTATATATCGATGTAAAGATAATATTTTATCATATGTTGATGTAAAGATAATATTTTATCATATGTTGATGTAAAGATAATATTTCATTATATATCGATGGTGAAGATACTATTTTATCATATGTTGATGTAAAGATAATATTTCATTATATATCGATGGTGAAGATACTATTTTATTATATATCGATGGTGAAGATACTATTTTATTATATATTGATGTAAAGATAATATTTTATCATATGTTGATGTGAAGATAATATTTTATCATATGTTGATGTAAAGATAATATTTTATCATGTGTTGATGTAAAGATAATATATCATTATATATCGATGTGAAGATAATATTTTATTATATATCGATGTAAAGATAATATTTTATCTTATGTTGATGTAAAGATAATATTTCATTATATGTTGATGTAAAGATAATATTTCATTATATATCGATGTGAAGATAATATTTTATTATATATCGATGTAAAGATAATATTTTATCATATGTTGATGTAAAGATAATATTTCATTATATATCGATGGTGAAGATACTATTTTATCATATGTTGATGTAAAGATAATATTTCATTATATATCGATGGTGAAGATAATATTTTATTATATATCGATGTAAAGATAATATTTCATTATATATCGATGGTGAAGATAATATTTTATCATATGTTGATGTAAAGATAATATTTCATTATATATCGATGGTGAAGATAATATTTTATTATATATCGATGTAAAGATAATATTTTATCATATGTTGATGTAAAGATAATATTTTATCATATGTTGATGTAAAGATAATATTTCATTATATATCGATGTAAAGATAATATTTTATCATATGTTGATGTAAAGATAATATTTTATCATATGTTGATGTAAAGATAATATTTTATCATATGTTGATGTAAAGATAATATTTCATTATATATCGATGGTGAAGATAATATTTTATTATATATCGATGTAAAGATAATATTTTATCATATGTTGATGTAAAGATAATATTTTATCATATGTTGATGGTGAAGATAATATTTTATTATATATCGATGTAAAGATAATATTTTATCATATGTTGATGTAAAGATAATATTTTATCATATGTTGATTTAAAGATAATATTTTATCATATGTTGATGTAAAGATAATATTTTATCATATGTTGATTTAAAGATAATATTTTATCATATGTTGATGTAAAGATAATATTTTATCATATGTTGATTTAAAGATAATATTTTATCATATGTTGATGTAAAGATAATATTTCATTATATATCGATGTGAAGATAATATTTTATTATATGTTGATGTAAAGATAATATTTTATCATATGTTGATTTAAAGATAATATTTTATTATATATCGATGTAAAGATAATATTTTATCATATGTTGATGTAAAGATAATATTTCATTATATATCGATGTGAAGATAATATTTTATTATATATCGATGGTGAAGATAATATTTTATTATATATCGATGTAAAGATAATATTTTATCATATGTTGATGTAAAGATAATATTTTATTATATATCGATGTGAAGATAATATTTTATCATATGTTGATGTAAAGATAATATTTTATCATATGTTGATGTAAAGATAATATTTCATTATATATCGATATAAAGATAATATTTTATCATATATCGATGTAAAGATAATATTTTATCATATGTTGATGTAAAGATAATATTTCATTATATATCGATGTGAAGATAATATTTCATTATATATCGATGTAAAGATAATATTTTATCATATGTTGATGTAAAGATAATATTTCATTATATATCGATGTAAAGATAATATTTTATCATATGTTGATGTAAAGATAATATTTTATCATATGTTGATGTAAAGATAATATTTTATCATGTGTTGATGTAAAGATAATATTTTATCATATGTTGATGTAAAGATAATATTTCATTATATATCGATGGTGAAGATAATATTTTATTATATATCGATGTAAAGATAATATTTTATCATATGTTGATGTAAAGATAATATTTTATCATATGTTGATGTAAAGATAATATTTTATTATATATCGATGTAAAGATAATATTTTATCATATGTTGATGTAAAGATAATATTTTATCATACGTTGATTTAAAGATAATATTTTATCATATGTTGATGTAAAGATAATATTTTATCATACGTTGATTTAAAGATAATATTTTATCATATGTTGATGTAAAGATAATATTTTATCATACGTTGATTTAAAGATAATATTTTATCATATGTTGATGTAAAGATAATATTTCATTATATATCGATGGTGAAGATAATATTTTATTATATATCGATGTAAAGATAATATTTTATCATATGTTGATGTAAAGATAATATTTTATCATATGTTGATGTAAAGATAATATTTCATTATATATCGATGTGAAGATAATATTTTATTATATATCGATGTAAAGATAATATTTTATCATATGTTGATGTAAAGATAATATTTTATCATATGTTGATGTAAAGATAATATTTTATCATATGTTGATGTAAAGATAATATTTCATTATATATCGATGTGAAGATAATATTTTATTATATATCGATGTAAAGATAATATTTTATCATATGTTGATGTAAAGATAATATTTTATCATATGTTGATGTAAAGATAATATTTCATTATATATCGATGTTAAGATAATATTTTATTATATATCGATGTAAAGATAATATTTTATCATATGTTGATGTAAAGATAATATTTCATTATATATCGATGGTGAAGATAATATTTTATCATATGTTGATGTAAAGATAATATTTCATTATATATCGATGGTGAAGATAATATTTTATTATATATCGATGTAAAGATAATATTTCATTATATATCGATGGTGAAGATAATATTTTATCATATGTTGATGTAAAGATAATATTTCATTATATATCGATGGTGAAGATAATATTTTATTATATATCGATGTAAAGATAATATTTTATCATATGTTGATGTAAAGATAATATTTTATCATGTGTTGATGTAAAGATAATATTTCATTATATATCGATGTGAAGATAATATTTTATTATATATCGATGTAAAGATAATATTTTATCATATGTTGATGTAAAGATAATATTTTATCATATGTTGATGTAAAGATAATATTTCATTATATATCGATGTGAAGATAATATTTTATTATATATCGATGTAAAGATAATATTTTATCATATGTTGATGTAAAGATAATATTTTATTATATATCGATGTAAAGATAATATTTTATCATATGTTGATGTAAAGATAATATTTCATTATATATCGATGTGAAGATAATATTTTATTATATATCGATGGTGAAGATAATATTTTATTATATATCGATGTAAAGATAATATTTTATCATATGTTGATGTAAAGATAATATTTTATTATATATCGATGTGAAGATAATATTTTATCATATTTTGATGTAAAGATAATATTTTATCATATGTTGATGTAAAGATAATATTTCATTATATATCGATGGTGAAGATACTATTTTATCATATGTTGATGTAAAGATAATATTTCATTATATATTGATGTGAAGATACTATTTTATTATATATCGATGGTGAAGATACTATTTTATTATATGTTGATGTAAAGATAATATTTCATTATATATTGATGTAAAGATAATATTTCATTATATATCGATGGTGAAGATACTATTTTATTATATATCGATGTAAAGATAATATTTTATCATATGTTGATGTAAAGATAATATTTCATTATATATTGATGTGAAGATACTATTTTATTATATATCGATGGTGAAGATAATATTTTATTATATGTTGATGTAAAGATAATATTTCATTATATATTGATGTAAAGATAATATTTCATTATATATCGATGTGAAGATAATATTTCATTATATATCGATGGTGAAAAGATAATATTTTATCATATGTTGATGTAAAGATAATATTTCATTATATATCGATGTAAAGATAATATTTCATTATATATCGATGGTGAAGATACTATTTTATTATATATCGATGGTGAAGATAATATTTTATCATATGTTGATGTGAAGATAATATTTTATCATATATCGATGTAAAGATAATATTTTATCATATGTTGATGTAAAGATAATATTTTATCATATGTTGATGGAAAGATAATATTTTATCATATGTTGATGTAAAGATAATATTTCATTATATATCGATGTAAAGATAATATTTCATTATATATCGATGGTGAAGATACTATTTTATTATATATCGATGGTGAAGATAATATTTTATCATTTGTTGATGTGAAGATAATATTTTATTATATGTCGATGTAAAGATAATATTTTATCATATGTTGATGTACAGATAATATTTCATTATATATCGATGTAAAGATAAAATTTTATCATATGTTGATGTAAAGATAATATTTTATCATATGTTGATGTAAAGATAATATTTCATTATATATCGATGGTGAAGATACTATTTTATTATATATCGATGTAAAGATAATATTTTATGATATGTTGATGTAAAGATAATATTTTATCATGTGTTGATGTAAAGATAATATTTCATTATATATCGATGTGAAGATAATATTTTATTATATATCGATGTAAAGATAATATTTTATCACATGTTGATGTAAAGATAATATTTTATCATATGTTGATGTAAAGATAATATTTCATTATATATCGATGTTAAGATAATATTTCATTATATATCGATGGTGAAGATAATATTTTATCATATGTTGATGTAAAGATAATATTTCATTATATATCGATGGTGAAGATACTATTTTATCATATGTTGATGTAAAGATAATATTTCATTATATATCGATGGTGAAGATAATATTTTATCATATGTTGATGTAAAGATAATATTTCATTATATATCCATGGTGAAGATACTGTTTTATCATATGTTGATGTAAAGATAATATTTCATTATATATCGATGTGAAGATAATATTTTATCATATGTTGATGTAAAGATAATATTTCATTATATATCGATGGTGAAGATACTATTTTATCATATGTTGATGTAAAGATAATATTTCATTATATATTGATGTGAAGATACTATTTTATTATATATCGATGGTGAAGATACTATTTTATTATATATCGATGTGAAGATAATATTTTATCATATGTTGATGTAAAGATAATATTTTATCATATGTTGATGTAAAGATAATATTTCATTATAGATCGATGTGAAGATAATATTTCATTATATATCGATGGTGAAGATAATATTTTATCATATGTTGATGTAAAGATAATATTTCATTATATATCGATGTAAAGATAATATTTCATTATATATCGATGGTGAAGATAATATTTTATTATATATCGATGGTGAAGATAATATTTTATCATATGTTGATGTAAAGATAATATTTTATCATATGTTGATGTAAAGATAATATTTTATCATATGTTGATGTAAAGATAATATTTTATCATATGTTGATGTAAAGATAATATTTTATCATATGTTGATGTAAAGATAATATTTCATTATATATCGATGTAAAGATAATATTTCATTATATATCGATGGAGAAGATAATATTTTATTATATATCGATGGTGAAGATAATATTTTATCATATGTTGATGTAAAGATAATATTTTATCATATGTTGATTTAAAGATAATATTTTATCATATGTCGATGTAAAGATAATATTTTATCATATGTTGATGTAAAGATAATATTTCATTATATATCGATGTAAAGATAATATTTCATTATATATCGATGGTGAAGATAATATTTTATCATATGTTGATGTAAAGATAATATTTCATTATATATCGATGGTGAAGATAATATTTTATCATATGTTGATGTAAAGATAATATTTTATTATATATCGATGTAAAGATAATATTTCATTATATATCGATGGTGAAGATAATATTTTATTATATATCGATGGTGAAGATAATATTTTATCATATGTTGATGTAAAGATAATATTTTATCATATATCGATGTAAAGATAATATTTTATCATATGTTGATGTAAAGATAATATTTCATTATATATCGATGGAGAAGATACTATTTTATTATATATCGATGGTAAAGATAATATTTTATCATATGTTGATGTGAAGATAATATTTTATCATATGTTGATGTAAAGATAATATTTTATTATATATGTTGATGTAAAGATAATATTTCATCATATATCGATGTAAAGATAATATTTCATTATATATCGATGGTGAAGATAATATTTTATCATATGTTGATGTAAAGATAATATTTCATTATATATCGATGGTGAAGATACTATTTTATCATATGTTGATGTAAAGATAATATTTCATTATATATCGATGTAAAGATAATATTTCATTATATATCGATGGTGAAGATACTATTTTATTATATATCGATGTAAAGATAATATTTTATCATATGTTGATGTAAAGATAATATTTTATCATATATCGATGTAAAGATAATATTTTATCATTTTATCAAATGTTGATGTAAAGATAATATTTTATCATATGTTGATGTAAAGATAATATTTTATCATATGTTGATGGTGAAGATAATATTTTATCATATGTTGATGTAAAGATAATATTTTATCATATGTTGATTTAAAGATAATATTTTATCATATGTTGATGTAAAGATAATATTTTATTATATATCGATGTAAAGATAATATTTCATTATATATCGATGGTGAAGATAATATTTTATCATATGTTGATGTAAAGATAATATTTCATTATATATCGATGTGAAGATACTATTTTATTATATATCGATGGTGAAGATAATATTTTATCATATGTTGATGTAAAGATAATATTTTATCATATGTTGATGTGAAGATAATATTTTATCATATGTTGATGTAAAGATAATATTTTATCATATGTTGATGTAAAGATAATATTTCATTATATATCGATGTGAAGATAAAATTTTATCATATGTTGATGTAAAGATAATATTTTATCATATGTTGATGTAAAGATAATATTTCATTATATATCGATGGTGAAGATACTATTTTATTATATATCGATGTAAAGATAATATTTTATGATATGTTGATGTAAAGATAATATTTTATCATGTGTTGATGTAAAGATAATATTTCATTATATATCGATGTGAAGATAATATTTTATTATATATCGATGTAAAGATAATATTTTATCACATGTTGATGTAAAGATAATATTTTATCATATGTTGATGTAAAGATAATATTTCATTATATATCGATGTTAAGATAATATTTAATTATATATCTATTGTGAAGATAATATTTTATAATATGTTGATTTAAAGATAATATTTCATTATATATCGATGGTGAAGATAATATTTTATCATATGTTGATGTAAAGATAATATTTCATTATATATCGATGGTGAAGATAATATTTTATCATATGTTGATGTAAAGATAATATTTCATTATATATCGATGTGAAGATACTATTTTATTATATATCGATGGTGAAGACACTATTTTATCATATGTTGATGTAAAGATAATATTTCATTATATATCGATGTGAAGATACTATTTTATTATATATCGATGGTGAAGATACTATTTTATTATATATCGATGTAAAGATAATATTTTATCATATGTTGATGTAAAGATAATATTTTATCATATGTTGATGTAAAGATAATATTTCATTATATATTGATGTAAAGATAATATTTCATTATATATCGATGGTGAAGATACTATTTTATTATATATCGATGTAAAGATAATATTTTATCATATGTTGATGTAAAGATAATATTTCATTATATATTGATGTAAAGATAATATTTCATTATAGATCGATGTGAAGATAATATTTCATTATATATCGATGGTGAAGATAATATTTTATCATATGTTGATGTAAAGATAATATTTCATTATATATCGATGTAAAGATAATATTTTATCATATGTTGATGTAAAGATAATATTTCATTATATATCGATGGTGAAGATAATATTTTATTATATATCGATGGTGAAGATAATATTTTATCATATGTTGATGTAAAGATAATATTTTATCATATGTCGATGTAAAGATAATATTTTATCATATGTTGATGTAAAGATAATATTTTATCATATGTTGATGTAAAGATAATATTTTATCATATGTTGATGTAAAGATAATATTTTATTATATATCGATGTAAAGATAATATTTCATTATATATCGATGGTGAAGATAATATTTTATTATATATCGATGGTGAAGATAATATTTTATCATATGTTGATGTAAAGATAATATTTTATCATATATCGATGTAAAGATAATATTTTATCATATGTTGATGTAAAGATAATATTTCATTATATATCGATGTAAAGATAATATTTTATCATATGTTGATGTAAAGATAATATTTTATCATATGTTGATGTAAAGATAATATTTCATTATATATCGATGGTGAAGATAATATTTTATTATATATCGATGTAAAGATAATATTTTATCATATGTTGATGTAAAGATAATATTTTATCATATGTTGATGTAAAGATAATATTTCATTATATATCGATGTGAAGATAATATTTTATTATATATCGATGTAAAGATAATATTTTATCATATGTTGATGTAAAGATAATATTTTATCATATGTTGATGTAAAGATAATATTTCATTATATATCGATGGTGAAGATAATATTTTATTATATATCGATGTAAAGATAATATTTTATCATATGTTGATGTAAAGATAATATTTTATCATATGTTGATGTAAAGATAATATTTCATTATATATCGATGTTAAGATAATATTTCATTATATATCGATGGTGAAGATAATATTTTATCATATGTTGATGTAAAGATAATATTTCATTATATATCGATGGTGAAGATACTATTTTATTATATATCGATGGTGAAGATAATATTTTATCATATGTTGATGTGAAGATAATATTTTATCATATGTCGATGTAAAGATAATATTTTATTATATATGTTGATGTAAAGATAATATTTTATCATATGTTGATGTAAAGATAATATTTCATTATATATTGATGTAAAGATAATATTTCATTATATATCGATGTGAAGATAATATTTCATTATATATCGATGGTGAAAGATAATATTTTATCATATGTTGATGTAAAGATAATATTTCATTATATATCGATGTAAAGATAATATTTCATTATATATCGATGGTGAAGATAATATTTTATTATATATCGATGGTGAAGATAATATTTTATCATATGTTGATGTAAAGATAATATTTCATTATATATCGATGGTGAAGATAATATTTTATCATATGTTGATGTAAAGATAATATTTTATCATATGTTGATGTAAAGATAATATTTTATCATATGTTGATGTAAAGATAATATTTTATTATATATCGATGTAAAGATAATATTTCATTATATATTGATGTAAAGATAATATTTCATTATATATCGATGGAAAGATACTATTTTATTATATATCGATGGTGAAGATAATATTTTATCATATGTTGATGTAAAGATAATATTTTATCATATGTCGATGTAAAGATAATATTTTATCATATGTTGATGTAAAGATAATATTTCATTATATATCGATGTAAAGATAATATTTCATTATATATCGATGGTGAAGATAATATTTTATCATATGTTGATGTAAAGATAATATTTCATTATATATAAATGGTGAATATAATATTTTATCATTTGTTGATGTAAAGATAATATTTTATGATATATCGATGTAAAGATAATATTTCATTATATATCGATGGTGAAGATAATATTTTATTATATATCGATGGTGAAGATAATATTTTATCATGTTGATGTGAAGATAATATTTTATCATATGTCGATGTAAAGAGAAAATTTTATCATATGTTGATGTAAAGATAATATTTCATTATATATCGATGGAGAAGATACTATTTTATTATATATCGATGGTGAAGATAATATTTTATCATATGTTGATGTAAAGATAATATTTTATCATATGTCGATGTAAAGATAATATTTTAATATATGTTGATGTAAAGATAATATTTCATTATATATCGATGTAAAGATAATATTTCATTATATATCGATGGAGAAGATAATATTTTATTATATATCGATGGTGAAGATAATATTTTATCATATGTTGATGTAAAGATAATATTTTATCATATGTTGATGTAAAGATAATATTCTATCATATGTTGATGGTGAAGATAATATTTTATCATATGTTGATGTAAAGATAATATTTTATCATATGTTGATGTAAAGATAATATTTTATCATATGTTGATGTAAAGATAATATTTCATTATATATCGATGGTGAAGATAATATTTTATCATATGTTGATGTAAAGATAATATTTCATTATATATCGATGGTGAAGATACTATTTTATTATATATCGATGGTGAAGATAATATTTTATGATATGTTGATGTAAAGATAATATTTTATCATATGTTGATGTAAAGATAATATTTCATTATATATCGATGTGAAGATAATATTTTATTATATATCGATGTAAAGATAATATTTTATCATATGTTGATGTAAAGATAATATTTTATCATATGTTGATGTAAAGATAATATTTCATTATATATCGATGTTAAGATAATATTTCATTATATATCGATGGTGAAGATAATATTTTATCATATGTTGATGTAAAGATAATATTTCATTATATATCGATGGTGAAGATAATATTTTATCATATGTTGATGTAAAGATAATATTTCATTATATATCGATGGTGAAGATAATATTTTATCATATGTTGATGTAAAGATAATATTTCATTATATATCGATGGTGAAGATACTATTTTATTATATATCGATGGTGAAGATAATATTTTATCATATGTTGATGTAAAGATAATATTTCATTATATATCGATGTGAAGATACTATTTTATTATATATCGATGGTGAAGATAATATTTTATTATATATCGATGTAAAGATAATATTTTATCATATGTTGATGTAAAGATAATATTTTATCATATGTTGATGTAAAGATAATATTTCATTATATATTGATGTAAAGATAATATTTCATTATATATCGATGGTGAAGATAATATTTTATTATATATCGATGTAAAGATAATATTTTATCATATGTTGATGTAAAGATAATATTTCATTATATATTGATGTAAAGATAATATTTCATTATAGATCGATGTGAAGATAATATTTCATTATATATCGATGGTGAAGATACTATTTTATCATATGTTGATGTAAAGATAATATTTCATTATATATCGATGTAAAGATAATATTTTATTATATATCGATGGTGAAGATAATATTTTATCATATGTTGATGTGAAGATAATATTTTATCATATATCGATGTAAAGATAATATTTTATCATATGTTGATGTAAAGATAATATTTTATCATATGTTGATGGAAAGATAATATTTTATCATATGTTGATGTAAAGATAATATTTCATTATATATCGATGTAAAGATAATATTTCATTATATATCGATGGTGAAGATAATATTTTATTATATATCGATGGTGAAAGATAATATTTTATCATATGTTGATGTGAAGATAATATTTTATCATATGTCGATGTAAAGATAATATTTTATCATATGTTGATGTAAAGATAATATTTCATTATATATCGATGTAAAGATAATATTTTATCATATGTTGATGTAAAGATAATATTTTATCATATGTTGATGTAAAGATAATATTTCATTATATATCGATGGTGAAGATACTATTTTATTATATATCGATGTAAAGATAATATTTTATGATATGTTGTTGTAAAGATAATATTTTATCATGTGTTGATGTAAAGATAATATTTCATTATATATCGATGTGAAGATAATATTTTATTATATATCGATGTAAAGATAATATTTTATCATATGTTGATGTAAAGATAATATTTTATCATATGTTGATGTAAAGATAATATTTCATTATATATCGATGTTAAGATAATATTTCATTATATATCGATGGTGAAGATAATATTTTATCATATGTTGATGTAAAGATAATATTTCATTATATATCGATGGTGAAGATACTATTTTATCATATGTTGATGTAAAGATAATATTTCATTATATATCGATGGTGAAGATAATATTTTATCATATGTTGATGTAAAGATAATATTTCATTATATATCCATGGTGAAGATACTGTTTTATCATATGTTGATGTAAAGATAATATTTCATTATATATCGATGTGAAGATAATATTTTATCATATGTTGATGTAAAGATAATATTTCATTATATATCGATGGTGAAGATAATATTTTATCATATGTTGATGTAAAGATAATATTTCATTATATATCGATGTGAAGATACTATTTTATTATATATCGATGGTGAAGATACTATTTTATTATATATCGATGTAAAGATAATATTTTATCATATGTTGATGTAAAGATAATATTTTATCATATGTTGATGTAAAGATAATATTTCATTATATATTGATGTAAAGATAATATTTCATTATATATCGATGGTGAAGATAATATTTTATTATATATTGATGTAAAGATAATATTTTATTATATATCGATGGTGAAGATAATATTTTATTATATATCGATGGTGAAGATAATATTTTATCATATGTTGATGTAAAGATAATATTTCATTATATATTGATGTAAAGATAATATTTCATTATATATCGATGGTGAAGATAATATTTTATCATATGTTGATGTAAAGATAATATTTCATTATAGATCGATGTGAAGATAATATTTCATTATATATCGATGGTGAAGATACTATTTTATCATATGTTGATGTAAAGATAATATTTCATTATATATCGATGTAAAGATAATATTTCATTATATATCGATGATGAAGATAATATTTTATTATATATCGATGGTGAAGATAATATTTTATCATATGTTGATGTAAAGATAATATTTTATCATATGTCGATGTAAAGATAATATTTTATCATATGTTGATGTAAAGATAATATTTTATCATATGTTGATGTAAAGATAATATTTTATCATATGTTGATGTAAAGATAATATTTTATCATATGTTGATGTAAAGATAATATTTCATTATATATCGATGTAAAGATAATATTTCATTATATATCGATGGAGAAGATAATATTTTATTATATATCGATGGTGAAGATAATATTTTATCATATGTTGATGTAAAGATAATATTTTATCATATATCGATGTAAAGATAATATTTTATCATATGTTGATGTAAAGATAATATTTCATTATATATCGATGTAAAGATAATATTTCATTATATATCGATGGTGAAGATAATATTTTATCATATGTTGATGTAAAGATAATATTTCATTATATATCGATGTGAAGATAATATTTTATCATATGTTGATGTAAAGATAATATTTCATTATATATCGATGGTGAAGATAATATTTTATCATATGTTGATGTAAAGATAATATTTTATCATATGTTGATGTGAAGATAATATTTCATTATATATCGAGGGTGAAGATACTATTTTATTATATATCGATGTAAAGATAATATTTTATCATATGTTGATGTAAAGATAATATTTCATTATAGATCGATGTGAAGATAATATTTCATTATATATCGATGGTGAAGATACTATTTTATCATATGTTGATGTAAAGATAATATTTCATTATATATCGATGTAAAGATAATATTTCATTATATATCGATGGTGAAGATACTATTTTATTATATATCGATGGTGAAGATAATATTTTATCATATGTTGATGTGAAGATAATATTTTATCATATATCGATGTAAAGATAATATTTTATCATATGTTGATGTAAAGATAATATTTTATCATATGTTGATGTAAAGATAATATTTTATCATATGTTGATGGTGAAGATAATATTTTATCATATGTTGATGTAAAGATAATATTTTATCATATGTTGATTTAAAGATAATATTTTATCATATGTTGATGTAAAGATAATATTTTATTATATATCGATGGTGAAGATAATATTTTATCATATGTTGATGTAAAGATAATATTTCATTATATATCGATGTAAAGATAATATTTCATTATATATCGATGGTGAAGATACTATTTTATTATATATCGATGGTGAAGATAATATTTTATCATATGTTGATGTAAAGATAATATTTTATCATATATCGATGTAAAGATAATATTTGATCATATGTTGATGTAAAGATAATATTTTATCATATGTTGATGTAAAGATAATATTCTATCATATGTTGATGGTGAAGATAATATTTTATCATATGTTGATGTAAAGATAATATTTTATCATATGTTGATGTAAAGATAATATTTCATTATATATCGATGTAAAGATAATATTTTATTATATATCGATGTTGAAGATAATATTTTATCATATGTTGATGTAAAGATAATATTTTATCATATGTTGATGTAAAGATAATATTTCATTATATATCGATGTTGAAGATAATATTTTATTATATATCGATGTTGAAGATAATATTTTATCATATGTTGATGTAAAGATAATATTTTATCATATGTTGATTTAAAGATAATATTTTATCATATGTTGATGTGAAGATAATATTTTATCATATGTTGATGTAAAGATAATATTTTATCATATGTTGATGTAAAGATAATATTTTATCATATGTTGATGGTGAAGATAATATTTTATCATATGTTGATGTAAAGATAATATTTTATCATATGTTGATTTAAAGATAATATTTTATCATATGTTGATGGTGAAGATAATATTTTATCATATGTTGATGTAAAGATAATATTTTATCATATGTTGATTTAAAGATAATATTTTATCATATGTTGATGTGAAGATAATATTTTATCATATGTTGATGTAAAGATAATATTTCATTATATATCGATGGTGAAGATACTATTTTATTATATATCGATGTAAAGATAATATTTTATCATATGTTGATGTAAAGATAATATTTTATCATGTGTTGATGTAAAGATAATATTTTATTATATATCGATGTTGAAGATAATATTTTATCATATGTTGATGTAAAGATAATATTTTATCATATGTTGATTTAAAGATATTATTCTATCATATGTTGATGTGAAGATAATATTTTATCATATGTTGATGGTGAAGATAATATTTTATCATATGTTGATGTAAAGATAATATTTTATCATATATCGATGTAAAGATAATATTTTATTATATATCGATGTTGAAGATAATATTTTATCATATGTTGATGTGAAGATAATATTTTATCATATGTTGATGTGAAGATAATATTTTATCATATGTTGATGTGAAGATAATATTTTATCATATGTTGATGTAAAGATAATATTTCATTATCATATGTTGATGTAAAGATAATATTTTATCATATGTTGATGTAAAGATAATATTTTATCATATGTTGATGTGAAGATAATATTTTATCATATGTTGATGTAAAGATAATATTTCATTATATATCGATGGTGAAGATAATATTTTATTATATATCGATGGTGAAGATAATATTTTATTATATGTTGATGTAAAGATAATATTTTATCATATGTTGATGTAAAGATAATATTTTATCATATGTTGATGTAAAGATAATATTTTATCATATGTTGATGTAAAGATAATATTTTATCATATGTTGATGTGAAGATAATATTTTATCATACATCGATGTAAAGATAATATTTCATTATATCTCGATGTAAAGATAATATTTCATTATATATCGATGGTGAAGATAATATTTTATCATATGTTGATGTAAAGATAATATTTCATTATATATCGATGGTGAAGACACTATTTTATCATATGCTGATGTAAAGATAATATTTCATTATATATCGATGTGAAGATACTATTTTATTATATATCGATGGTGAAGATACTATTTTATTATATATCGATGTAAAGATAATATTTTACCATATGTTGATGTGAAGATAATATTTCATTATATATCGATGTGAAGATAATATTTTATCATATGTTGATGTAAAGATAATATTTCATTATATATCGATGTGAAGATAATATTTTATCATATGTTGATGTAAAGATAATATTTTATCATATGTTGATGTGAAGATAATATTTCATTATATATCGAGGGTGAAGATACTATTTTATTATATATCGATGTAAAGATAATATTTTATCATATGTTGATGTAAAGATAATATTTCATTATAGATCGATGTGAAGATAATATTTCATTATATATCGATGGTGAAGATACTATTTTATCATATGTTGATGTAAAGATAATATTTCATTATATATCGATGTAAAGATAATATTTCATTATATATCGATGGTGAAGATACTATTTTATTATATATCCATGGTGAAGATAATATTTTATCATATGTTGATGTGAAGATAATATTTTATCATATGTCGATGTAAAGAGAAAATTTTATCATATGTTGATGTAAAGACAATATTTTATCATATGTTGATGTAAAGATAATATTCTATCATATGTTGTTGGTGAAGATAATATTTTATCATATGTTGATGTAAAGATAATATTTTATCATATGTTGATTTAAAGATAATATTCTATCATATGTTGATGTCAAGATAATATTTTATTATATATCGATGTAAAGATAATATTTCATTATATATCGATGGTGAAGATAATCCTTTATCATATGTTGATGTAAAGATAATATTTCATTATATATCGATGTAAAGATAATATTTTATCATATGTTGATGTAAAGATAATATTTCATTATATATCGATGTAAAGATAATATTTTATTATATATCGATGTTGAAGATAATATTTTATCATATGTTGATGTGAAGATAATATTTTATCATATGTTGATGTAAAGATAATATTTCATTATATATCGATGTTGAAGATAATATTTTATTATATATTGATGTTGAAGATAATATTTTATCATATGTTGATGTAAAGATAATATTTTATCATATGTTGATTTAAAGATAATATTCTATCATATGTTGATGTGAAGATAATATTTTATCATATGTTGATGTAAAGATAATATTTTATCATATGTTGATTTAAAGATAATATTTTATCATATGTTGATGGTGAAGATAATATTTTATCATATGTTGATGTAAAGATAATATTTTATCATATGTTGATTTAAAGATAATATTTTATCATATGTTGATGGTGAAGATAATATTCTATCATATGTTGATGTGAAGATAATATTTTGTCATATGTTGATTTAAAGATAATATTTTATCATATGTTGATGTGAAGATAATATTTTATCATATGTTGATGTAAAGATAATATTTCATTATATATCGATGTTGAAGATAATATTTCATTATATATCGATGTTGAAGATAATATTTTATCATATGTTGATGTAAAGATAATATTTTATCATATGTTGATTTAAAGATAATATTTTATCATATGTTGATGTGAAGATAATATTTTATCATATGTTGATGTAAAGATAATATTTCATTATATATCGATGGTGAAGATACTATTTTATTATATATCGATGTAAAGATAATATTTTATCATATGTTGATGTAAAGATAATATTTTATCATGTGTTGATGTAAAGATAATATTTTATTATATATCGATGTTGAAGATAATATTTTATCATATGTTGATGTAAAGATAATATTTTATCATATGTTGATTTAAAGATAATATTCTATCATATGTTGATGTAAAGATAATATTTTATCATATGTTGATGGTGAAGATAATATTTTACCATATGTTGATGTAAAGATAATATTTTATCATATGTTGATGTAAAGATAATATTTTATCATATATCGATGTAAAGATAATATTTTATTATATATCGATGTTGAAGATAATATTTTATCATATGTTGATGTAAAGATAATATTTTATCATATGTTGATGTGAAGATAATATTTTATCATATGTTGATGTAAAGATAATATTTTGTCATACGTTGATTTAAAGATAATATTTTATCATATGTTGATGTGAAGATAATATTTTATCATACATCGATGTAAAGATAATATTTCATTATATATCGATGGTGAAGATAATATTTTATTATATATCGATGGTGAAGATAATATTTTATTATATATCGATGTAAAGATAATATTTTATCATATGTTGATGTAAAGATAATATTTTATCATATGTTGATGTAAAGATAATATTTCATTATATATCGATGTAAAGATAATATTTTATCATATGTTGATGTAAAGATAATATTTTATCATATGTTGATGTAAAGATAATATTTCATTATATATCGATGGTGAAGATAATATTTTATCATATGTTGATGGTGAAGATAATATTTTATCATATGTTGATGTAAAGATAATATTTTATCATATGTTGATTTAAAGATAATATTTTATCATATGTTGATGGTGAAGATAATATTCTATCATATGTTGATGTGAAGATAATATTTTGTCATATGTTGATTTAAAGATAATATTTTATCATATGTTGATGTGAAGATAATATTTTATCATATGTTGATGTAAAGATAATATTTCATTATATATCGATGTTGAAGATAATATTTCATTATATATCGATGTTGAAGATAATATTTTATCATATGTTGATGTAAAGATAATATTTTATCATATGTTGATTTAAAGATAATATTTTATCATATGTTGATGTGAAGATAATATTTTATCATATGTTGATGTAAAGATAATATTTCATTATATATCGATGGTGAAGATACTATTTTATTATATATCGATGTAAAGATAATATTTTATCATATGTTGATGTAAAGATAATATTTTATCATGTGTTGATGTAAAGATAATATTTTATTATATATCGATGTTGAAGATAATATTTTATCATATGTTGATGTAAAGACAATATTTTATCATATGTTGATTTAAAGATAATATTCTATCATATGTTGATGTGAAGATAATATTTTATCATATATCGATGTAAAGATAATATTTTATTATATATCGATGTTGAAGATAATATTCTATCATATGTTGATGTGAAGATAATATTTTATCATATGTTGATGTGAAGATAATATTTTATCATATGTTGATGTAAAGATAATATTTTGTCATACGTTGATTTAAAGATAATATTTTATCATATGTTGATGTGAAGATAATATTTTATCATACATCGATGTAAAGATAATATTTCATTATATATCGATGGTGAAGATAATATTTTATTATATATCGATGGTGAAGATAATATTTTATTATATATCGATGTAAAGATAATATTTTATCATATGTTGATGTAAAGATAATATTTTATCATATGTTGATGTAAAGATAATATTTTATCATATGTTGATGTAAAGATAATATTTCATTATATATCGATGTAAAGATAATATTTCATTATATATCGATGTAAAGATAATATTTTATCATATGTTGATGTAAAGATAATATTTTATCATATGTTGATGTAAAGATAATATTTCATTATATATCGATGGTGAAGATAATATTTTATCATATGTTGATGTAAAGATAATATTTTATCATATGTTGATGTAAAGATAATATTTCATTATATATCGATGGTGAAGATACTATTTTATCATATGTTGATGTAAAGATAATATTTTATCATATGTTGATGTAAAGATAATATTTCATTATATATCGATGGTGAAGATAATATTTTATCATATGTTGATGTAAAGATAATATTTTATCATATGTTGATGTAAAGATAATATTTCATTATATATCAATGTAAAGATAATATTTTATCATATGTTGATGTAAAGATAATATTTTATCATATATCGATGGTGAAGATACTATTTTATTATATATCAATGTAAAGATACTATTTTATCATACGATGATGTAAAGATAATATTTCATTATATATCGATGTAAAGATAATATTTCATTATATATCGATGTGAAGATAATATTTCATTATATATCGATGGTGAAGATACTATTTTATTATATATCGATGGTGAAGATAATATTCTATCATATGTTGATGTGAAGATAATATTTTATCATATGTCGATGTAAAGATAATATTTTATCATATGTTGATGTAAAGACAATATTTTATCATATGTTGATGTAAAGATAATATTCTATCATATGTTGATGGTGAAGATAATATTTTATCATATGTTGATGTAAAGATAATATTTCATTATATATCGATGTAAAGATAATATTTTATCATATGTTGATGTAAAGATAATATTTTATCATATGTTGATGTAAAGATAATATTTCATTATATATCAATGTAAAGATAATATTTTATTATATATCGATGTTGAAAGATAATATTTTATCATATGTTGATTTAAAGATAATATTCTATCATATGTTGATGTGAAGATAATATTTTATCATATGTTGATGTAAAGATAATATTTCATTATATATCGATGTTGAAGATAATATTTTATTATATATTGATGGTGAAGATAATATTTTATCATATGTTGATGTAAAGATAATATTTCATTATATATCGATGTTGAAGATAATATTTTATTATATATCGATGTAAAGATAATATTTCATTATATATCGATGTTGAAGATAATATTTTATTATATATCGATGGTGAAGATAATATTTTATCATATATCGATGTAAAGATAATATTTCATTATATTCGATGTTGAAGATAATATTTTATCATATGTTGATGTAAAGATAATATTTTATTATATATCGATGGTGAAGATAATATTTTATCATATGTTGATGTAAAGATAATATTTAATTATATATCGATGTTGAAGATAATATTTTATCATATGTTGATGTAAAGATAATATTTCATTATATATCGATGTAAAGATAATATTTCATTATATATCGATGTAAAGATAATATTTTATCATATGTTGATGTAAAGATAATATTTTATTATATATCGATGTAAAGATAATATTTTATCATATGTTGATGTAAAGATAATATTTTATCATATGTTGATTTAAAGATAATATTTTATCATATATCGATGGTGAAGATAATATTTTATCATATGTTGATTTAAAGATAATATTTTAATATATGTTGATGTAAAGATAATATTTTATTATATGTTGATGTAAAGATAATATTTCATTATATATCGATGTAAAGATAATATTTTATTATATATCGATGTAAAGATAATATTTTATCATATGTTGATGTAAAGATAATATTTCATTATATATCGATGTAAAGATAATATTTTATTATATATCGATGTTGAAGATAATATTTTATCATATGTTGATGTAAAGATAATATTTTATCATATGTTGATGTGAAGATAATATTCTATCATATGTTGATGTAAAGATAATATTTTATCATATGTTGATGTAAAGACAATATTTTATCATATGTTGATGTGAAGATAATATTCTATCATATGTTGATGTAAAGATAATATTTTATCATATGTTGATGTGAAGATAATATTTTATCATATGTTGATTTAAAGATAATATTTTATCATATGTTGATGTAAAGATAATATTTTATCATATGTTGATGGTGAAGATAATATTTTATCATATGTTGATGTGAAGATAATATTTTATCATATGTTGATGGTGAAGATAATATTTTATCATATGTTGATTTAAAGATAATATTTCATTATATATCGATGGTGAAGATAATATTTTATCATATGTTGATGTAAAGATAATATTCTATCATATGTTGATGTAAAGATAATATTTTATCATATGTTGATGGTGAAGATAATATTTTATCATATGTTGATTTAAAGATAATATTTCATTATATATCGATGGTGAAGATAATATTTTATCATATGTTGATTTAAAGATAATATTTTATCATATGTTGATGTAAAGATAATATTCTATCATATGTTGATGTAAAGATAATATTTTATCATATGTTGATGTGAAGATAATATTTTATCATATGTTGATGTAAAGATAATATTTTATCATATGTTGATTTAAAGATAATATTTTATCATATGTTGATGTAAAGATAATATTCTATCATATGTTGATGTAAAGATAATATTTTATCATATGTTGATGTAAAGATAATATTCTATCATATGTTGATGGTGAAGATAATATTTTATCATATGTTGATGTAAAGATAATATTTCTATCATATGTTGATGTAAAGATAATATTTTATCATATGTTGATGGTGAAGATAATATTTTATCATATGTTGATGTGAAGATAATATTTTATCATATGTTGATGGTGAAGATAATATTTTATCATATGTTGATGTAAAGATAATATTTTATCATATGTTGATTTAAAGATAATATTCTATCATATGTTGATGTGAAGATAATATTTTATCATATGTTGATGTAAAGACAATATTTTATCATATGTTGATTTAAAGATAATATTTTATCATATGTTGATGGTGAAGATAATATTTTATCATATGTTGATGTAAAGATAATATTTTATCATATGTTGATTTAAAGATAATATTTTATCATATGTTGATGGTGAAGATAATATTCTATCATATGTTGATGTGAAGATAATATTTTGTCATATGTTGATTTAAAGATAATATTTTATCATATGTTGATGTGAAGATAATATTTTATCATATGTTGATGTAAAGATAATATTTCATTATATATCGATGTTGAAGATAATATTTCATTATATATCAATGTTGAAGATAATATTTTATCATATGTTGATGTAAAGATAATATTTTATCATATGTTGATTTAAAGATAATATTTTATCATATGTTGATGTGAAGATAATATTTTATCATATGTTGATGTAAAGATAATATTTCATTATATATCGATGGTGAAGATACTATTTTATTATATATCGATGTAAAGATAATATTTTATCATGTGTTGATGTAAAGATAATATTTTATCATGTGTTGATGTAAAGATAATATTTTATTATATATCGATGTTGAAGATAATATTTTATCATATGTTGATGTAAAGACAATATTTTATCATATGTTGATTTAAAGATATTATTCTATCATATGTTGATGTGAAGATAATATTTTATCATATGTTGATGGTGAAGATAATATTTTATCATATGTTGATGTGAAGATAATATTTTATCATATATCGATGTTGAAGATAATATTCTATCATATGTTGATGTGAAGATAATATTTTATCATATGTTGATGTGAAGATAATATTTTATCATATGTTGATGTAAAGACAATATTTTGTCATACGTTGATTTAAAGATAATATTTTATCATATGTTGATGTGAAGATAATATTTTATCATACATCGATGTAAAGATAATATTTCATTATATATCGATGGTGAAGATAATATTTTATTATATATCGATGGTGAAGATAATATTTTATTATATATCGATGTAAAGATGATATTTTATCATATGTTGATGTAAAGATAATATTTTATCATATGTTGATGTAAAGATAATATTTCATTATATATCGATGTAAAGATAATATTTTATCATATGTTGATGTAAAGATAATATTTCATTATATATCGATGTAAAGATAATATTTTATCATATGTTGATGTAAAGATAATATTTTATCATATGTTGATGTAAAGATAATATTTCATTATATATCAATGGTGAAGATAATATTTTATCATATGTTGATGTAAAGATAATATTTTATCATATGTTGATGTAAAGATAATATTTTATCATATGTTGATGTAAAGATAATATTTTATCATATGTTGATGTAAAGATAATATTTCATTATATATCGATGGTGAAGATACTATTTTATCATATGTTGATGTAAAGATAATATTTTATCATATGTTGATGTAAAGATAATATTTCATTATATATCGATGGTGAAGATAATATTTTATCATATGTTGATGTAAAGATAATATTTCATTATATATCAATGTAAAGATAATATTTTATCATATGTTGATGTAAAGATAATATTTTATCATATATCGAGGGTGAAGATAATATTTTATTATATATCAATGTAAAGATAATATTTTATCATATGTTGATGTAAAGATAATATTTCATTATATATCGATGTAAAGATAATATTTCATTATATATCGATGTGAAGATAATATTTTATCATATGTTGATGGTGAAGATAATATTTTATCATATGTTGATGTAAAGATAATATTTCATTATATATCGATGGTGAAGATACTATTTTATTATATATCGATGGTGAAGATAATATTCTATCATATGTTGATGTGAAGATAATATTTTATCATATGTCGATGTAAAGATAAAATTTTATCATATGTTGATGAAAAGACAATATTTTATCATATGTTGATGTAAAGATAATATTCTATCATATGTTGATGGTGAAGATAATATTTTATCATATGTTGATGTAAAGATAATATTTTATCATATGTTGATTTAAAGATAATATTCTATCATATGTTGATGTAAAGATAATATTTTATTATATATCGATGGTGAAGATAATCCTTTATCATATGTTGATGTAAAGATAATATTTCATTATATATCGATGTAAAGATAATATTTCATTATATATCGATGGTGAAGATAATCCTTTATCATATGTTGATGTAAAGATAATATTTCATTATATATCGATGTAATGATAATATTTTATCATATGTTGATGTAAAGATAATATTTCATTATATATCAATGTAAAGATAATATTTTATCATATGTTGATGTGAAGATAATATTTTATCATATGTTGATGTAAAGATAATATTTTATCATATGTTGATGTAAAGATAATATTTTATTATATATCGATGTAAAGATAATATTTTATCATATGTTGATGTGAAGATAATATTTTATCATATGTTGATGTAAAGATAATATTTTATTATATATCGATGTAAAGATAATATTTTATCATATGTTGATGTTGAAGATAATATTTTATCATATGTTGATGTAAAGACAATATTTTATCATATGTTGATGTAAAGACAATATTTTATCATATGTTGATGTAAAGACAATATTTTATCATATGTTGATTTAAAGATAATATTTTATCATATATCGATGTAAAGATAATATTTCATTATATATCGATGTAAAGATAATATTTCATTATATATCGATGGTGAAGATACTATTTTATTATATATCGATGTAAAGATAATATTTTATCATATGTTGATGTAAAGATAATATTTTATCATATGTTGATGTAAAGATAGTATTTCATTATATATCGATGTAAAGATAATATTTTATCATATGTTGATGTAAAGATAATATTTTATCATATGTTGATGTAAAGATAATATTTCATTTTATATCAATGTAAAGATAATATTTTATTATATATCGATGTTGAAGACAATATTTTATCATATGTTGATTTAAAGATAATATTCTATCATATGTTGATGTGAAGATAATATTTTATCATATGTTGATGTAAAGATAATATTTCATTATATATCGATGTTGAAGATAATATTTTATTATATATTGATGGTGAAGATAATATTTTATCATATGTTGATGTAAAGATAATATTTCATTATATATCGATGTTGAAGATAATATTTTATTATATATCGATGTAAAGATAATATTTCATTATATATCGATGTTGAAGATAATATTTTATTATATATCGATGGTGAAGATAATATTTTATCATATATCGATGTAAAGATAATATTTCATTATTTCGATGTTGAAGATAATATTTTATTATATATTGATGGTGAAGATAATATTTTATCATATGTTGATGTAAAGATAATATTTAATTATATATCGATGTTGAAGATAATATTTTATCATATGTTGATGTAAAGATAATATTTCATTATATATCGATGTAAAGATAATATTTCATTATATATCGATGTAAAGATAATATTTTATCATATGTTGATGTAAAGATAATATTTTATCACATGTTGATTTAAAGATAATATTTTATCATATGTTGATGTAAAGATAATATTTTATCATATGTTGATGTAAAGATAATATTTTATCATATGTTGATTTAAAGATAATATTTTATCATATATCGATGGTGAAGATAATATTTTATCATATGTTGATTTAAAGATAATATTTTAATATATGTTGATGTAAAGATAATATTTTATTATATGTTGATGTAAAGATAATATTTCATTATATATCGATGTAAAGATAATATTTTATTATATATCGATGTAAAGATAATATTTTATCATATGTTGATGTAAAGATAATATTTCATTATATATCGATGTAAAGATAATATTTTATTATATATCGATGTTGAAGATAATATTTTATCATATGTTGATGTAAAGACAATATTTTATCATATGTTGATGTGAAGATAATATTCTATCATATGTTGATGTAAAGATAATATTTTATCATATGTTGATGTAAAGACAATATTTTATCATATGTTGATGTGAAGATAATATTTTATCATATGTTGATGTGAAGATAATATTTTATCATATGTTGATTTAAAGATAATATTTTATCATATGTTGATGTAAAGATAATATTTTATCATATGTTGATGGTGAAGATAATATTTTATCATATGTTGATGGTGAAGATAATATTTTATCATATGTTGATGGTGAAGATAATATTTTATCATATGTTGATTTAAAGATAATATTTCATTATATATCGATGGTGAAGATAATATTTTATCATATGTTGATGTAAAGATAATATTCTATCATATGTTGATGTGAAGATAATATTTTATCATATGTTGATGGTGAAGATAATATTTTATCATATGTTGATTTAAAGATAATATTTCATTATATATCGATGGTGAAGATAATATTTTATCATATGTTGATTTAAAGATAATATTTTATCATATGTTGATGGTAAAGATAATATTCTATCATATGTTGATGTAAAGATAATATTTTATCATATGTTGATGTGAAGATAATATTTTATCATATGTTGATGTGAAGATAATATTTTATCATATGTTGATTTAAAGATAATATTTTATCATATGTTGATGTAAAGATAATATTCTATCATATGTTGATGTAAAGATAATATTCTATCATATGTTGATGGTGAAGATAATATTTTATCATATGTTGATGTAAAGAATATTCTATCATATGTTGATGTAAAGATAATATTTTATCATATGTTGATGGTGAAGATAATATTTTATCATATGTTGATGTGAAGATAATATTTTATCATATGTTGATGGTGAAGATAATATTTTATCATATGTTGATGTAAAGATAATATTCTATCATATGTTGATGTGAAGATAATATTTTATCATATGTTGATGGTGAAGATAATATTTTATCATATGTTGATTTAAAGATAATATTTCATTATATATCGATGGTGAAGATAATATTTTATCATATGTTGATGTAAAGATAATATTCTATCATATGTTGATGGTGAAGATAATATTTTATCATATGTTGATGTAAAGATAATATTTTATCATATGTTGATGTAAAGAATATTCTATCATATGTTGATGTAAAGATAATATTTCATTATATATCGATGGTGAAGATAATATTTTATCATATGTTGATGTAAAGGTAATATTTTATCATATGTTGATGGTGAAGATAATATTTTATCATATGTTGATGTAAAGATAATATTCTATCATATGTTGATGGTGAAGATAATATTTTATCATATGTTGATGTAAAGATAATATTCTATCATATGTTGATGGTGAAGATAATATTTTATCATATGTTGATGTAAAGATAATATTTTATCATATGTTGATGTAAAGAATATTCTATCATATGTTGATGTAAAGATAATATTTCATTATATATCGATGGTGAAGATAATATTTTATCATATGTTGATGTAAAGATAATATTCTATCATATGTTGATGTAAAGATAATATTTCATTATATATCGATGGTGAAGATAATATTTTATCATATGTTGATGTAAAGATAATATTCTATCATATGTTGATGGTGAAGATAATATTTTATCATATGTTGATGTAAAGATAATATTTTATCATATGTTGATGTAAAGATAATATTCTATCATATGTTGATGGTGAAGATAATATTTTATCATATGTTGATGTAAAGATAATATTTTATCATATGTTGATGTAAAGATAATATTTTATCATATGTTGATGTAAAGATAATATTTCATTATATATCGATGGTGAAGACAATATTTTATCATATGCTGATGTAAAGATAATATTCTATCATATGTTGATGTGAAGATAATATTTTATCATATGTTGATTTAAAGATAATATTTTATCATATGTTGATGTAAAGAATATTCTATCATATGTTGATGTAAAGATAATATTTCATTATATATCGATGGTGAAGATAATATTCTATCATATGTTGATGTAAAGATAATATTTCATTATATATCGATGGTGAAGATAATATTTTATCATATGTTGATGTGAAGATAATATTTTATCATATGTTGATTTAAAGATAATATTTTATCATATGTTGATGTAAAGAATATTCTATCATATGTTGATGTAAAGATAATATTTTATCATATGTTGATGTAAAGATAATATTCTATCATATGTTGATGGTGAAGATAATATTTTATCATATGTTGATGTAAAGAATATTCTATCATATGTTGATGTAAAGATAATATTTTATCATATGTTGATGGTGAAGATAATATTTTATCATATGTTGATGTGAAGATAATATTTTATCATATGTTGATGTAAAGATAATATTTTATCATATGTTGATGGTGAAGATAATATTTTATCATATGTTGATGTAAAGATAATATTCTATCATATGTTGATGTGAAGATAATATTTTATCATATGTTGATGGTGAAGATAATATTTTATCATATGTTGATTTAAAGATAATATTTCATTATATATCGATGGTGAAGATAATATTTTATCATATGTTGATGGTGAAGATAATATTTCATCATATATCGATGGTGAAGATAATATTTTATCATGTGTTGATGTAAAGATAATATTCTATCATATGTTGATGTGAAGATAATATTTTATCATATGTTGATGGTGAAGATAATATTTTATCATATGTTGATTTAAAGATAATATTTCATTATATATCGATGGTGAAGGTAATATTTTATCATATGTTGATGTAAAGATAATATTCTATCATATGTTGATGGTGAAGATAATATTTTATCATATGTTGATGTAAAGATAATATTTTATCATATGTTGATGTAAAGAATATTCTATCATATGTTGATGTAAAGATAATATTTCATTATATATCGATGGTGAAGATAATATTTTATCATATGTTGATGTAAAGATAATATTTTATCATATGTTGATGGTGAAGATAATATTTTATCATATGTTGATGTAAAGATAATATTCTATCATATGTTGATGGTGAAGATAATATTTTATCATATGTTGATGTAAAGATAATATTCTATCATATGTTGATGTGAAGATAATATTTTATCATATGTTGATTTAAAGATAATGTTTTATCATATGTTGATGTAAAGAATATTCTATCATATGTTGATGTAAAGATAATATTTCATTATATATCGATGGTGAAGATAATATTTTATCATATGTTGATGTAAAGATAATATTTTATCATATGTTGATTTAAAGATAATGTTTTATCATATGTTGATGTAAAGAATATTCTATCATATGTTGATGTAAAGATAATATTTCATTATATATCGATGGTGAAGATAATATTTTATCATATGTTGATGTAAAGATAATATTTCATTATATATTGATGTGAAGGCAACCTTATATTTTGTTTAAAAGTTTTCTATGACTGATCTTCATGGAGATTAGGTGATGCTTCCTGATGGACAACACTACCTGATCAGCACACCTGTCAGTCTTGGTCACCAGTGAATTCTCTTCAAAAGGTGAAGCTTCGTCACAATAAAGCTGCTGCTGCTCAAATCAATTAATGGATTTCTTGTGGTAGCAGCTGCCAGCTTCCTTCAGGACTGAGGGACGTATTGTTTGTCTGGGTCCTTCTAACGAAGCCCAGCTGAATTATCATGGATGAGAACTTCGTTAGGACAGACTCATTTTTCTCTGCCTCTGTCTCTTTCTCCTCTCCATCAGTGGCTTTCTTGGCCTCACAGTTTCATCCCTGCTTTGAATTGGTCTGGTGGCTGAAGTGATGAGCTGGCAGAGATAACGCTGGACAGCTGCTGGACCTTCACAGGAGGACGGAGACAGGGACGAGGAGAGAGATGTTAGCAAATGACTGTGGATCAATGTGTCAAATGAAGAAGAATGGCTGTATGGCAGAGGCAGCTTGAAGCTACTGATGAGCCCTTAAACAGGTGAGAAACACTATCGACGTCTCGCTAAGCTGAGTGTTTACTCTCCACAGAGGACATCAAAGGCAGAGAGAAGCTAAGGCTATTTACATGTTTTACCATAGTAATGATAGGATGAGGGCATTCTGTTCCATTTTACACTTCCTCTTTATACCATGTGCGGGTGCGGGTGTGCATACATAAACTTTGTTGTCCTGGCATGTTCTTCAAGATAAGCTCAGTGCTCAGGGGAGATTACAAAACACAACATGTCCCTTTCCATTCGTCAATGGATCCCTCTGTCAAGTCTGCAAGCAGCAAGCAGGCCAAAATGAATTACACTTTTCTGTCTCTTTGCCCTCGAACTCATGCAGCTCTGCTTGAAAAGATGCTGTGAAGGTCCTTAGTTTCATGCGTGTGGCAGTTTTCAGCTGTTAGATGAACAGTTATTATGATTAGCTCCTTGACTGATGTCAGGGAGCTTTACAGGATGGAATCAGATCACAGTTATAACTGACTGCTGTCTTTATTATTGTTAGTCTCAAACTGCTCTTGTTCCCACAGAAACCACTTTTTTAGCTAACCTTTGAATGATTTTGTTTTTAGATACCAACTATCCACTAGGTAGAGCAGGCACTAGCATGCATGTTAGAATATGTGATTTGAATGATTAGATGCAGCTTCTCTGTTTCCAAGGTTACATCATCGCCATCCATCCCAGAATGCACCTCACCGCCAGCAGCCCGTCTCTTGTCAGAAGCACAGAGTTGTTGCAATAGGTTGAGTGCAGCATCAGAGGCCTGATCCAGAGTCTGCTATAAGTTTGTTTTCAAGATGAGTCAGTTATTTTTTATTTAAATATATATACTAAATATCAGCATCCAGGGAATAGAAAAAATCTGTTGCATCATCAACTTCAATCCCAAACTGGTCAGGTTTCATTTTGCACAACATGAGAAGAACATAGTTTTTCCATAACATAACATTTGATTAATCCTTAAGGAAATTCTTTCACAACAGTTGGTAAACTGCAGTAGAAAAAGTGGGATATTTAACCATTTAAAATATTTCTTTAAATTTCTTTAAAATATTTATACAAACCTCCTTGTCTTCTTGGCTCTCCATGTCCTCGTGTTTACAGCATGAACAGTGTTAATAATAAAGATTTCCACACTAATTGTGTCTCATCAAAAGCCAGCCCTCATTAAAATGTGCATGTGTGTGTGAGAGAGAGATGAAACATAAGGATGCTAATGTCTTATTGATGAGATAATCCTGGAGGGGCCTGTTGAAGATGGACAAAGAGAGACAGTTTAACCTTGGTGCTGTGATGAGACTGGACAACATTACATGACCCTCCTGATGTTTTTCCATCACGTAGGTATAGTGTATGACTCTCCAATGGCTGTCTTCATTCAGCGACATGCTCTCCAGGCTATTTGCTGCCATCACCATTTATTTTTCAAAATGGAGAGGATGCCCTTGTTTTCTCAGACAGGACCTGTGGGATGGTTTGTTGATCTCCATCACACAGAAAATGTGCTCATGCAAAGAGATGATTCTGAAGATACTGAGTGAATGTAGCCTGACAGGGCTGGACTGATGCAACAAGTCTCAGTGACCCATTTTTCACACAACTGCCTTTACTTTAGTAAACATACAGGGGTTGGACAATGAAACTGGAACACCTGGTTTTAGACCACAATAATTCATTAGTTGGTGTAGGGCCACCCTGCGATGAGGTGGCGACTTGTCCAGGATATACCCTGCCTTCTGCCCTAAGACAGCTGGGATAGGCTCCAGCCCCCCCGCGACCCTATGAGGATAAGAGGGAGATGATGGATGGATGGTGTAGGGCCTCCTTTTGTGGCCGATGGGAATGACAGATACAAGTCCTGCACAGTGGCCAGAGGGACTTTGAGCCTTTCATCTTGCAAAATAGTGTCCAGGTCACTACGTGATGCTGATGGAGGAAAACGTTTCCTGACTCTCTCCTCCAAAACAGCCCAAAGTGTCTCAATAATATTTAGATGTGGTGACTGTGCAGGCCATAGGAGATGTTCAGCTTCACTTTCATGTTCATCAAACCACTCTGTCACCAGTCTTGCTGTGTGTATTGGTGCATTATGATCCTGATACACGGCACCACCTTCAGGATACAATGTTTGAACCACTGGGTGCACATGGTCCTCCAGAATGGTTCGGTAGTCCTTGGCAGTGACGTGTCCATCGAGAACAAGTACTAATGATATTACAGCCCAAACCATCACTGATCCACCCCCATGCTTCACTCTAGACATGCAACAGTCTGGGTGGTACGCTTCTTTGGGGCTTCTCCACACCAGAACTCTTCAGAATGTAGGAAAGACAGTAAAGGTGGACTCATCAGAGAACAAGGCATGTTTCACATTGTCCACAGCCCAAGATTTTCACTGCTGGCACCACTGAAACCAACGTTTGCCATTGAAGGTTTGGCTATAGCAGCCCGGCCATGGATATTGACCCTGTGGAGCTCCAGACGGACAGTTTTGGTGGAAACAGGAGAGTTGAGGTGCACATTTAATTCTGCAGTGAGTTGGGCAGCTGTGGTTTTATGCTTTTTGGATACATTCCTTTCAGACAGTTTCCTCTTGCGTCCACAGTTCCTCCTTTTGGATGTGGTTTGTCCTTCTTGGTGGTATGCTGACATCACCCTGGATACCGTGGCTTTTGATACATCACAAAGACTTGCTGTCTTAGTCACAGATGTGCCAGCAAGATGTGCACCAACAATTTGTCCTATTTTGAACTCTGATATGTCACCCATAATGTTGTGTGCATTGCAATATTTTAAGGACAACTGTGCTATTACTCTGGTAATTGAACCTTCACACTCTGCTCTTACTGGTGCAATGTGCAATCAATGAAGTTTGACCACCAGGCTGGTCACATTTAGACCATGAAAACTCCAACACTAAATTGGCCAGTGTTTCAGTTTCATTGTCCAACACCTGTATATAACTTATCAGTATGTCTTCTCAGCAACACAGATCCCTTATTCTCCAGTTGTGCAGTCCATTCATACTCTAAAACTACAACACCCTGCAGCAGCAGTGGCCAACCAATCCAGAGCCAAAAGAAAAATCACATCATTGTTGAACAACGCATGACTGATTTTTAATACCAGCTGTGATGCCACTCAGTCTGCTGTGGGCATGAGTTGATCCAAAAACTGGTTATGCTCTGAATGTAGTCACCAATGTCCCACCAGTTTGACTGATTGGAAATACCTGAAAATAATATATATGACTAAATAATAAACATATTATACATTAATTCTGCTTTCAGTCTCACAGCTGATTCAAGTATTATGTCTCATGAGAGGAAAGTTTGTCTTTTCCAAATGAAAGCAAGTTAGTGCAGACTAAAAAAGTTTTATCTCAGGTCAACATTTCCCTTCATAGCCTGCAAAAAATGCCTCACCTCAGTGCAACTGAGCACAGAGACACATATTAAAGACAGATGTGTCCCAGTGTTCACAGTATAGTGAACCCTGTGGTCTGTATACAGCATAGATGCAGCTGGAAGAGAAAAGGCCTTCATGACTGAAGCAGTTTGTGTCAATAAGCCTGGATTCAGAGGGAGGAGACATCATCAATATTTCATTTCCTCCATTGTTCAGGAAAAATATTCAAAATCAAGAGAGCTTCTCTTCACCTGCCTCCTCGCCTCCTCTGGTACTTCCTCAGCCTCCTCACCTTTTTCCTCCCTTTCTTCTTTCTCCCATCTTTCCTCCTCTGTCACTCTTTTCTCCCTCTCCCTCCTCCTTTCTCCCCCCATCTCTTCTCCAGTAATTGCCTCATCTAAAAACTTTCTGGAGAGTTCATTCTTCATTACCTAATCGGCATCTCACTGAATTTAGCTGTGCAGTAATTTTCAGTTTCTCTGTTCTTATGTTACTTTGAGGGTTCACTTTTATGGTCTTATAGTTTCACAGAAACAATGTGGCGTTAAATGATGCTTGATACATAAAATGTGTTTGCATGACAACTCCTTCAACTGCTGTGCTATTTAAACACCTTCCCATGAATATAATGCATTTCTCCTTTATGTGTTTCTAATCTGTGATAGTGTGATTCCTCTGTTTTCATCTTTGCTATTAATACTGACTGCACTGTACTCTGAGCCCAAAGCGCCATTAAGAGACCATTTTCTACCCTGAACTCTTGTTTTCTCATGCAAGCAATTTGAGTTAAACTGTATTTATAGCTGCCAGTTGAATTTGTTTGAAATCAGAACTTATAAACCTGTTCGCATCCTGCTCAAGAGATGTGCTTTGAGGTGACATTGAACACGACCAACATGTCATTATCTGTCAGAGGCTTTTAGGACGGCTTCAGTGAACTGATTCTACAAATATCTGAAGGACTGACGGCTTCACTTTTGGATGAACAGGATAAAGCAGAGTGACATTGTTCTCTTTGGTATTTGTGGCTCATGATAAAGTGGCAAAAAAACACTGACAGGAAAAACAGATTTCAACTGTCAAGACCTCACTATGTGCCTCACAAAGTGCTTGTCAGGTTGTCTAAAAGTAGACTTCCTTTTTAGAACAGTGGTCACATGATGGACGGCACAGTTTGTCTAAAGCATACTGACCTGAACAATGAGAGAACAGGAGCCTCAGTAATACTTCTATATGTGTACTTCATGTTAAATGAAAGATCATTTATTACATGGTGATAAATTAATAAATATTACATGATAAGGTGAATAGTGCAAAGTCTTTAGTGATGAGACTCCTCTACATTATATGGAGGTGGAAGTGATGTGGTGGAGGGGGTGGAGGAAGGAGTCACCCTTTCTAAAATCTGATAGTATCAATATGACTGAATCTGGTTCAGAACTGGAGAGAGAGGAGGAGGCTGAGAGTAGTGAAAGAATGACAGTTTTTCTGGACTGAACTCATGCTAAACTTTTTTGAAAGAACTGCATGATTTACAGGACTATCATAGCAATTCAAATATAGAGTATATATGTAGTAGTACCCATCCCACCAGTAATCTGCCATCATCTACAAGCAAAGCAGACAGCTGTGACAATGCTCAATAAACACACGTGGTTCTGTCAGCGCAACCAATTAGACCCAATTATTAATTAAAAGTGACATGCTGTCTAGTTACATGATCTACTTTTTCTGGTCTGCTATGTTTCCTAAGTTTGAAAAACATTTCTAAACACTGTGCCTTATTAAACTCTGACATGAAAATACCCTGTGTGTTTTACAGGTGTTGTTGTGTTACAGGTGTTGTGTGTTACAGGTGTTGTGTTACAGGTGTTTTGTGTTACAGGTGTTTTGTGTTACAGGTGTTGTGTGTTACAGGTGTTATGTGTTACAGGTGTTGTTTGTTACAGGGGTTGTTGCGTTACAGGGGTTGTTGCGTTACAGGGGTTGTTGCATTACAGGTGTTGTGTGTTACAGGTTTTATTGTGTTACAGGTGTTTGTTACAGGTGTTGTGTGTTACAGGTGTTGTTGTGTTACAGGTGTTGTGTGTTACAGATGTTGTTGTGTTACAGGTGTTATTGTGTTACAGGTGTTATTGTGTTACAGATGTGTGTTACAGGTGTTGTGTTACAGGTGTTATTGTGTTACAGGTGTTATTGTGTTACAGGTGTTGTGTGTTACAGGTGTTGATGTGTTACAGGTGTTGTGTGTTACAGATGTTGTTGTGTTACAGGTGTTATGTTACAGGTGTTGTGTATTACAGATGTTGTGTTACAGGTGTTGTGTGTTACAGATGTTGGGTGTTACAGGTGTTATGTTACAGGTGTTGTGTGTTCCTTCATGCTTCTTCCAGGTAGATACAAAGACATTCCTGACAGTTTTCCCTGATGATTTGCTGCCCCGTGTCTGCAGAGAGTGACAGAGAGGTGGAGAGAGTCACAACATTTTACAGGTAAATAAAAGACATCTCACCTGATCACATCTGATAGTTTAGCAATGCTGGATAAGAGGAACATCTCAGAAAGGCACAAGAACACAAACATTAAGCTACTGACCAAGTCAGCCCTTCATTTTTATCATCTCTTCAACTTCGTGCAGTGTAACTAGAATATCCCATCAGAACTTCTGTATTGGTTAATCCACAGTTCAATCAGGATAACCTGAGTGAATATCCATCCATCCATCCATTATCTACCGCTTATCCTCATAGGGTCAGGGGAGCTGGAGCCTATCCCAGCTATCTTAGGGCGGAAGGCAGGGTACACCCTGGACAAGTCGCCACCTCATCGCAGCCTGAGTGAACAATAATTAAATATATGTTGTTAAATAATATGAGTGATGAAAAGCCTTTGACGATTTAGACCTCATCGGGGTAGACTGGTTGGATTAGGAATATTTACCCCAAAAGGAAGGAAAGAAAGACAGTAGAGATATGTGATATACATACTACATGTAGCTGCCCTACCCTTCTGTCACTGTGAGTTCAAAGCAGAAACAGAAAATGAGTCATTACAGTAAAACATGTTATAGCAACTTAACTTATTATGGTTGAATGATGAAAAATTAAGGTTAGTGGTTATTCCACTCTGTATGATACCAGCTTTTACTTTGAGATTGCATACTGCCCCCTACTTTACCAGAGGAACTGCAGTACTAATACCAGTCGCTAACATTGTGACTGGAAGCTGTCCCTCTGGAAGCGTTCACTGCTGATTACACTGAATAAGAACCTCATTGTTGCAGCAGAGTAACAGTCACCCACCTGTCCACCGGGTGAAGTCTTTCATAGCCCTGTCAGCTTGTTTAGCACTGTTAGTGCTGAGCTAGTGGTCTAGCTACAGTATGTGTTCTATAAATACTCCATCATAACACTGTCACTTCACTTTGTCCTCTTGTTGACTTGCTGCTCTTCCTTAATCATTTTCTTGTCATCTACCTTTTGAAATGTCTGTTCAAAGAGCAGAACAACATTGCTTTTCAAAAAGGCCTTTTCTCCAAATGACTCATTCCTGAACTTGATTGTTCTTTCTTCCCCCAAAATGTCTCCTACACACTCTACAAACTGAGTGTTTTAATTTTGGACGGTGCTGATTCACAGTGTCTATGAGGCCACTTTTCCTGTCATCGTTGGCCTTTCAGAGTGAGCTGGCTTTCAGTGGTAATAAATATAGCACAGGCTGATGTGACAGTTGGAAGAAATGAAACAATAATTAAACTGATCCATCTGCAAAGGGGCAGAAATAGATCTGTGTTTGACTGATGGGTAGTTGGGTTGTGTAGGTTAACCTATGGCACCTCACTGAAGCTTGTTCTGCTTCAGTTTAATCACCCCTCCAGTCCAGGGCCGTGCACCAACCATGTTGCAGGATCCTGCATAATTCATTCAAACTTACCCTCCTTATGCTGTGATTTCCTCCATGTTACTGATCCAGCTATCTATCTGCCTCATTAAAAGTGAGAACAAAAAGTTGCACTGCAGAGCTAATGAGGTGTTGGAGCAGAGACCAGGAATCATCAATAGCTGTGCCGCTGTCTCCTCACCACCAGCTGAAGCAGACCTGAGTAGCAGATGTTGAGGTTACACTCCTTGGACCCAAAGATGGAATCCTTCTGTTGAAGAGCTGGTCCAGAACAGAGGTTTACTGACAACATGATAGTATGCTGCTTTACTTGACCCTTGACCCCAGTCATGTTGCTCTCAGTGTAGACACTATATAGGGGCTCGTATTGCCACTTGACATTAAAAGTGCTCCTCACTGGATGTGAAGGAGTACTTAATGTAACCTGCACCAGCCTCACCAGTGAAGGGAACAGAGGCCTTGCATCATCTGCTTAATCCACTCATTAATTATACATGAAGCCTGCAGAATTATAACAATTGTTTACCAATTGGAAACAACCTTGGGCACAATTAATCTTTTTAAGATGCCAATACAGTAACAATGCCAACACAGTCTCCCCACTATGTCTCACCACTCAATAAAATGCCACTAATTTATTCAACGGTGAAATGAATGCATGTCCATACTGCTGAGGCAGAGAGAGGTAGAGAGAGAGAGAGAGAGAGAGAGAAAGAGAAAGGTAGAGAGAGAGGGAGAGCGATTTTGATTTTAAGAGAACTTTATTTTTCACATAGACATTCTTCTTCACAATTAGAACTAATGACAATTTAAAACAATAAAAATCAATTAAAATCAGCCTCCATTAAAAAATAAACCACCTCATATGAGCACAACTCCATAAAAGAGCTGACCATGTGACATCCAGCACAGAACCTGATCCACTGTCCAGATCTGCCTGAAAGACCCCAGGCCACCAGGTATCCTGAGCCGATCCCCCAGTCTGTCCCCCAGTTCACATTTGCAGATCAAATAAAACCAAACTCTTTTACCGTGTCAATTAAAAAGCTGATGTCCTTCTGATTGTTGACCAACACGATGAGGTCATCAGCGTAGACAGACAGTTTAAATGACACACTGCACTGGGGCAACCTAAAGCATGAATGCCTGTTTTTCTGCTCCAGCCCAAAGAAGAACTGAGATGGGGCGTCCATCTGTGAGATGTTCATGAAACACGACCGGACCAGAGCTCCCTGTGCTGAGACATCCAGCAGGTTGGCTATGGCCGACTGTTGACTTGAGGGAGTCTGACAACCCTTGATCTCCTGTAGAAGATGCTGCAATCTGCAGCTCGACTACCTCACTCTCCAGATCCTTCAAAGACCGGGTCAGACCTCTAGTGACATTACAAGTGAAGAGCTGTTTGATTTGAGCTTTGCCAAAGTCCCAACACTGCTGAATGCTGGGGAAGGCAGGCCTGCTCTCTCTGTGGGAGCGCCAAAAATATTTAAAATCAGTTTAAAAACCCCCACTCAGACTGGACTTATGGCTTAAAATGACCTCCCCATTAAAAACTCTCCTCCAATCACTGTCATTATCAACAGTGCTGTGGGTTTCCTGAACAAACATCATGTCTCCATCATTAGCAGCTCTTTTAAAATCAGACCTGGCCCCGTTCAGGTTTAAGAGCATTTGAAATAGTAACTTTGTCATGTATCACCACTCCTTTCCCCAGCACCTCTCTAACCATCCATCTTCTCCCTCTTATCCTCTCATAGGGTCAGGGGGGGCTGGAGCCTATCCCAGCTGTCTTAGGGTGAAAGACAGGGTACACCCTGGACAAGTGTCCAGTTCATCACAGGACACATAGAGACAGACAACCACTCACACTCACATTCACACCTACGGTCAATTTAAATTAACCAGTTAACCTAATCCCCATGCATGTTTTTGGATGGTGGGAGGAAGCCGGAGTACCAGAGAGAACCCACACAGACATGAGGAGAACATGCAAACTCCACACAGAAAGGCCCCGGGCCGGGAACCGAACCTGGTACCTTCTTGCTGTGAGGCGACAGTACCTCACTAACCATTCTCTCTAAAAACAGCATAATAGTTCTGCCTCCTGTATCGTACCCCACCAGCTCTCCCAATCAATCTAATTGCCAAGCAGCCAATGATTTTCTGCAGCAGTGAGTGAGCGATGACTCGTGTGCACATGCTGAGGTGTTTACTGTGACTGTTTACTGACACACTCCTTCCAAATACTACAACACACATACACACACACACACACACACACACACTTGAGATGAGTCAGGGAACAGAGGAAGGGTAGGGGTGTTTGCTGGATCTGTGTTCCCTTTAGTCCGTGAGAACCGGCTGCTGCTGGAATCCTGTGGTGAAATCAAAATCCTGTCTGATAGAGGAGAACAGGTGCACTTCACCACAATCAATGAACAATGTTTGGATGCTGATGTGGTGGCGTGGTAGAAAAAAAGGGGGGGAACCATCTAGTTAAAAAGAGAGCATTCTAATTCACGTATTGCCAACAATGCCACCCCAGGAATTGCACCTGGAGAATAATGTTAACCCCTTTTTAATTAATTAAACCAACGATGAAACCAAACATATAGGGAAACAATAACAATAACCAAAATAATATCAAAAATAATAAACCCCAATGTACACACAACCCAACATTGGCTTAAGCACAAACAAACATTACAAATAAAATTAAGGTCATAAATAGTTACGCTTTGAATACAGGTGTACTTAGCTCCACCCAGGGTAAGGGCAGCAGCAACTTAAACCAGCAACGGCACGGTGGGAGACAGGAGTGGATGTATATAAGGAAGCCTATACAACAGCTAGGCAAAACAACAGCCGGCCAACAGCAGTGCGGGACGAAGGGAGATTAGTGCGCAAAAGCAGACTGCACACACGTTAACCCTGCCATGTGTTAACATGTTAGAGGCTAGACAACATCTATGCCGATACAGGGCATCGTCACATCCACATACCGTTGGTGTTGAATGAAAATCAGGGAAGTAAGGAGGAGAAGCACTCAGCAGCCCAACGGCACGGTTACCAGCAGGGCAGAGATGAGCTGTGGCGTACCCCTGCTGCAGCACACGTAACGAGGGAGAAACACTGAAAGTCCCGCGACTGACTCCGATGAGGGAGAAGGCAGATCTAAGTCCAAAAGCTGTACGAGAAACAAACGCCAACTTTGATCATAACTGCAAAACTTTCGAGAAAAATACGCAGAACCACGCAGCAGCTACGACATACCTGAGGACAGCGAGCCAAACAACCACGCCGTGAGGCAATCAGGCGAGGCAACCAGGTGTAGCAATCAGGTGAGGCAGCCGGTGTGATGACCCAAGGAGGCGGGACACCCAGGAGCTTCGAGGCAAGAGGGCTCCCGGCACACAACCACCCACCTTTATAGAGTGCGCCCCCAGCCCAGATAGGTTAATATTGCAGCGCTAATTAAGGCACTGCGCAATCACAGTCCCTTACTGCTATACTGAGATCCAAAAGAAGTCCCCAATGTACAGATTTATTCAGTGTGTAGGGAACATGAAGCAGAGTGAATTCATACGGAAACTGTCTGCTCTCCAGTCACTTCAATGCAGTTTGAGGTGACTTTCTCAAAAACTACACAGAAAATGTTTTATGTGAGGGTCATTCTAAACAGGACAATAATTTGAGCTGAATTTCCTTGTCAAGTCAAGTCAAGTCAACTTTATTTGTATAGCCCAATATCACAAATTATGAATTTGCCTCATTGGGCTTTACAATCTGTACAGGATATGACACCCTCTGTCCTTTACAATGACCCTCGCATCGACTAAGGAAAAACTCCCCAAAAAAAAACCTTTTAACAGGGAAAAAGAAACGGAAGAAACCTCAGGAAGAGCAACAGAGGAGGGATCCCTCTTCCAGGATGGACAGACGTGCAATAGATGCCATGTGTACAGAATAACAACAATGAAAACACATTAACACTAACATACAAAATTGTATGGAAATGTCCAACTCAATATAACAACAGCTAATATACAGTGTGTATATATAGAATTGTATGAGAGTGTCCAAGGGGATGAAGAGCATCATCAAGCTATCAGCAAAGGATGAGAAGCATGTCGTCCTCTCCACCACGCCAACCAGAAGAAGCCTGGGCAGCACATCTTCCACTCCACCACACCAAACAGGAGAAACCTCCGCAGGATGACCTCATCACCACCACGTCACTCAGAACCAGAAGATGAAGCCTGACTGGTCTGCACAACCACTACTCCACCAGGTAGACTGGATCCATGGATACCTGTGAGATGAGAACGCACAGGGACTACGAGGCACAAAACTTGTGCAGAAAAGTACCAACTACTGTATTTAGTGAGTAACGGCTCACAGGAGCTGAAGCACACATGCTCTTTATGAAAGTGTTTTCATGTACGTGTCATCTCCTACATCTCATGATATGTTTTCAGGCATCAAAACAAAACAGAGTGAGTTTCAGCAGGATGATGTGTCCAATATGTAGTCAATGACATGACAACTCAGGGCTGCCAGTTGTCATAGTAACATTCTGGATCAAGACTTTTTTCAGCAGAGCTGACCAACCAAACTGAAATCAGACTGAACATCACCTGACTAAAGGCTTCTGGCTTTAATAATAATATTATTATATATTATATATTATTATATATATATATATTATTATATATATAATTATTAATAAAATCCAGTCATCTTCACATCACCCCATATCATTCCCAACATACAGTTTATGTGACCTGGTTCATCCTGGAATACATGAAAAGAGAATAAACTGCCTGCTAGTGGACTCAGATCTGCAGGTTGGGCTTTCTCAGTTCATGATATGACATCCTCACTATTTTTTATCAACTGACTGAAAAATAAGAAGCTTTATTTCTCAGACACAAATCAACAAAACACATTGATTTATCAAATGATTATTTCTGTGGTAGGATATGAACAAACTCTACATATTGTGAGAGCAGAGAGCTTGTGAGGATTCATACTTTCATTTCTGCCTGCATCCTGCTGAAGGACTGTGCTGCTGGTTCATGGAGGGTCCCTCCAAGGAGATGTTCTTCTGGTGGGGAGCTTGTTCCAGCTCAGCTCCAGATGCTCAGTCTGTCTGGCCAACAGGCTGTTTTGCTGCAGATGACCCACTGGTACCTGTTCTCATCTGTTTCCTTCTCAGTGAAGAGAACTCTGTAGTCAAGTCAAGTCAATTTCATTTGTATAGACCAAAATCACAAATTGTGAAATTGTGTGTTATCCTCAGAAGGCTTTACAATCTGTACAGGATATGACTGTCCTTTACAAACGACCTTCACATCGACTGAGGAAAAACTCCCCAAAAACAAGAAATGGTAGAAACCTGTGGAAGAACAACAAAGGAGGGATCCCACTTGAGGATGGACAGACAGGAAGTAGATAAACAGCAGAGATCCAGGTGAACAGGAGTCCCACCTTGTCATCATGTAAGCAACACTTGCTGCTCAGCATTCTCACACATCGTCCTCTGGATGAGACAGGGCTTGTGGTTGTCTTTTTCACTGAACGCTAAGCTACGCTCAGATCATATCCTTTAAGGGCACAAGAAGAGAGCTTTAAGAAGCCTCATCTTGTCTGAGCCTTCAGGAGTGTCCATTTCACAGAAATTTTGTCCGACATCAGTGTTTGAGCTGGCGTTCCATCATCAGCCTACTGTTCCATCACGTGGTGAAGTTGATGAAAAACTTGTGCTGTGGAGTCTCTAGTTTTTTTTGTTTTTTGTTTTTTTTTTTACCACAAGAGGTCGCTGCAGTCTATAGATAACTTGTGTATTACTATGACGCAGGGATTTCTGGGAACACAGTTTGACTTCACCCAGCCGTCGGCGTGGCCGACAGCTTTTCTCTCACTACCGGGTTGCAACAGAACTTGACCAGGAGGACCAGGAAGGTTCAAGTGAACACCTTGCTGTATGCTATGGGCAAAGAGGCAGAGCCAATATTCAGCACTTTCATGTTACCAAATTCACGAGAGGACGGTGACCACTACGACCATTATGAGGCGCTTGTAAAAAAGTTTGATAAACATTTTGTGCTGAAGTGCAACATTATACAGTAACAAGGCCAAACTTTTCGACTTCATGCCACAAAGAATACCGAACATAGTTTCCTTGCATGTTACGTCTTGATCTTTTATCTCTTCCATTTTTTTCAGCACTGCTCAACACCATCGATGAAGCAGTTTAAAAATGACACCAAAGACAAGATGACTGTGATCAGTCACTTAAAGGACTCCTGCTTTACACTGTGATGAAGCTGCTGTTTCCATTAATTACAAAGTACTGGCTCTTCTCCACACAGATGTGACCCAGGTCAGTCTGAGCAATAATATAATCTCTTCAATCTATTGAAGTGATATAAATATTCATAACTGGCTAATTATACCAGTCAACATGGGCTGTTATGTCACTCATCAGAGCAAAACATGCTCATACATAAGTATATGTATAAATATTCAGAGGTGTCTTCAGAGAAAGCAGTCACCCACCCAGAACACACCTTCAAAGACCTTCAAAGCTTGAAACTGACTAGTTTCCTCATGTCCTTAGTTTGCAGCGGATGCATGCCGCCTGATAGTAGACATTAATATTTAATGCAAGCACATCATGCATTAACAGCTCTTCTTCTCTGTACACTGGGTTTCTTTTGGAAACCCTGTAGGGACTAACATCATACACCTGGTTTTTCATGTTTTATGATGTCATCACAAAAAAGTAGAAGTCTCAGATGGAAACAAGAGACACGTTAAAAATATGACACTAATCTGATTCTGATAATTCTTCTTCCCGTCTGAAGCACACATGCTTTAACACAGATACACACCATGAGTTCACATCCTGTTGATGAAACTATGAAACTATAAACTTACATTAACATTTTCAAACAGAGTGGATATGCATAACATATTTACTGCGAAACAGAAACGACAGAGAACAGCAATTTGTTGAGTAATTTGTAATCTTTCCTGTGTTTGTCTTAGATTTAGGACTTAAGGACCAATTTAATCAGGAAGTGGTATATGATGGAACCTAGCAATAAGTGGAAAGCAATGCCTGTTAAGTGTTACTATTAGAGACCCACACAAGCTTCATATGAGATGAATTAATGATTTGAATAACTGTCAGCAGTGATAAATCTCAGTGCAGAGTGATAAACTGAATCTAATGGTTTTAGAGTGGAGGACAGATAGATAGATAGATAGATAGATAGACAGATAGATAGATAGATAGATACTTTATTAATCCAGAGGGAAATTCAACAGATAAAGAACAGCAGATAAAGAAAGACAGACGCCTCAGTTATTTGTTTCTTACCAAGTAGTAAAAGTCTCCCACTCTCCCCAGTTTGAAATGTTATCTTATTGTGATATTCCATATTGTTTTCCTGCACAAACTTCTGGACACTCCACCAAATTATGGCCCCATGTTGAACCACTGCTGTTGCAGACAGTGCATTTTAACTGCAGCTGGACTTTAGGATAGAGGGAGTTTATGTATAGTGAGCTTCAGTAAATTAGGCCTGAACAGCAGTGAGCTCCTCCACTACAGGCTGTAAAGCAGAGCAGAGTAATGCAGTCCGGACAGGAGACACCACGTTATGAATTGGCTATTTGTGGGCCAAAATAAATCCCCCATTGCTCTCTCTCTTTCTCTCTCTTTCTCTCTCACACAGATTTAACTCCTCACAGCCTTCAGACCATTCCTCTACTGTATTTCCTCTCTTCCCTCACTTCCTCCATCCATCAGGGATGTAATTACCTGCCTGCTTTAGCTTCAGCACCTCCCTCCTTCATCTCAGAGACTGAGGAGTAAAAGACAGGAGGGGAAAGAGAGGAATCTGAAAATGATGAAGTGATGGAGAGGCGGACTTACTTGATTTTTGGAACAAAGGACAGACAGAAGCTCAGCAGTGTTTGGAATGAGTGACGGCTGTCAGCTGACAGTCCTATCTGTTGGCTGTTATCATGATGGTCCAATGTACAGGGATTAATGCACTGTACATATACAGTATTTTCCCACCTCCTCCTGAGTGCACAGCTCAGTCTGTGTCCACTTCAACGAACCGTGTGGGTGGTAATTTAAAATGAGCAGCTTCTGTCCAGCACATTACATCTCACTTTCAATAAATGTTGAACCTTAATGTCGCTCTGTTTAAAAGAGGAACTACACACCCACAAGTTTAGTTTGGTGCCGGTATGATAGTTTTAGAAACATTTTATTAAAAGCCTACAAGATGTGTTATTTGTTCCTCATTGGGCATACTGTTTGTCTGTAATAAGCATTTCCTGTTAACTCATCACTCTACACGTGGTTAATAAACCATAAGGTCTTCCAGAACAAATGAAAGTAATGCATGGCTCAGTGGGTAGAGTGACCGTCTTGTCCCTGAGCAAGACACTGAACCCTTAACTGCTCCTGATGGGTCGTGGTTAGAGCCTTGCATGGCAGCTTCCGCCATCAGTGCGTGAATGTGTGAGTTTGGAGGAAACACCATGAAAGCATGGATCCATCCTGCCTTGTATCAACGGGTCAGGCTGCTGCTGGTCTGATGCTGGGAGAGATTTTCTTTAGTACCAACTGAGCATGGTTTAAACACTGCAGCCTACCTGAGTATTATTGTTACTGACCATGTCCATCCCTTTATGACCTTCTGATGGACACTTCCTGCAGGATAATGCTCCATGTCACAAAGCTCAGATCATCTCAAACTGGTTTCTAGAACATGACAAAGAGTTCTCTGGACTCCACAGTCACCAGATCTCAGTCCAGTAGAACCTTTGGGATGTGGAGGAACGGAGCAGCAGCTGAGTGATGCTGTCATGTTAATATGGAGCAGAATCTGTGAGGAATGTTTCCAACACCTAGTTCAAAGTCTGACACCAAGAATTAAGAGAGTTCTGAAAGGAAAAGGGTCCAATCTTTTACTAGAAGGTGTACCTAATAAAGTGAGCAGTGAGTATATATGAACTCCTCTATATAATACTCCCATTAGTTAAACTTGGGTTACTTTGTTGGTCCAGACACTGCTGACAGAGTTAACAGAAGCACGAACAATGCCTGAGGCCATCAGCCCAGTGGATAATACAGAAATACACCTACATGTATGAACTCATCCAGTTGGTGACCCTTTGATGACAACACCCATTCATCCCTCCCACAGTCATACATATACATGGATGCATTAAGTGTTATGTACATCGCCTACACAAACTATATTATTGTCTGAATCTGAAGGATGCATTGTGTAGAGTGGTATTAGTCCACTAACAGTAACTTCCTTTATGCAGAGCTGCCATTACACCATAGAAATTATACTATTTGTGTCTGTGAAACTCACTGAAATCAATTTGATGATGTGACGTCTCAAAATGACTTCCTAATGAATAAATGCATGAATGTCACATGCATATTCATGCAGCACATGCAAGAACTTTACTAGGTACTGAAAGGATACAGACAACAGAAAAAAGCAACTTGCTGCGCATCATAAATAGACTCATATATAGTGTATATATATTGATTTTTAATGCTAAAGTAAGAAAGACTTGATTGTGAAAGTGGAAAGAGGAAAGCAGGAAGCAAGGCAGCTGAGGAATAAAGGGAGGAAGGAACAGATGAAGGTGAACTGGAGAGGAGAATAAAGCGAGAGTCGGGGTGGTGTTTGGGCCAACGTCTGGAAATAGACCCAACAGAGACGAAATAAAAAAGCACCACCATCACTACTGCAGCAGAGCGGCACAGTCCGCAAATTCCCTTATAGATATTTTATGGAGCGGAAAACATTCAATGCACCCTCAGTGGTTCTGGTCAGAACTGAGATGGAAAAAGAGAAGAGAGAGAAAGAGGAGCAGGAAAATGAAGGTGAGGTGGGCTGCAGTTATTTTTATGTAATGGAGTTTTAACGAGAGGCAGCAGACATCAGTTCAGTCAACTCAAAAAGCAAATATAGTTGAAAATATGGGACTGCATTATAAGCTGAGTTTGTGGATGTTCTGGGTGTTAAAGTGAAAAGGTTTCTACTTGTCACATAAACCACTGCACAGAAAAAGTACCCAACATACAGCTGTTTAGTGTTCAGTGCTTGAATCTTTTCTCTTAACATAACCAAGCATAAACTGCTGCTTTACTGGTGTTGTGATGTGAGGATGTTATTGGCACCACAGGGTGTTTGAAGGAGGAGGATCACACTTCCTGCTAAAAGAAGAAAAAAAGTATGATACATGATGACTCATTTCATTTTTCATGTTTGGACCGAACACCTTCTCATCCCAACTCGTCACACTTGGTCACGATGCTTCGGCCGATCCACCTAACCAACAATATTTCTTTTTCAGCAAAGCAGAAAATATTAGTACCATTCACGGCTTCTGACCTCCAAAGAGCATCAGGGGAAACATGGAGACAATTGAAATGTATTAAACTCTATTCATTCATGCTTCATTCCCATGCTGCTGCTCAGAGGAACAAACAGTGACTGTTCTGCTCAGGAGTTCAGTTGTAATAAACTTCGTAGATGATGTTTCTGCTTTCAAACATCAGAGAAAGACCACGAGGTGCTAACAACAGTCACTCAGTGAAGAGTCATTTTATCATGCTGTTTATAAAGAAACATCCCATTGTTTCCCTCCTGAACCCCACCGACTGTCTGAAGAAGAAAACAAGCTGGACACGCCCACCAGTGTCCACAGTGACCAATCACTGAAACTTATATATAAATAAATAAGTGATATACCTCATATTGTCAAGTAATAAAAAGTTATATATCCAGTTAAACAGTAGACCCTCAGAAGGAACAGGCAAAAAACAAGAAGCTGGAGCCTAACTAAGGCAAAGAAGTGTTGACAAAGTTTGACCAAAGACAATGAACAGTGAGCTGGTTGACACAAAGCACAGGATGACCTGGATCAGGTGAGACAACAACAAGGGCAGGAAGTCAGGTGATCTGAACGAGAGGAGAGGGAAGTACAAAATAAAACAGGAAGTGCACGAACACAAGACACAGACTGAATAAAACTTTTCAGGCAGGATTTAGAGCCTCATAGCTCTGATGACAGTGACACTACTGTGTATAAAATGACCTGGACCAAGAATATATCTCCTGGCAGCCATGGTCTCACTGCAGAGTGCTCTGGGATATCTTTACCAGGACCTGCTGGAGGTCTTTAATCAGTATCTGGCCTCTGGTTCCATGCTGGTGTCCTGCAGGAGGGCAGTCCTAGTTTCAGCTAAGATCAAGGTACTGTACAGTGAGGTTATAGTGTGCTGGAGCTGGACAGCAGAACACTCTCAGCCTTTTATCTCTGGTCAGTCTGGACCAGTTTTACCGTTTTAAACACCATTTAGCCTACATATTTTAAGAGGTGTTTTATCCAGCATGTGGGTTTTTCTGATCATCGTCTCGTCCTCTGTTCTGTTTTTTATTAAAATCATTTATTTAAAGAGTGCCCACTGACATTTTAATACGGCCATTTTAAATGACCAAACTGCTTTTAACTACTTAAATTCCCACAGAGAGAGCAGGTCTGTCTTCACCAGCATCCAGCAGCTCTGTTTTTAACAGGTTTAACAGACCGAGAAATAAAGTTGATTTCAAAAATGAAATATCTCTCTCACACACAGTCTATAATGATTTTATTTTCTCTTAAACCTTCTCACATAGTATTTCTCACTCTTACACACACACACACACACACACACACACATATATTTACAGCTTATTTAAAATCCATTTGCTGGGTGTTAATTTTTATAGTCTGGTGAGCTCTGCACAGTGCCAGGCTGTTCAGACAAAGCTGACTCACTCAGATCCAGACACACATCAAGCACTGATACTGACACTTTATCTTCTCATGTCCTGATCATGGTCGTTTCTTCGAGGCCAGATCAGCTGCTTGAGCTGGAGAGGGCAACATGTACAAAGTCCTCTCTTATTGGACAGTTGACAGTTAACTCATCCCAGACAGACAGAGTTTCCCTCTGAGTCTTAAGACACTGATGTGCTGGTTTTCTCAGAGCTCTGGACTCTCCAGTTCTTAGTGAAGCTGTGAGGGAAAAAGATTCTGATTCTATGCTTGAAGAAATCCAGTCTTCTGTTGGCTCTGTTCTTAATGACAGAGTCTGTGGTCCTGAAGCCTTTAGAACAGTAGACATAACTGATGGTACATTTTTCCCATAATCTGTCTTCTCTTGAATAAAGACAGTGACACTAATGTTGCATCCTATCATCCTTTAAACTTGCTGAAAAGTGATTAAAAAAAAACTGCAAAGGTTTTTACAAACCATTTAAACAAACACACTGGTACATTAATCCTGATCGGACAGAAGGGGTTCATTCACTCAGTGTTTGTTAAATATACTGTTCTCTACTAAACTAAACTTACCCTGGATGTTCGACACAGTTTGACTACCATCCATCCATCCATCTTCTCCCTCTTATCCTCTCATAGGATCAGGGGGGCTGGAGTCTATCCCAGCTGTCTTAGGGTGAAAGACAGGGTACACCCTGGACAAGTGTCCAGTTCATCACAGGACACATAGAGACAGACAACCACTCACACTCACATTCACACCTACGGTCAATTTAAATTAACCAGTTAACCTAATCCCCATGCATGTTTTTGGATGGTGGGAGGAAGCACCAGAGAGAACCCACACAGACATGAGGAGAACATGCACAGTTTGACTACCATTTTTACTAAAATACTGACAAGCAGTTTCAGGTTTCCCAGGTCAATAAGCCCGATGATTATCTTGCTGTGTAAAGGTAAGAAAAACTCAGCTGATTGAGAACAAACTGGAGATTTCACAGGTCTTAAACCTGACAAATCTTTAGCTGCTGGACTTATTTGACAGAGAAATACTCTAAAACAGCTGTGTCCAGCCTGTTTCACTGAGGGGAAAGCTTTGTGTTTTTTTACTCTGCACATCCTCAACAGTTCAGTTTGGTCATGTCTCCAGTTCAGTCCTGTCAGGTTCAACTGAACCAAATGACAAATGAATCAGTGAAAATGAAGCAGAGCAGCTTTTAAATCTGGGGTGTCAAATACAAAGGTGGTGGTCAGACACGTAGAGCAATAAACAGTGTTTTATTACTATTTCTGATGATGCCACATGCTGTGACATTTAGTAGTGCACCTGTCTGAATGTGGTAAAGGTTTCAGGCAATGTTCTCCACCACAGTTCATCCTAACTAACCAGTCTACTACACTGATGCCTCCTCAACACCCTCTAACCCACATGAACAGCACTTTTTCCTTCTGACACACACTTCTTTACTTTTAGACTAGAGACACACACACACACACACAGCCTTCTGATTTCTCTTTCTCTCAGTTCATAAATATTAATGTCCAGGCTTCGCTTATTGCTGTGCATAATTTAAGACTTTGGTAAAACAAGCTGGCCTTGTTCTTGTGTTGCTGGTCCATCCTGGCTCACACAGTTAATCTCAATCAACAGTTGACCTTATTTTAAAGGGAATTTAAGTATTCATCAACCTCATATTATTGTATATCAGTGCCTCATTGAAGAGATTTAGGCCGCACATGCTCTGATATTGTCACAGTTAGAGAGGGTTTATGTTTTAGCTTTTTCTTTTCACACCAAGTCAAATTCCTTGTCTGAGCAGCTACCTTGGAAATAAAGCTGTTCTTATTCTTGATGCCACAACAGAAAACAATTAAAGACACATAGAGGAGGCAGGTGGCACAAGTCCAAATAAGCAACAGTGTATTTGTGACTTTTCAGGAAACCAAGTCACTTACAGTATAATAAACTTGATGCACTACATGGTTTGTGAAAAAAGGACAAACACTTGGCACGAGACTGGATGAACAATTTGCCAATGACCATCTGTCATGGGTCAATTTAATTTAAGTAAATCAAAAAGTGAAAAGCCCTCAGGGCCATTCTTTTCTCTTCCCTCAGTGTAGCTGATGATTGCAGCAGTGATGGTAATTAGATGGTATTATGGGCTTCAGTCACCTCACACACCTAAAGCACAGCCTGAAGTCAGGTTTACACCAAAAGCTCCAGGTCTTAGAACTACAAGAACCACAGAACTGGAAGCTTCCTGCAACTGTCCACTGTGGTCTGGAGAAAGATGAGATGAGATGAGAGCGTTTCATCTGAAACATAAAAAAGGAAAAAAAAAATGTTCGTTGTAGTGAAAGAAACTTTCCTCAGTAAATCATCTATTAGTGATTTATTTGTGCTTTATGACAGAAACAACAGGAAACGATCAGAGCAGAGGGCATGCTGGGAGTGTTTTTGGTGGTGTCTTTTGTTCACTCCATTTCTTTTCTCTGTATATTTCTTTATTTTGATGCACTGTGGTGTTTCACAGTAGTTTCACTTAAGTATATTTTGGAGGTTTCTCTCTCCTGTTGGTGTCCATCCTTAGTTCTTTAGCAGAGATACACCTCGATACTGAACAGCTGGAGGAGCTCAACCTCCACTACCTGATTAAAGAAAGGTCACAGAGGCTGGAGGTCAGCTGACCCAGAGCATGATGTGAGCTCTGTTAATACTCCAGGTGGCGTCACAGTAATACTGTCCTGAACTTTACATATAAATATACAGAAAAGTCTTATGTAACAATCAAAAATCTCTCTCTTCTATGGATTATCTCTCATTTCTCAGCCTAAACAAAGCTTGTTTTTAATGTCATTGAACAAAGAGAGAGACTTTAGCTCCTCACCAGACACTGACTGCTACTGATCAAAAATAATCTTTAGACTTTTCACACCAGTTAATCACATAAACTGCTGCTGCCCACTTAGCAGGCTTCAGACAAAGTTAAGGGAATTGTTGATGTGTTGAGCATTTGGTGACAAATTAGCACAGCTGATATAGAAATGTAAACCGCTTGCTTGATAAATCCATAGTGGTGTCATCACAGTACTTTCTACACACAGAAAATCTCCATACATCTATTGTTAGCAGAGAGATAGAGATAGTATTATATGCAAATGAGCATATAATGTCAACTGGCACCTTCTCCAAGTTTCTAAGCAGCCAAAAGATGGTCTCATTGGAGGGTTGGCAGCGCCTGGGCAGGGGACATGATGGCGGCTGTTTCACATTACAAAGCCAAAGGAAAGAAGCTGTTCCTTTGTTCATGACAGCAACAGTTTCCTTGGGTTCGAAATGATGAATCCATTCCATACCATTTGACAGGATTTTCAGAGGAAGGCCAGCAGAGCTGGCTCAGCTTTAAAGGCCTCAGTAATTACTGCAAACACACAGATGAGGCCTGCAGTGGAGCTCCAGCAGCACCAAGCCAGCAGACACCACCTCATAATGACTGATAAAGGTGGTGGACAGGTGTGGAGAGACCTACCTGCCTCATCAAAGTCTGCTCTGATTGATTCACACTGATATGCTTAATTGAACAGAAAAGTAAGTAAATTCAATAACAAAAACATGAGACAATTTATACTTCAATTACTCTGGTTCATACTCTAATTTGTATTTCATATGTATTTTAAAGTGCCCTGCAATGAACTGGACACTTGTCCAGGGTGTACCCTGTCTTTCACCCTAAGACAGCTGGGATAGACTCCAGCCCCCCCTGACCCTATGAGAGGATAAGAGGGAGAAGATGGATGGATGGATGGATTTTAAAGCTACACAGTACAAAGTAATGTTAAATCAACCTAAACACTCCAGTGCAGAGGATGAAATGCTCTGACCACCGGCCCAGTGAGGCCCTGGCTTCGGGGGTAGACCTGGTCCTCAGTGAACCAGGACATGGATCCAGACCTGCAGGAGGGCCTTCACCACCTCCACTGGTCTGTCAGTCCTGACTCTGGGTCAGTGTTTTGAGCCTTCATTCTCTTTCTTTAGGACACTCTCTCTTCTCTTCTTCTCCCAGATGACTTCTAGCTGGTGGAGGTTAACTGAGTCTAAATGACACACACACACACACACACACACACACAAGGTAGGGAGAAAAGGATGAAGGATAAGAGCCGATGTTCACAACCTTCACACCGAGTTCACAGCACATTTTTGATTTTTCAGAACAAGGATGAACCAGAAAAGCAATTTTCACGATGCAATGTCTCCGGTGGCTGCCTGAGGGCAAACACACACACACACACACACAGATCTTCAAAACTAATAACATGAAGTCCTCATTCTAATAGAGAAACATAGTTTGACATTTAAATAGAAATCCATCTCAAACACCATCAGCATGAAGAGCAAACACTCTCAGAACAGAAGTGCATCAACTTCTGACATTTTCGAACTTGCACAACAACCAGTATGGAATTATAAATAAAAAGGTGGAAACACCATAATAAAAATACCACAACAAATGTTTCCATTTTATGATGGAAATCTCTGTGGAACAAACAGTTCAGGATTCTTTGGTCCAGTAAGAACATGTGTTGGTTCTGACAGCTGGACAAGAAGACACCTTTAGTGTTGGTAAGAAACATCCCATTAACTCTGAGCTAAACCCACACAGGGGAGTTTGAAGCAGCTTCCTGTGGTGAAGAATGCAGCATTTTGTTTCAGTAGGTGACTCTTCCTGGTTCTTGTCCAGTTCACTGCATGACTTTCTACATCCACAAACCATTCTTCTCTCAGCTCTTCCTTCAGACAACTTTTCTGAGGAAACTGGCAATGTGCAGAATCTTTAATTTCATGTACTATTACTTCAGTTCTTGACATCTTTGTCGTCAGAGCAGGTTTGCTGCCAAAAATGACACTTTGAAAGTAAACCTCTTATTTTTTTACTTAATTGAAATTCCCTGAGCACTCAGCAGCTGGTCTCTAATTGACATCTTTAAGATTCTAGAGGCGACACTGATGAGCTCTAAGCATACTAATCTCAGATTCTTGCTATTGTTAACGCCTGCTTTCTACTTGTACCACACACACACACACTCCTGTCTGATAAATACAATGTTCCTACCTTGTAACACTTGTTTCCAATGAAAGGTAAAAAAATAAAATAGAATGTATTATTGTTTTTATAAGTCATTATTAGATAAGTATAATTCAGAGGTAATGTATATCTTGTGAATGGAGAGGCTCAGGTGAGGAGGTGACGCTGCAGATAGTGGTCAGAGCAGGACAACTCTCCTCTGACAAGACAGAAGGAGAGTTCAGGATGGTCGCTGTAGAGCTGTGAACAGATTTCAGGAGTAAAGCCTGTTGGTTTGCCAAAGGAAATGCTGCTCTACTGATTGTACTGTGGCCACTACATTAACAGTGAACTTTACAGCTCCCAGTGTGATGCTGACTGTTATTTGTGGTCAGGGTCGAGGCCGGCTTAACTCCAGTATCTAGAGCATTGTGTTTATTTCGAGACAGCTAAATATCAGGCATATTCTCAACTTGCCAACTGACCACATCATTTTTTTTTTTTTATTAAAAATAGGAAAATGAATGGGTCTCAGTTGGAGTCATTGTAGCCCTGATGACTAATCAAGTCATATTCACAAAATCTAATTTTACCACTAAGGATCCTGATAGAACTAAATAGGTGTTACTCACAAAGCAAACTTAACTACACCATATCAACAGTGATCCACCTGTGCAGCACAACAAATTTCATACATGAAAAACAAAAATATTCACTCGTTAAAGCAGTGAAATGAAAGATTGGAAATGTAATAAAAAGGTGAAGATGAATTATTACCCACAATTATTTTTTAACAGGAGGATTCACCCAGACATTATTCAATTCTGTCAAAAAAAGAGGCAAAACTGTCCAACTTGGGTCTCTTAATGTCAGGGACCACAAAGTTCTGGACCTAATGTGTACAGAAATTCAAGCTGATTTAAAATAGATACATAAAATGTCTCCTGTGAAAAATTAATATAGCATCAGATTTCACCCTATATCTGGATCTGAAGAGCAATTTATGGCTTGAGTAATGGTAGTGAAAATTTGGTGTGATATCTGACAGTACGCCACAGTGCGATGTTGTAAAAACCATTGTCTCTTCATCATCTTAATAAGAAGTAATTCTTCTTTAAAATCAGCGCTGCGTTGGTGAGACGACTTGACCTTTTCTCACCATTATGATGAGCGAGTTGTTATCATGATAACCAGAAAAAAATTACAGCAGTTTTTTTGATTGTGCTCAGATCCAGAGATGGAGGACCCTCAAGAAGAACTGGACCACAGCAGAACTCCAGTCCTGATCGATGGGACCTTGACAGAACAGGAAGTATCATGGTCTGTTAAAGAAAAAGGTAAAAAATGAAGAGATGGATTGAAGATGTGCTGGAAAGGACAAAGAAGACAAAGAAGAGGAGAAGGAACGAGTCCGGGGGGGTTTCTGGGGATTTATGGTATCTGGTGGCGAGGCGGACACTTGGCCATCACTCTGACTGTAACAACTCTCAGTTTAGAGTTGGAGTTTCCTGAGCTAAAGATGCCATTTCCAAGGACTCTGCTGATGCATTCAGGTGTTTCAGTGTGGAGCTGGAAGAGTTTCATCAGCAGTGGTTTCTTTATATCAGTCGAGGTGTCCTGGAATAAGAAAATAATGGAGTGTGTAGAGGCACAGTGCTCTACAGCAGGGATCTGCTAACACTGAGCTGTCCTGTGACTTCATGTGTCACACTTTAATTATTTCTGTCCTCACTGGAGAGTTTGATTTTGTTCAGGTCCAGATGCATGTCTGGACAAGGGAAATGATGTGTTTGACCCTAACCCTCCCTCTATTTCCTTCACATCCGTCATGTTTTCTTCAGTCCCATCTGGACTTAACCTGACTCTCGCCAGCTGAATGTCGTTCCGCCTAGCTCCACAAACCACATTGATCATTTACTGACATTGCTGCACTGTTTGTTCTGCTGCTGTATCCAAGATGTTGGCTGTTCTGTTTTTCCCTGCATCGCTCTTGTCAGCGTCTCGGGTTGGTTTCGATGTGAGTGGTTGAAATAGACGTTGTTAAAGACAATGGACAACTGGTTTATCCAATCACATGCAAGGATTTTTGATAAGGCCCCATCTGCTGAAAATATCTCCAATGGAGCAGGCCCAGATGAATGAGTGGAACTACGCAGAACTACATCCAGCTGGAGAGTCAGGATAATCTGGACTCTCCTCAACCACTCTTTTTATTCCTGTCCTCTTTTTCTCTCTGCTTCCTGCTTTTCATGTGACATATGATCAGATGGAGACCACAGCTCACCTGGGGGATACCTGAGTTCTCCTCAAAACAATCAAGTTACAATTTAGGGGGATCCTATCATATTGAGTCATTAAATGCATTTAAATCTGATTTGCAGCAGCTGCTGAATAACCCATCAAGATAAGACATAATGTAACAGTAAGTGAGAACAAAGAGGTCCCATCTGTGGACAGTTAATCAAGCCGTGGTTTAATTTTTAGGCTTAGTGCAGGAAAAGGAACTGTATGTTTAGAACTTCAGTTTTAGACTTTTCCTCCTCTCTGACCATCAGCTGAACTCAGCTTCCTTTCCTCCTGAACTGAATCACTCCTCTCTCCTGACTCACTGCCTGGAAAACTAAATATCTGAGAGACTAGTCTGATCTGGTCCTTCTAGGCTAGAGAGTCTTAGGTTCTGGTCTGATCTGGTCCTTCAGTGTGGAGTCTTCATAATCTCCTGTGGGAGACTGGGTTCTCTCTCTCTCTCTCGGTTCTCCAGGTTCCTCCTACCATCTAAAGACATACAGATCAGGTTAAATAACCAACTGTCATTAGATAAAAAGCTGCTGGGTTGATGTTCCAGCCTCAGGCAGGGCAGGAGGAGAATGATCCAAACAGAATCTGAGAATGTTTGAACATGACGATACTCCACTATGGTTTAGTTTTGTTTTGGGATGAAGTTCAAACCATTTCTGGATCAGTTTGTGTAGTAGGAATGTGATCCAACCCTGATCTGACCAGCTAAAAGAAGTGAGATAAATGTGATTATAATGAGCAAAATCAACCATCGCTGGACATTCTTGATATTTGGGTAAACAAATAAAAGTCTTCCTCTGATGTGCCTTTCAGTGACACATTTTAATTCACCTGGATTTTTTTCTCTGTGACACTGAACCAATGAGAGAACACAACACATTCAGCAGAAAAGAAACAATTGGTAGAAAAACTATTCCAACCTTTTAGAAAGTATTTAAATCTTAGTCTATAAGTGCAGAATCATCAGTAAAATTTAGTTAAATTGGTACTATTCAACACAACAGTTTATCAAGTAAAACACAGCGACCAGGTAAAATGCTGCAGCAGCTCAGCCTCAGTCAGACAGCTGGGAACCCTCAATGACAGTACTTTTCTACCTATTTTTCATTTCTTCCTTTCTGTATGTGAGGACGTGGCAGGAGAACATGAAGAATCTCATCTTCTTCTTCTTCTTCTTCTCAACTCTTTTAGGGATCTGTACGTGTTTTTGCCTACCAAGCTTGGCCATTAGCATTTACTTGATAGGTTAAATAAAAAGTTCAGTTCACAAAACATCAAGAGACTTCCCAAGTGACACAGCTGGTATGTAGGTTAGGGTTATCCATCTGAGGGCTCTTTAGTCTAATAAGAGGCTCATATTGTACCCAGGAAGCCATCTATCCCCTAAAAAGAAAAGATCAGCCTTTTTCTGGTCTCTGCCTCAATATGGTTCTGTGTGAAGCATGTGTCAAACTGTCATTCTTTCTTTTCTTACAGATATGGAAGAGGACAAACATTTTTTCTCATATGTTTGCACACACAAACACAATTATACTATCTGCAATCTGGACCTCCAGTGTGCAAAAAGTTTGGTTCTGGTTTTGTTTTTTGCAGAGCTCAAAGCAGAGACTTGAATGAAATGAAAATGAATGACAGGAGTGAGGAGGCAAACTAGGAATCTGCCAGCAGAAGAAACACGAGGGAAGTAAGTTCACAGCACAACAAGATGGCTGGCTTCAGACTTAACTGAGATTGTAACAGCAAAGAAACAGGAAAACAACGTTGGCCCTCTTTCACACAGAGACAGACTTATGTGGTAAGGAGCTGGGGCTTGAGACCAAGGTTTTTTAGTGAGCTTGATTGAGGATGTGAATCAGGTGAGCCTTGTCAACGCCACACCTCGTGCCTCAAAACACAACCACCCTGGAACAAACCACAAGGAGAGGAGAAGGCAAAAACAAGACCAACAACAGAACAAAAAGCCAGAACAGAACAGAACCATAGCAACAGGAAGCACTGATTTAAAGGCACAGTGATAATATTTAGTCAGTGATAATAAATATTCCATCCCAGTTTGTTTCCCAACCTGCAGATTTCATGGTTGAGTGAGACTCAGTTGTGTCAAATGATGAATCTTTCATGATACAGTAAAAGTGACCTTTCTCAAAGCTCTGTGCATGATTTTTTAAAATAATTCTTCTACATTAAAATGTTCTCAATATAACCTTTAAAGAGTATAACGCTGACTTTTCAAAGGGAACCACTGCATACCTGACATGACTATACCGTGAGATAACCACAGGCTGAAAACCTTCTTTTGTTTCCTAAAGTTTCTTAAAATAGCCTCCATCTGACCCACAGCTGGGTATATTGATTAAAGTCAGATCTATGCATCACAATAATCTGTAGATCGATTTGATTGAACAACTCAGAAACTAATCAACTACTACATAGTTTGGGAAAGACAGTCTCTGATTGTTGAAATTTTACCATCCAAGGTTCCTTTTAGGCTTTAATCTGGTCACAAACTCAGTTTCTACACTTCTATCAGCGGGGGGATTCCCCTGGTTCACTTATTACCTCAGTGAGTTTATGCTCTGTGTTTGTCTGGGAACTTTTACCCTATCAGTGTGTTCTGGGTACATGTTAAATATAAGGTTTTTTCCACCCTCTCATAGCACTCAAATAGACATCCATAAACCATATATCTGTTTATTAGTGTCACTTGATCCAAATGTTATTATTGACCGTTAAATATCGTTCTCTATGAGACAGAAGTTCAGTTTCTGATATCCGCTCTTCTCTGTGATCTAACACAGGAAGGTGAGGTTAGAGTTTGGCTTATTCATGACGTGACACATGATTCTTTTAGTGCTCACTTTGAAAAGGCTGTCTTTTCCAACTGGGTGTGTGTCTCCATTATTATTATTTTCACTTAAATGTTTCAGTGTATTCAATAGAGAAATATCAATGATGTGACTCAAACTTGTTTCTTCATTTTCAGGGCTCATGAAGGTTTGTTGTCTGGGATGTGGTAGAGCAGCAGCTCAGTCAGTCAGAGTGGAAACAGGTTTGACTTCCTGTCCTCTCAGCAGGTTAACATGGAGAGGAGAGGTGAAGTGACGTTCTGTAGGATTTAGTGTGCTGTTCATTATGTATTATTTATTATATGGAGCTCAGAGAAAGCCATTCATGAGCGACAAGGCTGCAGCTTTCTTTGCTTTTGCTTCACTTTAAATAGTTTTATTGAACTGCACACGTTCCACTTTTGTCCTTTAGCTGGATTAACATTTTGAGCTATTCTTCCTTATCAAGCTGCTTCTTCAAGATCTCTTAAAAGTTTTCCAGTGTCGAACCTCTTCATCTGTCCTTTATAAAGGATAGCAACAATACAATCACACTTGAGCTAACACTTGTACTCATGTACGTACACTCAACAAACAAATGAACGCATCAAGAAAAACTTTTAGTTATTTTTATGTCACAAAATAGAATAAATATTCAAAAATAAGAGTACAGTTTTATCAACAAAGGGGCTTTAATTTGCAAGTGCTAGCATCAGTTTTAAAGGTGTAGTCCTAGAGTAATGGCAGGAAGAACACAATGGGGGTGTCCACCATTAGCTTTGCGCAGAATGGTACACCAGCGACGCATGATCGCCAGGTTGTCGATTGTTACCTGTGGGATGTTGTCCCATACCTCCTGCAGAGCCACTTGAAGTTGGAGAACATTCTAAGGAACTGGAAAGTGTTAGAAAGCGGACACGCCTATCCAGAACATCCCAAAGGTGTCCTGAGGCGACTGACAGTGGAATGATGCACAGTTGTGTTGCCACTGCTGTGATGCTTAACCCAGCATTCAGCATGCCAGTGGTACGCTCCCTCATGATTTGTGACATCTGTGGCATGTTGACAAGTGCCAAAAGTCCACATTTTGGTGTGCCCTTTTATTGACCAGACCGTAAGGAGTGTCTGTGCACTGGTCACACATGTTGACCACCACTTTGCTTTGCTCAATGACTCTCATGAGTAGAAAAACTATGTTTTAATCTGAGATTATAGTCAACAGGAGTAGCCAAGTGAAACAGGACCACTGGATTTGAGCAAAACAAATCATTGAATAAACAAATACATCAAGAATCTGTGATCTCTGCTCTGTCTGTTATAGCTGTTTTCCAGCAGGGTTACAGAGGTCAGAGACCAGGGTCAGTTATTGATGTGAACATCTACCGGCTCAAATATGGACCATGCCCTTTACTGGTCTATTTTTAAGGTTAAGTCAAGTCTGTGGTCAGGACACGCTTTCACCTTGCCTCTTTCTGCAGATTACTAACATGCCCTGGTTGATCTGCAGGTGAAGTCGGTGAAGCCTTTAACCAGTGATCAGTCACAAACACACTGATCTGATCAGTGCCTATCTGTCCTGCTCAGCTGCCAAAAGAGTTTAAGCTGCATGCTGATGCGGCGCTAAGGGCCTCCCAACAGAAAATACAGTCCATCACCAGTCGACACAGTCCTGATGACAGAGACAGGAAACAGTGGGACAGGGACAATTGGGACATAAGCTTGTACTGAATGATCATGGAATAACATTTAGAAAAGGTTTTATCATGTACACTCAGGGTGAAGGAGCTCACCATTCTCTGGCTTCCGGCATCCCAGCTGCCCTGCTAGTTAGGCCATACAGTATATCCCACAATAAGCAAAAGTATCTGCATGTTAACGGTTAGATATCCTGTATGTAAAGACATCAGTCTCATCTGTGTCACTTTGCCATACTTGGAATGTGATAAAACAGATCCCAGAGATTTTCCGTGGTAGTTTCAGTGTATATCATAATCTACTCAGGGAAAGGACAAGCGTTAATGCATCCATGGCACTGATCGGCAATCTAAATCTGCGTTATGAATGTCAAGTGGGACTCCCAGGGGCATGAGGTGTGTAGATTCCCCAACTGTAAACCTCTGCAGCAGTTGCAGACAGTCTGCCCTCTGCACTGTCCATCCAGGATTCCTCCACACCAGGGCAACAGGTGTGGTTCAAAGATAGTTTAACCCAGCATCCATCTACACCAATAAATATTTAGGCACTTACAAGCCTGACTCAGTGTCTATAGATCATCTCCTTATAAGATTTTCTCAAAAGTTTCAGATCAGGGTCTTTACCTCCCCTAAAAATTGTAGTCTGCTTTAAAACTCCTGGAGACAATTTATCAGCTGTTTTTGAAAGCGGTAAACAGAAAATAAGTCATTGGCCCATTCAAGTACTCTTCTTTTCCAGTGTCCTGTGTAAATCCTACATAGCTACCAGGAAATATTTGGGTAAGAGGTGATTGATTGTTGACCTGTCTGCACCCCACAGGCAGTAGGAATTGTTCCTGACATTTGGGTGTAGAAGTAGCCCGTTCATTTTCATCCAATTTTCCTAAACACTTTGCTGAATCTTGCTTAAGAAGGAAAAGGTTCCCTTAGTCCTGCTGGATGATTTCCTATTGAAGTCTGGCTCTTCTCTGCCTGAGTCAGAGGATAAAACCACAGGTCCTGTCACATGTCTGAAGTTTCTGTGCATCAGTCTTGAGCCCATAGAAATCAAAACCTCCCTCCATGTGGATAAACTGCAGTGCATCAGTGTAAAGTGCCCTGCTGACAACATAACAAAGCAAAAATTACTTTTCCTCCTCAGTCATTTCTATCAGTGCATCATTCTTCCAGGGCACATTTTCATCTCTCGCTATTGGCCAAGGCATCTTCTGTACCTCATCTGCTTAACTACACTCAACAAAAATATAAACGCAACACTTTTGTTTTTGCCCACATTTTGTTATGAGATGAACTCAAAGATCAAAAACGTTTTCCACATACACAATATCACCATTTCTCTCAAATATTGTTCACAAACCAGTCTAAATCTGTGATAGTGAGCACTTCTCTTTGCTGAGATAATCCATCCCACCTCACAGGTGTGCCATATCAAGATGCTGATTAGACACCATGATTAGTGCACAGGTGTGCCTTAGACTGCCCACAATAAAAGGCCACTCTGAAAGGTCAAGTCAAGTCAAGTCAACTTTATTTGTATAGCCCAATATCACAAATTATGAATTTGCCTCATTGGGCTTTACAATCTGTACATGATATGACACCCTCTGTCCTTTACAAATGACCCTCGCATCGACTAAGGAAAAACTCCCCCAAAAAAAACCTTTTAACAGGGAAAAAGAAACGGAAGAAACCTCAGGAAGAGCAACAGAGGAGGGATCCCTCTTCCAGGATGGACAGACGTGCAATAGATGCCATGTGTACAGAATAACAACAATGAAAACACATTAACACTAACATACAAAATTGTATGGAAATGTCCAAATCAATATAACAACAGCTAATATACAGTGTGTATATATAGAATTATATGAGAGTGTCCAAGGTGATGAAGAGCATCATCAAGCTATCAGCAAAGGATGAGAAGCATGTCCTCCTCTCCACCACGCCAACCAGAAGAAGCCTGGGCAGCACATCTTCCACTCCACCACACCAAACAGGAGAAACCTCCGCAGGATGACCTCATCACCACCACGTCACTCAGAACCAGAAGATGAAGCCTGACTGGTCTGCACAACCACTACTCCACCAGGTAGACTGGATCCATGGATACCTGTGAGATGAGAACGCACAGGGACTACGAGGCACAAAACTAATCTGCAGCATGTGTTAAAGGGAGGAAGAGTAAACACATCCTCTTCTCCACTACTCTAACAGATACAACCTGAGCAGCATCGCCTCTTCTCCATCTCACCACCATCAGGACAGACAAAGCCTGGATGACACCACCTCCTTCTCAACAAGTAGCCTCAGCTCACGGACACCTGGGCGCTGGG